>JBAMMX010000025.1:8391489-8697094 GCA_037126225.1 Dillenia turbinata
AATTCCTTTGCTTTATCTTCAACCTTACCAACATCCTTTCTCCTTACCTTCTTTGCTAGCATCACCCACACATTCACCAACATCCGCTCACAACAAATTTTTCCTTACCTTTTCCTTTAATAACACCTATCTCTTCACTCTTAAGGGACTTACTTTTGGGAACTATATCTCCTTTATCTCTAACTAAGTCCATCACCCTTACAAAGATGCATTAGTGTAATCAACCCTGTTTTTCCTTCACAAACATTGATCCCTTAGAGAAGCCACATCAGAACAATCAACCAGAGTTTCCACCATCAAAATCAACATGCCTTTGAGAAGCCGTATCGAACAATCCAAGCCAAGTTCATCATCGCATTATCACTCCCACCCGCTCCACCCTTCAACATTTCCATCTAATGAACTTTCTATCTCTATAGTCATCCGTCCAACCAGATAAGCCACACTCATAACATCCACCTCCTCAATGTTTCCACCACTTTGAATCAACCTTCTTTTCTTACTATTTCTGATCATATCAGAGATCAAACATTCATCATCTAATTCTTTTTCTTCAACATCCTGCAGAAGACTCCTCCCCGATATTTACACCTGGCATTAAATTTCTTTATTAATCTCGTCATTACCCTCACTACTAGGTGTCCAAACAAATCTTCTTCTCCTACTGGGAAAAGCATCCCCAAATATCACTTGACTCACTCTTTTCGTCCTCAATGATTCTCCTTTTTCTCGACAAAGACCTCGTTTCCTTTAGTGCTGTAACTCTTTCGAGATCATCACCAAGGTCATCACATTTTGCATCACTCAAAATATCCGTAATACTCGACAATTCTTCTCTGCAATAAAAGGCTTTTCAATTTGTAAATTCTCATCTAACAAAAGACCGGCAAGCTTTAACATTTCGTCATCAATAAGACTTTCGACTCAAATCGCCCTCTTCCCTCATTTACAATAACTACCAACACATTTAATAAAACCAGAGTGCCATGAAGGAATATAATCCATCACAGATAAAATAGGTTTTGACTCAGTGTTAGGCAATACCGGTATCATATTTTTGTTACTAAATTCCACAAAGAAATATTTATTTCTCTATGATCTGTCAACTGTCTCTCTGTAGAAAATTTCCTACCCGATTTTCTTCGTGTCTGAACACAATACCAACCTTGACTTCTACGACGTCCAGGACACTTTTTCAAACGAAATACAAAACCTAAAATATCAAAATCAAACTTCAAACGACAAAAACTTATTAAACTAACAACAACAAGTATTAATCTTCGTGCACTAGGTACCAATAAAGTCGGAAATATATTCCAACCCCTCAGAATAACACCCAAAGGTTCTAAATAAGGAACTCGAAGACCATACCTAACGTACTCCTTATACATAGGAACACAAAATTCAGACGACTGATTTGCTCTTTCCTCCCTTCTAGGTAGCCTTAACGAAAAGCCATCTCCAAGCTTCAAATCCTTCCTCATAACTTGTAATTCTTTCTCATTCATTGTGCTCTGAATCTCACCAATACTCACATCTGCCTTCTGCATTATAACCTTACAAACTCACAGCTACCCACAATAACTCTCTTCTTCCAATAATAAATATCCCGTATTTACTCTCTTGTTTACTCTATTCTCTGAGTTTACTCTTTCTCTACAAGAAGCTTATGGAAGAAGATTCGCCAATACCGAGAGAATACCTACCACATTTATAACCATTTATGGCTACATTTATTACTACGTTTCCCAAGCACTCTGCTTTGCCGTTTCTTCCCACTTTACATCTGATATAAATATACACCAAATCATCAAATCATCACTGTTCCATTTCTATTGAGTTCCAACCAAAATTGATTCTAATAAAAAATTCCATCTAAAAATTTTGATACACAAAAATATTAATAAATACACACTTATTAAAACATAAAAAAAAAATCAATAACAACATATAATCGATTATCAATGAATTCTCTTATACCTTCAAAAAATCAAGATGAACATAAATCTCCTTCAACCAATCTCACAAATCAACATCGATATCAAATGTTTTATTTTTCATCATTCTTGTCTTTCAATTTACATATATTTATAATTTTTTAATTTGATTATTAAACTTTTATCTTTTCTTCTCTTGTACATACGATTCTTAGTCATATATAAACTCTTCTCTACCATTTAATCTAAACAATTTTTCCATATATAAACTCTTCTCTACTATTTAATCTAAACAATTTTTCCTTTTTCTGAACCACATTCACTACATAACACAGTTCTTAAAAAATAATACAATCCATGCATAAATAAATTCTTACCCGAAAAGAACAAGATTTGAGTCGAAATCTTTTAAAATAAAAATAAATAAAATTCACTAAATATTAACAATATGGACATACGTCCAATAATTCCTTCTTCCTTCAATCTCCTATGATAATCTCACGGTCCAATTACACTCCTACTTTGATAATCTCACGGCCCAATGACACACAAACCCAATTTCTCGTATACCTATCATTTCAACCCAAATTCATTTTTGTTACAATCCATCAATCCGTAGTTATGACTAAAAAATTCAGATTTTTCACTGGGCCAAATCACCACAACTTCTCGCCCAAACACTGACCTCTGCACCGCGCAACGCGCGGTGTTCTCCTCCTAGTTATCATAAAAATAGTGAGTATTTTTTGAACCCAAAGTTATTGTCGGAGTTGGGCTTGGCGACCACGTCTGTTTGAGCTCTGCTTGGGTTGGGCTTCAGGCTAAAGGATATTGCTTTTAGGTTTGATCTTTGATCAATGGTCAGCCTGCCCAGGTCACACCACATGAGTGCATGAGAAAAGGTAACCCCAGAGAACTCCTGGGAACGTGTCACAACCCAATTCTAAAGAATAGTAAAATGTAGAGGGAGAAAGAAAGAAATTAGGTGTCCGAGAGATAGCTCAAGTGGTGGAGTTTTCTCATTTCCATTCTTCATTCCCTAATTTGATTCCGTTTAGTTACATCTCTTTGGATCAAAAAAAAAAGAAAGAAATTAGGGAGAGAAGATAGAGAAAGAGAGATAGAGAGAGAAAGAGAGAGACAAAGAGAGATTTCATTACAATTTCATTCTATTTTTCATTATATATATTGAATTACTATTTATATTATTTTTACTAACTAATTTCACTAATTATTTAACCACTTTGCTTAACTAACTAATAACCTCACAATTAACTACTAACTCTTTTTACTAATTATGATTAACTGTTAACTATTTTGGTTAATAGTTGTTTCAGAACTTATGAACCACAGAATCAAGAGCCTCACAGAACACACAGGAGTGGTCCACTTAAGTAACTCACAGGTGAAACATGTCTTTTATTGTAGAACATTCAAAGTTGCTTACCGTGGAAAACTTACAATCTTGGGTGGAGTTTTTTATTTGCGAAATTGATTTCCAAAATGCGAAGAGGGAAGTTAGGAAGAACCCATGCTTTCATAAGAAAAGTACAACTCCAGGCAACTTGGTATCCACTTTTCACCACACACCTTTTATTAGCTTTAAAGTGTCACACTAACTTATCCTCTTGATCCACAGAGTTCAAATGAATTCCAGTAATCAAATCAATCTCAATAGGCGGTATAACGTAGGAAATCAAATCTCAATCCACAATCCTAATTAATACCGACTCCGTGGCTTGTGGGGGGAGCAAATGCCCCAGGGAAACAACTTGAAAGGATGTAGATTTCATGATCCACCTAGCTTATAGCAGACTCCAAAAGATCACAACTTGAGAGGTATCTAGTATATAATTATCATTTGAACAAAGAAATAGATTTGTAATTGGTCACGGTCCATATTGCACTGTGCATGATTAAAGACAATGAGACTGAAATCATGTGAGAATGGACGAACTTATGGCGAAATCACAAAGTCTGTAAATCTCAGGCTCCCTTCTTTTCCCGGTCGACAGAGCTTTCTCCGATTACAAAAATGTCGCCTATTCAGTATGCTGATGGCCCTATTTGAACCGACTAATTATTACTCTAACATCGTGACATAATGAGAAATAAAGTAAAAAGGCATTGCATGATATATTTAGGAACTGGGAAATTGATTTAATTAAAAACTCTATAAATTGAAATATGCATTAATATTAGAAACTAAAACTGATTGGACATATCCCTAAGCCCAATTCACAAGAGTCAGTATCAACAAGGCCCGCGTAAGAGGCCCACAAAGGGTAGCCATCGATCGATATTCAACTATTCTCTATAACAATATATCGAAAGACCTCAGTCGTCCAGATCTCTCAAACGATAGGGTCTCAGTCGCCCCGCTTACCGAGTAAAAGTAACCCCCGATCGGGTATATAATCACTTGTCTATCTAATGAACGAATACCGAAGATCTTTAATTGGCCAAACGGCCGATCGATAGCCAACAGCGCTAACGATGCCGAAGGAAGATCAAAACACCCTACGGTTTTGGTATCCTGCCTAAAAACGGTATTTTTAGAATCATTTAGTTAAGGAAAAGATCTTTCCAGAAAATGAAAGTTCCCATACAATGGAGATCACGATCAATTCGGAATATTTAACACCCGAAATTTCCATATCGGTTCAATAAGGAAAGTAGGGTTGAACCACTCCAGCGGCATACGACTCTTGCAGGTATAAGATATCCCAAAACCCTTCAAACCAGGTACGCTTCTTTGGTCTTACACATTGGGCACTCTAATCACATGAAATTTCTCTCTCTGAGCTCTCAGTCTATTTCTTTTATGTTCGAAAACCGTTATTTCTGACTTGAATATCAGATCTTTCCCCATCAGAACACCCTCCGATAGTTTTTACAAGTTTCACATCCCGTCGACAGTGACCATTCGAGCCAGTAAGGAGTCGATATTTGTGGAGTCGTGTCTCACCTCCAAAAGATTGGTGCTGTCCATGGGAAGCAGACTGATCCTTTGAAAGCCCATGACGATATCTAATACAATTACTCCCAGTATAACGTCTACCAAGAGAAAAAGGTCAGTCATAGACTTTGACGATAATGATTTGTCGGGTGTTGATTTCTACCGTGATGACCCCATAGTCATTACCTTTTAGATAGAATCATACATCGTGAAGAGGGTCATTGTTGATCAAGGGGCTGATTATGATCTCCTTACTTGGGACGCCCTCTGCCGAATAGGTCTTGATCCGTCTCGACTTCTATCTCCTACTGGGTCCCTTAGAGGACTTTCAAAAGAGCCTACCTATCCCGAAGGTGTTATCTACATTTCCATGACCCTCAGAAAACTCTCCAATCATGTGATCATCTAGGTCTTGTTCCATGTGGTGAAACTTTACTTTCCTTACAATGTCATTCTTGGAAGGCCTAGTCTAGATAAACTAGACGCATTGCCAAACACGAGGCACACGAAGGTGAAGTTCAGAACACCGCAGGGGATCGCCACCGTATGTAGTGACCCTGATCCTTATATCCTCTTCACGGCATACGCGCCATACAGAAAAAAGTTCAGAAGCTGTTAACGGTTGGGTTCATTAGGGAAGTCAAGTATCCCGAGTGGTTAACTAACGTGGTCTTGGTAAAAAAGGCCAATGGCAAATGGAGAATGTGTGTAGACTTCACCGATCTCAACAAAGCATACCCGAAGGATAGTTATCTATTTTCCAATATCGATAAGTTTGTAAACAACTCTTCGGGACACCTGCTCTTGAGATTCATAGATGCCTATTCCGATTACAATCAGATCAAAATGGCACCCGAGGATAAAAAAAAAAGACCAACTTTATCACCGAATTCGATACGTATTGCTATCGGGTCATGTCATTTGGCTTAAAAAATACTAGAGCCACTTTCCAATGGTTAGTCAATATGGTCTTCAAAGACCAGTTAGGTAAGAAAGTTGAAACCTATGTTGATGACATGCTAGTCAAGAGTATCACTTCCGAAGCTCATGTCGCAAACCTTGAAGAAACCTTCCAAACATTAGAATGATATAATATGCAGTTGAACCTGACGAAATGCACCTTTGGGATCGCCTCCAGGAAGTTCCTAGGCTTCATGATTACCGATCGAGGGATAGAGGCCAACCTCGAGAAGATACGGGCGATATTAGATATGTCGCCTCCCTAGACGTTAAAAGAAGTGTAGCGTCTTACTGGTCGAATAGCGACTTTAAGCCGATTCATGTCCAGAGTCAGTGAGAAATACAAGTCCATATTCGATGCACTGAAGAGGTCTCGACGGTTCGAGTGGACATCCGAATATCAGGCAGCCTTCGATCGACTAAAAGAATACCTGATTAAACCATCACTACTTTCACGACCCATCCCCAGGGAAGAACTTTACCTATATCTTGTCGTCTCCGAACGAGCGATCTACTCCATAATGGGAAGACAGGAATCTGTCGCCCATAAGCCAGTTTACTACATTAGCAGGATATTAAAAGAATCCAAGGTTAACTACCGACTGATCGAAAAGATAGCCTATACCTTGGTCATCTTAGCAAGACGTCTTCGACCATACTTCCAGACCCATACCATTGTGGTGCTCACCGACTGACCACTGAAATAGATCATTCAAAAGAGAGATACTTCCAATTGGCTTATCAAATGGAGCATGGAATTGAGCGAATTTGATATCCAGTATTGACCGAGACCAGCAATAAAGAGCCAAGCATTGGCCGACTTCATCCTTGAATTTACCCTGTTGGCGACGCTCGAAGACAAGTTTCCCAACCATCAGGAAGAGTGGTCAATCCCAGAATGGACCATTCATGTCGATGGATCATCGAATTCCTTAGGAAGTGGTGTTGGGTTTATACTAGTAGGTCCGAATGATTTCAAGGCGAAATATGCCATCCGGTTCGATTTCTAGGCTACCAACAACCAAGCAAAATACGAAACTTTATTGACTGGCATTCGGATCATCATTGACATGGGGGCGTGGAACGTTAGGGTATTCACAGATAGTCAACTAGTTGTGAAACAAATCGAAGGGGTCTACAAGACAAAAGACCCGATCATGACTAAATATTTGAATAAGTTGCGTGAGACGATAGAACAACTAGGGAAGGTCGACATCCAACAAATTCCTCGGTCGAAGAATACACGAGTCGACACTCTATCCAAGTTGGCTAGCTCCGATTCAGTTGCCTCCAGTTGAATAGTATACATTGAAAGTTTGCCGTATCCCAGCATTGACGAGCCCAAAGAGGCTCTCTCTATCGATCGGTCCCTCAGTTGGAAAGACCCCATAAAAGAATATCTAAAACATGACCGTTTGCCAGAGTCCATAAGGGAAGTGATGAAACTGAAGCAAAAGGCTGCCCACTATACCATAATTGATGGGATTCTTTACCGAAAGTCATTTATTCATCCATATCTACGATGCCTAACCCCCAAATAGGGGGACTATGTCCTTCGAGAGATTCACGAATGGATCTGTGGTAATCACCTAGATGCTTGAAACCTAGCCTATAAAGCTCTTCGCCAGAGGTACTATTGGCCAACCATAAAGGTTGATTCGGACAACTATGTAAAACGATGCGACAAGTGTCAGCGCTTCTCCTCAGTGTCTTGACTACCTTCTATCGAACTCAACCCTATATCTAGCTCTTGGCCGTTCGCTCAATGGAACATGGATATCCTCGGACCGTTCTCCCCAGCCATGAGGCAGCGAAAATTCCTTATAGTAGCGATTGACTAGTTCACCAAGTGGGTAGAAACCAAGCCTTTAGCTCAGATCATAGCAGTCAAGGTCCAGTCCTTCGTGTGGACTATATTGTCACTCAGTTCGGTATACCACACATCCTTATTACGGACAATGGGAAACAATTCAACAACAAGCACTTCCGGGAGTTTTGTAAAAAACTCGAGATTCAACATTGATTTTCATCAGTCGCTCACCTGCAAACCAATAGGTTGGCTGAGATAACCAACCGAAGGATTTTGCAGGGATTAAAAACAATATTGGACGATGCCAAGGGGCAATGGGCCGAAAAGCTTTACGGTATCCTCTGGTCATATCGCACTACACTTCGAAAAGCAACTGGAGAAACACTATTCAGTCTGACTTATTGAAGTAAGGCGGTCATACCCGTGGAGATAGGAATTCACTTACTTCGGGTGGCCCAATACAACGCTGGGCAAAACGAACATACCCTGCGTAAAAGACTAGACTTGCTCCCAGAGTTATGGGAATCCGTATCGGCACGAATGACGGTTTATCAATAACAGATGACACGATATCATAATCGTACAGTCAAGAATCGAACGTTCAGACCCGGTGAATTGGTACTAAGGAAGGTGAAAGCGACTGGTCAACCCTAACCTGGGGGCAAACTTATTCCCAATTGGGAAGGCCCATATCGAGTGCGTTCCATGATTCGACCGAGAACTTATCTTCTCGACAATCTAGGCAGATCGGCAGTGCCTAGGACCTGAAACTTAGAAAACCTATACATATATTATCAGTAAACTTGGGAACTATCTGCAGCCAAAGGAGCCAACCCAATAAGAACCGAACGATCTTTGCCCTTCAATCGACAGATCCTATCGTTCGAACGTGTCGTTAATAAGGGATGAAACTCTCCGAACAGGTGGACACGACCCCTCTATCTAAAAGTTTCCTATCGCGCGGTGGGTCTAAGTCGCTTAGATCCTATCGTTCGAACGTCATCAATAAGGGATGGAATTTTCCGAACGAGTGGACACAACCCCTTTATCTAAGAGTTTTCTATCGCACAACGGGTCTAAATTGCCCAAATTCTATCGTTCAAACGTGTTGTCAATAAGGGATAGAACTCCCCAAACAGGTGGACACGGCCCCTCTATCTAAAAGTTTCCTATCGCATGGCGAGATTAAGTCGCCCAAATCCTATTATTCAAACGTGTCATCAACAAGGGATAAAACTATCCAAATGGGTGGACACGGCCCCTCTATCTAAAAATTTTCTATCACACGACAGGTCTAAATCACCCAGATCATATCATTCGAACGTGTCGTCAATAAGAGATAGAACTCCCCAAACGGGTAGACACGACCCCTTTATCTAAAAGTTTCCTCGACGGACCTAAGTTGCCCAATTCCTATCGGTCAAACATATTATCAACAAGAGACGAAGCCTCCAGAACGGATAGGCGCGACCCTCTAACCTGATTACTGAACGTTTGGCGGGTCGAAAGGCTGGTAGTACTCAACATCTCGGTATGGAGCCTTAAGCCAGAGACAAATCTAGTCTAACGAGAGTTGAAGAAAAGCACATAACCAGACAAGAGATCAAAAGAGAATGAAAACAAGATTCAAGTAAGTAAAGCATAACCTATTATTTATTCTTATGAAAGAATTACATTCAGTTACATGAGTATGTATACAAGTCTTTGGGTCGAACCGACTGCACCAAGAAGTACATAATAGAGTCATTCAAAAATATAAAAACTACAGTTCCTACGCTGGAGAGTACAAAAACAATTCACATGTAGTGTTAGGGACAAGAGAAGGTGAGCTCGGGTTTTGCAACTCCCAAACAACCTGAACCTAGTCTACCAGCCGAAAATGGTGCGAGAGACATCCCTACTGTAATTGGATGACCAGGGGGGACCTGGACAGATCATCCAAGGTGATATAAGACGCACCTCCACCAGCCATGGACGATCTCATCATACCAACTGAATAATGGCCGACATAATAAGATCTCATTTCGGTGGAAAAACAGGCTTTAATTGGCTCAGGGTAGGTGAAACAGATCGACGAAAGCAGCCTGTCATAAATGGAGAAATTAATTTTCTTCAATTCCCCATGAAGGGGTCACTTTTGATGAGAAATGCCCCTATTTATGACAAGAGGGCGGAGTGGATTAGGACAAACCTAGCACCCTTATACTCCTGCAACGTATTAAGCACGTCTCACCCTAATAGGTCTTTATTCATAATGCTTCTTTATCAAGAAGGCCATAAGTCGGGGGAAAATGATGGGATATAACCATAGGCCTAATTCGGAAGGGTCAGCATGAACATGGCTGATTAGGAGGCCCACAAAGGGTAGCCATCGATCGATGTTCAACTGTTCTCAATAACAATCTACCGAATGGTCTTAATTGTATAGATCTCCCGAACGATAAGGGTTCAATTGCCCCGCTTACCAAACAAAAGTAACCCCCCGATCGGAGTATACAATCACTTATCTATCAAACGAATGAATACCGAAAACCCTTCATTGGCCAAACGGTATCCCGCCTAAGAACGACATCTTTAGGATCTTTCAGTTAAGAAAAGGATTTTTCCAAAAAATAAAAGTTCTCATACGATGGAGATCATGATCAAATTCGGAATATTGAATTTACGAGATTTTAAGATTGGTTCGATAAGGAAAGTAGGGTTGAAGCACTCCGACGACGTACGACTCTTGCAGGTATAAGATATCCCAAAACTCTTTAAACCAAGTACGCTCTTTTGATCTTACACATTAGGCACTCTAATCACAAGGAACTTCTCCATCTGAGTTCTCAGTTTGTTTCTCTTACGTTCGAAAATCGTTTTTTCTTATTTGAGCGTCGAAACTTCCCCCATCGGAGCACCCTCTGGCAGTTTTTGCAGGTCTCACATCCCATTGACAGTGACCGTTTGAGCCAACAAGGAGTCGGTATCTGTGGAGTCGTGATCCACCTTCAACAAAAACAAATAGAGCATATATCTTAAAAAGTTGAAACTATTACAGATGTGACAGTAATTATAGTGTATTAGTATTCAAGAACTCAGATTGATTTGTATTTAAAGAGTCTAAAAATTTATTGAATATTATTATAAAAATTTGAATTTAACCAACTTATAATAAATAATATAGCTCCTCATTTGTACATAAATTGTGCATATTGTGGTGTAGAATTTAATTGAAAACCTTGGTGGGAACAAAGGTAACACATGGAAAATTGATGATGACAAGAAGGGCACCAACAGAGGATTAGTTTAGTGGAAAGGATGATATAATTTTTAATCAAAACTCAATTTTTAATTTGGAGAATAAAAAAAATTATATTGAGAGTGCTCATTCTAAATAGAGTTTGATAGTAATTTGAGATAGATTAGTCAAAATATGATTTTAAATATTAATTGATCATCAACATTGGTTGGTTCAGTTAGAAGGGAGTTAGGTTCCCTTAACCATGATCGTGAGTTCGACTCCACATGGATACGGAAAAAATCACGTTGAGAGAGCCTCCTCCGAATGAGGATCTGACAATGACTCGATTTAGATTAATCAAGATAAAATTCTAGATATTAGGTGGTGGATTAAGTCCGGACAAAAAAAAAAAATCAATTGATCAAGTAAAAAGAGAAAAATGAAAGGACAAGGAGGGTGGATTCGGATCTTAACCCAAATGAGCCAATTTGGACTCAAATAATTTCCGGTGCTGAAGCCCATTAGACAAAAATATAAAACACAATGGACAGCAATTCCATTTAACATTAGAGATCAATCCATGATTCTACCTAGTTAACGTGGTCTCGCTCTTAGGATATAAATACCCTAGCAAGCGAAGCTAAACCGAGTGACCCCCTCCTCTCCGTCTTCCCCGTGTCGTTGCGTCTCTTGCTGTCTCTTTGAATTCGACCCTCTTTAGGATACTTGTCTAAATTTTCTCAAAAACACACAACGCAAACATCATCTCTCTCTCTCTCTCTCTCTCGCTGTCCTTTGAGAATCCGAGTGATTGAATTAAAGTATGGAGGGGGGTTCATGGCAACCACAAGAAGAAGGAATCAAAGAGATCTGTGGATTGCTGGAACAACAGATATCCCCTACTTCTGACAAGTCCCAGATTTGGCAACAGCTTCAGCACTACAGTCGTTTTCCCGATTTCAATAACTATCTCGCTTTCATCCTCGTTCGTGCCGATGTGCGGTTCTCTTTTCTTTAGGTTTTAATTGGGTTTTGATTTTGAATTTTGGTATTTAATATTAGGGTTTTAGGTTTTTGTCTTGATACCGTAGAATTATTGATTCATTAATTGCAGTTGTTGTTATTTACTAGGTCGAGTGTGAATTCATAGTTATAAATTATTGTTTTGAATTCGAAATTATTTCATGTTCGTGTTATGAATTAAGGTTTGCGGTAACCTGATTGCAGTTTCCGATAATCCTTTTGCTGTTGTTGATTTTATTAGGGTTGAGGCATTGCCTATCAACATCTCTTATTTAATTGATACAATCTTCGAACATATTCGTAGACATTCAGGGACTAGGATTAGATTGGCCGCTGTGTGTTTAGTGGTTTAAACAGGTTTTTACTGAAACTACAGTTATGGTCCATAATTTGAATAGTACTTGAGTGCCTTTGGGAAAGGGGACTAGCACAGCTCAGCTGGTGCGTCAACATCCGTGTTGGTGCCCATTGTTTCTTTGACTTCAGTTTTGATCAATGTATGGATGGCAATTTGGGGATGGGCCCCTGTTGTACCCATGTTTCTATTCTGATTACCCACTCAAGCTCTTCGGTCACTTTTTGAATATTGAGTTTGAAGTTCACTATTTCCATTGCTGTGGTTGAGCTCTTGGTTCCACTGGCAATCAAATCCTGCAGTTCAGTGACCTAAAAGTCCGATCCTAGTCCGCATAAAGAAAAATATGATCATTTTGTTGCTAAGGTTAAATGACAATATCTGTCGGTCTTTCATAAATGAGTTGAAAATGTTGCTTGAGTAATTTCATACGTGGCAAGGCATCACTATTGAAATCTTGTCAAAGTTTTGTGAGTTGTTGAGAGCTGGAGGAATTGCTGCTGGATATAGGGCTTCAAGCTTGCCCATTCTAAATCATCTTATGATTGATCATGCAAGGTTGGTTATTGCCCATTCTAAATCATCTTATGATTGATCATGCAAGGTTATTATCAGCAACATTCATCTTAAGCATGTTCTATCAAAAATAACATTTATCATAAGGATGCTGTTGTGGTAGTTGTGTTGAAAAACACAAATAGGTAAATCGATGCTTTGTGGAATATTCCACACTTTCTCGTGGCTTTCTGATATCTCTTAATATATTTGGCTTGTATTAACTGATGGTACCTACCTTCTCTTGCTCAATTATTGAATTCATTTTTCTTGTTGTGGTTCTGGTGTTGACATAAGCAGGGAAAATCAGTGGAGATACGACAGGCTGCTGGTCTGCTTTTGAAAAACAATTTAAGAACTGCATTCAAGTCCATGTCTCCAGCACACCAGCAATACATAAAGTCAGAGTTGTTGCCTTGTTTAGGAGCAGCAGATAGACATATTAGATCTACAGTTGGAACCATAGTTAGTGTTATTGTCCAACTTGTGGGAGTTTTTGGTTGGCCTGAACTGTTGCAAGCTCTTGTCAACTGCTTGGACAGTGGTGACTTAAATCTCATGGAAGGTGCTATGGATGCCTTATCCAAGGTATAGGTTTCATCCTGAATTATTTTTAAAACTATTTTTCTTGTGCTACTTCTATAGCAAAATTGTTGTTTGATGTTGCACAGATTTGTGAAGATATTCCACAAGTGCTTGATTCAGATGTACCTGGTTTATCTGAACGACCTATTAACATATTCTTGCCTAGATTATTCCAGGTATGGAAGTATAATTGAATTTTGTTTCTTGCAGTCCTGAATCTGTACTTAGATTTGGCATTTTGTGTTGATGTATTGTGCCGATACTGAAGCGTAATGCATATACATTGAAATGAATACAATGGCATTATTAATATTGAAAGCCCAAACACGAACAAGGAGTACATATTTTGTTTAACTCATTAAACACCTAGCTCATTATAAATGAATATTCTTTAGGCTAGCATAATATAATTTGAAGAAACTCTTTCTACTGGATCATTAAATTGGTTAATGAAAAATGAGTGTGTCGGTCATGGAAATTAATACATGAGTTCTATGGTGTTTAACATGTTTGGGTCATAAATGTTTTTAGGCCGACATTTTTAAGTGATCATGTTATTGTTCGATCTAACTGCAAGATTGTCTCATGTTTTCCATCACATTAGCCCAATTGTGACATAAGCATGGTCAAAGTATACACAAAATAACGTCATAAAGTGCAAGTTGTATTTGCCTTTCATGTCCTATGTTCTATCCTATTCAAATAAAATACCTACATGCCTGGTTGCCGTTGTCATTTTCTAGTTTTCTTGACCATGGCTTTAGATATGTTTGGGTAATAAATGTGTTTAGGCTGGCATTTTTATGTAATCTTGTTATGGTGGGAATGACAAGACCATCTCATGTTTTCAATCATGTTAGCCTGTTTTTGACATGAACATGATCAAAGTAAATGCAAAACAATGTCTTAAAGTGCTCAAGTTGTATTTGTGCGTCATGTCCTGTATCGCTATCATAGTCAAGTAAATACATATAAACCTAGTTGCCGTTGTCATTTTCTATTTTTCTTGACTTTGCTTTCCTTTTACAGTTTTTTAAGTCACCACACATGTCACTAAGGAAGCTTTCTTTGAGCTCTGTGAATCAGTACATTATGCTAATGCCCACTGTAAGTGTATCTACCTGCTCGGTTTGTGATTTCTATTGGAAGAAATCTTGTATTCATTTGAGGGCTTTTATTATATGGTGTCCAACTTGTTTGCAGGCTTTGTATATGTCCATGGATCAGTACCTCCAGGGCTTGTTTGTTCTTGCTAATGACCCTGCTGCAGATGTTCGGAAATTGGCAAGTATTTGCTGATGTTACTGTTCATCTTGAAGTGCTGTGCCCTAGCAAAATCATTTCTACTCATCATATACTGTGACGCTTAAAGTTCTGTTTTAATATGGCTTGTTTGTAATTTCATTAATGTTAGCGGTAGTTTGTTAAATACATTAGGTTCTTTAGATTCTTATGATAACTTTAACATAGGAATGGCTTGTCTTGTGTGGGCCAGTATTTCATGGTTGCTGTAATTATTTTCTAAGCTACCAAAGAAGAGCAAATTGTTGTTAGTCTCAGTTAGAATTTATACTTAAGAATTTGGAAATATATCTATACATTTTTCATGTGGATAAAGAAAAGAAATGAATGCTACTAGGAAAACTATTAAAAGTAAAGCCTTGCTTTTATTAGCATCTTTAATGCCTAGGTTCTTGTATACCTGTATCCTGGGTGAGTTTTCAGTTATTGGTACAAACAAGTGTGTTGCAGATGTGATCTTTTCTATTTAAATGCTTTGGAATCCTTCTGTTTCTTCTAAACTCACAAGTTTATAGCATTTCTTCGCAATGGGTTGTTTCAGCAACAAATTGTTAAATTCTAGCTTCTTTAATGCAGTTTTTTTTTTTTTTTTTTTTTTTTTTTTTTTTTGTGTATATTTGACCTTCCTTCCTTCTCATCTGTTTTGTATCATGTCTTTTATAGGTTTGTGCAGCATTCGTCCAGCTTATTGAAGTTCGTCCGTCTTTCTTGGAGGTGGGCCTGAATCAATCATCTTTCTTGCTGCCATTCTCCTCTGATACTGTGCATTTGTTTCGACATTTGCTTTCCTTTTTTTAGGATAAGAAAGAGAAATATGCAACAAATTAGCACAAGGGGATGCACCGTAATGATGTAAAGAAAACTACAAAAGTGGCTATGTCTACATTGGACTCAAAATTCATATTCACCCTAGACATTAATAGCAAGTTCCTGGTTTCAAGTTTTAATTGTACAACTCAATGTGGTTAGAATATGAGAATACAGTTATCTGGGATGTATTTGTTAGGAGCGTATTATATGTGTTAACTTTACTAGCTTGCAAGGTATGCTGCATTAGTCGTGCTTCTCTTCTTTTCTGATGCAAGTTTATTATTATATTGCAGCCGCATATAAGGAATGTGATTGAGTACATGCTACAAGTAAACAAGGGTGGTGATGATGAAGTGGCTCTTGAGGCATGTGAATTTTGGTAAATTTCTGCTTCCGGACTTTTTGTGTCATTCTTGCAGTTTCAGTATTTACTCTGGGATTTATAAACATTTTCTTTTTTGGGATGACCACCTGTATATGACAGCAGATATCTGTATTCTCTTTACCATTGCAAATCTTACTAGCCATGATTGTATGCTAACTAATAATTGGTACAATGACCTGTTGCTATTTTTTATTTTGGAATGATGCTTGCATCTGCTTACAACTGGATTAAGGTTGAACAATCTTTTAACTCATTGTTTTTAATTTTTGAATATTGATTGTCAGGTCTGCCTATTGTGATGCACAGTTGCCACCTGAGAGCTTGAGGGAGTTCTTGCCGCGCCTGATTCCTGTATGTTGTGGACAAAAAAAAAAGCATTTATTGGTTTTCTAATTTTTTGTTCTAATTTACCTCATGTGTCTCTGCTAACTTTTGTAGGTTCTGTTATCAAACATGGTCTATGCTGAGGATGATGAATCACTTGCTGATGCTGAGGTTTTAAAGTTTATTGGCTAATTTTAGTTTTTCTTATTTCCGCCTTGTTCAGTTGGAGTTGACTTTGAAATTCCAGTTGACTATTTTGTTAGTAATACCCAATCATTGTCAAATTGCAGGAGGATGGTTCTCTTCCAGATAGGGATCAGGTTCTCGGTGTTTATTGCTTTTACTGATTTCGGTGTCACAGTTTCATGCTCTATCTCATTGTTTCAAGTTTTTGACAACTTTGTTTTACTTTTTAATTTTTATCTGTAGGATCTGAGACCACGTTTCCATACATCCCGATTTCATGGATCGGAAAATGCAGAGGATGATGTATGTTTTATTAATTGATGTTTTATTTCTATGTAACTTTACATGGTTTTAGAAATCCCTGGGGTGCCAATGGTTATGCATGATTCACCAGGTCTGAGTATGTTCTAATTAGTGAGATTGGCATTGTGATTCTAGGATGATGACATTGTCAATGTTTGGAACTTGCGAAAATGCAGTGCAGCTGCTCTAGATATTCTTTCAAATGTGTTTGGGGATGACATCCTTCCTTTTTTGATGCCTTTAGTTCAGGTGAGCATATGCAAACTTCTTGGAGCTAATATTTACCCTCTTTCTTCTGATACCCTGGTTGTGTCGATATCTTTTCTTCCATATCTTGTTAGTGTCTTCTAAAGTGTTACTGATGACTACGTATTTGTTCTAAAAAAATCATGAAAGCTTCATGATCTTGAAATGCAAGATAATTTGAAATTTGTCAATGAATATATTTCTTGATTGTATGGGGTTGGTATCTGTTTATTTATGTAGTCGATGGCTTTCTAAATATATGTCCACTCTTATTTTGATAATGTGAGTTCTGTGGATATCTTGGATATTCTTTTCTGGAGTTTGCATGGTATGCTCCTTTCAATGTCTTCTCCAAATTTCACTTGGCCTTTTTTATTCCACTCCTGCAGGCTAAGTCGTCTAATGCTGATGATTCAGTTTGGAAAGAACGGGAAGCTGCTGTTTTAGCTCTTGGTGCAGTGGCTGAGGGTTGTATTAACGGCCTTTATCCTCATTTGTCTGAGGTATGCCATCATAAAACTGCCATTGAAAACATATGATCGACTAAATTGTTTTGACGATCAAAATATTTGTTCCGTTTCTATATTTATTGATCCTGACTTATAGAAAAGGCGTATATGAGTAGTCATTAATGATTGTGTTACTATGGCTTCTTTTGCAATGCATCTCTAAATTTTTAAATGAAAAGGCAGTTTATGTTTTAAGGTAACACTAGCATGTGAAATATAAACAATTTTTACAGTATAGAAAGACAAAGCAAGTCAGTCTAATTTGAGTGTCAAGAAAACTGCATGACTTGAAAGGAGTCTCTATTGCTGATGACATCTCAAGAGACTTTGCAGAGAACCGTCTTTCAATTGGCTTTTTAGTCAATTTGGATCTAGTGACATTTCAGTTATTCCATCCAATCTTGTAGGATCCTCAACAAGCATGATGTAATGGCCCTCTAAAACGTAGTCCTATGTCCTGTCCATTCAAGAAAACATTATTCAATCCAAATTGGGATTATCTGCATCTGAGGGCATAATACTACTCACAGACATCACCAAGATAAGCCAAAAATAGAGATGAAGGATCTCTATGTTCTCCTTGCAGATCGGAAAAAGGCCACCTGACGTGCCATTTATCAAACCAGAGAGAATGAATTGAAATGCACTTTCTAATCCACCTCTTCCATTTGCTCCCATAACCCTTTTTTCTAGAATGTGCCAGAAAAAAAATAAAGATTCCACCTTACATGGTTGTAAGCTTTCTCCAGTTGCTTGAAACCATGCAGAATTAATGTTGCTTACTTTCCACATAGATGATATACAACTCATCACAATTCTGAATCTCCCAGCAAGTGCCTTAGACAGTAATTTGTGAACACTCCCTCTAAATCTCTAACTATTATTAAAGGGAATAGACCCTTATATGATTTAATTTTTTCAGCATTTTGACCAAAATACCCTTGTATATTGAAATCATATTTTTGTGAAAAAAAAAAACCAATGGAGTGAGATAGATATTTAAATAGCTGAGTAAACTACCAACAGTTTTTGTCTTCTGTTTTGTTATGTTTCTCTTTATTTTGTTTTAATATATGTTTTTTGTTCTTCTTCTTCTCTCTCTCTTTTTTTTTAATAAACCACCCATCACATTTTTTTCTTCGAATTTAAATAACTTCCCTAGTTACCCACAACTTCTCTATTCAATATATTTTTCTCTCTTGAATTTGCTTTTGTTTTATCTGACTTTTTTGTTTTTATTATTTTTTTAATTTTTTTTTTCACACATTACATGTATGGTACTTTAGTTTATAGGATAGTTATCGTTAATGTATGTTGCCCCTTCCTCAATGTGGATAAGGCCAAAATGGTGTAATCTAAACCATTCACACAATTGTCATTGGCCTTGGTCATGAAAATTCTTCATATTGTACTACTTAAGAAGCAGGGAGATGGGGAAAGTTCCCAAAAACTAGTATAACAATACAGCTGAGGTACAGCTTTCAAATAATTATGTTAATATAATTTTGATAAGTTCTGCCTTTTCCTTTAGACTGTTCTTATTTATAAATAATCTATTTTAGCAAATAGGTAAATAAATATTTTAAATTTGATAATATTGAGATATGAGACATGGGGGATCTGGGGGTGGACAGCTCACCAAGCACAATTTTGGGGGGTGGTTCTAATTAATATCTCCCATCACCCCCGGGGGGGATTGGGAGTTGTGTCCTGATCTCTCTTGGGGTCTGGGGGCGGAGCCCAGTCAATCAGTCAAAGGATACAGTTCTTATATTGCATTCTTACTAAGTGAACAAATATATTATGGGTGGTCAATACGATTTGTCATAAAAAAGTTCACCAGAAGTATTCAACTAACACCCGGGGTTCAAAATGTATCTGGAAATTGAAAAAATAATGAAATATTGGACATGCTGCATGGAGTATCTGGCAGGTATCCAACTATTGTACCAGATATCATTCTAATGCAACTATGGCTTCTTTTTCGTGGTGTCCATGCTTTCTAATGTACTGCTTCCCCTCACCTTACTTAGATTTGAGAAGGTTATGTTAAATCTTGTCTGGACCTGCTCGGTAGTAGAAGAACAAAGTTTCTGCTACTCTCCAGTAAAAGGTCACCCAGTGGTGATTGAACTACTGCATCATTTTTTTTTCTTTTTTTTAATACATCCGATTACTGGGCAAAAAATGTTAAGGCATGCCAATTGACAACCACATTGTAGTATCACTTCTACAATATCTTTTCCAAAAAATTTGTTCAGTTTCATTATTGTATACATTTCTTTCCCCACTTGCCTTCATGTTTTGATGTTTATGGATTTCAACCTTTATTCTTTCTTGTGTGGGTGTTTCGCTCAATCTGAAAACTATATGTCTTTCTTCTCTAAATTTTATATTGCCAAACAAAGATATACTTGAGATTTTTGGACATTGATTTGTGTTATTTTCTTTTTTATTTTAAAGCTAGGAGCATGTGCACTCTATGACATTTCCTCTGTTGGGTATGCAAGAAGTTGTTTGATGAAATATCTGGAATCTAATGGAGATGTATCTATTTATTGTGCAGATTATTGCGTTTCTTATCCCGTTGTTGGATGATAAGTTTCCTCTCATACGTAGTATTTCTTGCTGGACACTTTCTCGTTTTAGCAAATATATTGTTCAGGTACAAGTGTGTTAACCTTTTTACAGCTGCTTCTTAGAAACTGTTTTGGCTGCGGAATGTTTACTTTTTCTTTTTTGTCAATTAGTAGCTTAATTTACTAATTGACCATGTAAAGAGGAAGTTAAAGCAGAACTTCAGGAATTTACATGGTAAAATTTAGGGAGTCAACAGGATGGATCATCCCTGCCTACCTCGTGGTTTGTGATGTATGCTAGAAGTTAAGAAAAACGAAATTCTGGATTCTAGAAAACAAGGTTTAAGGAGCCAATACTGGTGTTTTAGGTTATTCGATCTGGTAATAGGGTGATGATTCTCTTTGCAAAGTATCTGTTTAATGGCTTCATGTGATTTATCTTTGTTATTCTCAAGCTTTTTTTTTGATTGTTGGTTTTTGAAGGAGAGGGGAATCCTCTCTTGGTTATATTGATATTTGTTTCTCATATTATATCTATATTGCTTTGATTCTACTAACAGTGTAATGATTCCCTTTCCCAAATATCTGTGTAAATGGTCTTACGCGACTTGTCTTTGTTACTCTGAATCTCAAGTAATTTTGGGGGGTATTTGGAGCATGATGGTAAGGTGGGTTCTTGGGGGCATGGGGAAACCCCTCTTAATGATGATCGATTTTGATTCATAGTTTTTTAGGCTATTCACTTTTGTTTTACAGCCCTTTTTTTTTATATATATTTTGAAGGGCGGGTCTGACGCAATGGTGGAATCTCTTCCATTGTGTGCTTGAGGTCCAGGGTTCGAATCAGCCTCCTTGCCCAAAAAAAAAAAAAAAGCAAGGGGAAGGCTGCTTAGGTATTCCCTTCCCCGGACCCCACAATGTAGGAGTTTCGGCATTGGGTACACCCTTTTTTTTATTTTCTGTTTTCTTGTGGTTAGATTGTGAGAGTGCTCCCTGTTGGTTTCTCTCTATTTGCTGTATCAATGTTGTTGTTATACCCCTTGGTCTGAAGAAAATATTGATTCGAATCAGTTCTGCATTGTTAGGGTATTGGCCAACAGAAAGGAGATGAGCAGTTTGAGAAAGTTCTTATGGGTCTCCTTAGAAGAATACTCGATAATAATAAAAGAGTGCAGGAGGCATCCTGTTCGGCATTTGCAACACTTGAAGAGGTTTTTCCCTGGTACCAGTTTGATCTGTACATTTTATCTTAAAAGCTTGTAGCCTTACCCTTCTGTTCTTCTGTTGGCAGGAGGCTGCAGAAGAGTTGGCACCACGGTTGGAAATAATTCTTCAGCATTTAATGTGTGCATTTGAAAAATATCAGGTATTCAGTGGTTAAAATTAATTAAGCTCATCTGTTTTCCACAATGGTTGTATTCTTTGGTTGTTGAAATTTAGCTGTGATTAAGTTATTCCTCTTTACTTCCGTTCTTTTTGCCATGATCCTTGATAGAGAAGGAATGTTCGCATTGTATTCGATGCTATTGGAACTCTAGCAGATGCTGTCGGACTGGAGCTCAACCAGGTTTCTTATACTGTTTATGCAATTATTTTAAAGATCTTTGTTGCGGATTTACATGTCCTGATAGGCCATCTTAATGATTGCAGCCCAAATATCTTGATATTCTGATGCCACCATTAATTGCGAAATGGCAGCAACTCTCAAATACAGACAAAGATCTTTTCCCTCTGTTGGAATGCTTTACATCTATTGCTCAGGTACTTACTATTCTCCTTTAACAAACAGATGCAATTTTGGTCTAGTTAAAGGGTTCTTTCATCAGGGGTTGCATTTGTCCCTCTCAGGCATCTCTATCTTATTACTTCCCTTTTCTCTATATCCCCTCTAGAACTCCTATTAGAGTGGTTGCCAAGATTGAGATACAATGTGAGATTTCCTCTATTAAGGAGATGGGACTGAGGAAAGGGATCATTTGGTCAAGTGTGATATTGTCTATAAGCCCAAATATAGTGGCAGGCATTGGGTCGTGGTTTTGAGAAGTTGGTGACTCATAACCTTGATTTAGTGGGTAAATGGCTTTGGCAACTACCTTTAAAATCCGACTCATTATTGCACAAAGTGATCAAGAACTCGGTATGAACACGTACACGAGACATCCATGTTGCATCATATTTTTTGATAAAAGGACATACACTACAATGACATGAAAAGTTATCATAGAAGCAATTTCAGATATGACCATTATAATCTAATTCTGAATGAGAGTTTTATGACTATTAAAAAACACAAGTGCTCTTATTGTAGTAATCATAATCATGTAATGTGCATAGTGTGGCTAGTGTTTGGTAGGTGTCGAGGTAGCGTTTGGTCCTTAAAACAATAATAAAATTTGGACATTCCATGTGGCATGTCCGTCCAGTTGCAACAAGTGTCTTTCTGAGGTCACTTCCATTTTGAAGTGTTCAAGTTTCTTAATATGGCAAACAAGTTCAAATCACCAAGTGGTGAGAAATTTTTTTTTTTTTTTTAGTGAGTCATTGGAAATTTAATATAGAATTATCCTTTTATACATTTTATCGATTTTAAACTGGGTGGTCGTTCCCACATAAGGTTATTGGAGGATTCTTTGAAAGGTATTTCTTGTTTTCTACACAGCTTTACCCATCATTAACACATATCCAATCTCTGAAGCTCCGAAATCTAGCTGACTCAGATTTTTTATTTCTTTAGGAAGAACAGATCCTTTTGGTCTTCTTAATCTTCATGCTTCCTCTTTTTATTCCCCTAATTAGATATCATAGTCTGTACCCAGAAAATTTGAAGAAGTCTTTTTCTCAATTCATTGCTTGAGATTTAAACTATACCCTCTTGCCTAGTTCTACACCTGCAACTGGACAAGACTATGAGTGACCAATGAGGTGTTATGTATGCTGCTATTTACTAATGGCTTTTGTTCTTGTTGAAGTATCTTCTTTTAAATTTCCTCCTTTTCATTAACCTACTAACTCCACTCTTATGGTTGATCTTGCCCCATGAAGCCCTGAAGTATGACTACTCAGTGAATTCACATGATTTTTCCCATCAGGCCCCCCTTAGTTGGTGGTGTGAATTGTTCCGGTGATGAAACACACAAACACTGTTTAATCTATATAGTGGCGTGGGACATGCGGAAGCATTGCATTTTTGATTTTCTATTTTATGCTACTTGCTTGATTATTAGAACCATTGCATTATTTGGATGCTGTGACTTGGTCTTTCTGATTCAGGAAGATAGTAAGTAGTTTGACCCTTCCTGATATTTAGAAGAAAAAAGATAATGGGTTGGTGAATCTTGATTTTCAAACGAGTGGAGCATAAAATTTGGGGTCTAGCTTCCTGAATTATGGATGGGTATTGTTTGTGCCAGAGTAGTACTAGGATGGGTGAGCTCCTGAGAAGTCCTTGTGTTGCACCCCCATTCTCTCTCTCTCTCTCTAAAAATGTGTATAATCTGGGTATTATTTGGTTGTGTTTGTTTCGAGTTTAGGGAGGGTTGTATATTTCAATACATAAAATTGTATGTTGTTCCCTTGTATCATTATTGGGGGTTTCTTTGGAGAGGATTATTAGGGTTTTTTTTTTTTTTGGTGGGGGGGGGGTCTTTTTTCCGTAGCCACGTCAGTCCCCCGTGCAGTGTACCTTTCCTTTCCTTTCCCATTCCATGACCTGACCATTCTTCTGGCGCTAGAACTGTAAAACCTTTTTGACCTATATATATAGATCCCTCTATTTTTCTTTCTGGTTTGTTACTTGTATACTAATCTGTAACTTTATTCCACTTACAAAGAAGTCATGTCTTACTGGACTTCTTTCTTCCCCTTTTCTTTTCAGGCTTTGGGCACTGGATTTTCTCAATTTGCCGAGCCTGTATTCCAGAGGTGTATGAGCATCATTCAGATCCAACAGTTGGCGAAGGTTCACTGCTAATTTTGCACTTCTAGTTATTACTCATTGAGTTTTTGTTGTTAAAAACTTCTCAATGCTTGTTTATATGGAAGATGTGTCATTAGAAGGGTTGCTTTTGTTTTAGCTTGGCTTTACTGCACAGCTTGTTGAAACTTTCTTATATCGAATGGGCTGTTGTCCGTAGATTTACCCTATACACTTCTAATGAATCAATGCACTTTGTTGTTTCAGGTTGATCCTGCATCTGCTGGAGTACAGTATGATAAAGAGTTCATAGTGTGCTCTCTGGACCTCTTGTCAGGACTTGCTGAAGGCCTTGGTAGTGGAATAGAGAGTCTGGTAGTCCCCTTTCATTAACTTTATATATATAATATGTATATGAGTAACATAGTAATCTGTCTGCTTCTAGGATTCTAGTATATCTTCTCATTTGATCTTTCTTGAAGTTAGCTTTCTTAGAACGTGTTGTAATTTTGAAATTTTTGTGTAATTGTGAATGACTGGAGGAACTAAATTTTGAGAGGTTTCTGAAAAGTTTGGCCTGATATTAAAGGTCTTCTTTCTCGAAGAGGGGGATCTCAGTGAGAGGGAGGCTCGCCATTTTTAGTACTCTTTTGAATGATTCAGTATCCAATATGAACAAGGCTTCCAGTTTGATGAATCTGGCCTCATAGATGTGGGCAACCAACTGTTTAGCATAAGTATCATAATCACTCACTTGCTCAGGGTGAAAATTTTGGCTAGCATGTGTTTGTCGCTAGGTCTTCTGTTTATTGTCTTCCTCCAAGATATCATTACTTTTTTTGAGCCCATTATGACTATTTGGCATTAAAATAAGAAATGATTTAAATGTTAATTTTTCAATAAACTATTGTTTATTTGTCCTCCTGTTTCTGTAGGTTTCACAAAGTAGTTTGGGAGACCTTCTTCTCCAGTGTTGCTTGGATGATGCTCCAGATATCCGACAAAGTGCCTTTGCGCTTCTTGGAGACCTTGCAAGAGTAAGTTGAGAACATGGCTCTCCTGAAGTTCTTAACTTTCTGTTGAATTGTTCTGAAGCTTGTACTGGTGGTTTCCTCTTCAACCTTGGGTTCTTATTTTAATTTTCTCACTCTTGCTTGGAATCAAATGAATGCCACAGAAAATATGGTGTTCAAATTTTCTTCTTTTCCACATTTTTAAGAATAAAAAAGAATTACGGTATAATTTGAAATCGTAAGTTGTGAATAGGATCGTGGAATTTTATTGAAAAATAACAAATATCCACCCAGAGAAATCTAAATAAGGGGGTCCTTTTTTTTCCTTCATCATCTTCTCCTTTTGATCCTTCACTTTTGGCAATCTTATCTCACCCTTGGTTATCTTGGATAGGTTTGCCCTGTTCATTTGCACCCTCGTTTGTCAGAATTTCTTGATGTTGCAGCCAAGCAGTTGGTAAGTTGAGATCTTTCCTCTTGGGGACTATCTTAAACACATTGGTGTCCATAAAAATTATTGCAAGGTATGTAATACATCAATTTGATGATCCAATCCCTTTGCAGAGCACATCAAGGCTTAAGGAAACTGTTTCAGTTGCAAATAATGCTTGTTGGGCCATTGGAGAATTAGCTATCAAGGTATGTTCAATTGTGTGTGTTGAAGCAGAAGTTGATTGGATGTTAGTCTGGTATAGCTATTGTACTTGGGAAATGTCTTATGGAAGTTTATCAATTGCATTTGTGTCACTCTAATTGAAACAACTTCTGTCCTCAACACCATACTATTTTTTCAATCAACAAGGTTTTTTCAATACATTCTACTACTATGCATTTCTGCTCCTGTCCACAAAGCGACACGATATGCTGGTAATGACACTTTGGTTGTCTTGTGGGTGTCTCTTTACTGGTTAGAGTTTATCCCCTTGTGCAATAATTATCCTTGCTTGCTTCTGGTGATGTCAATCAATGCTCAATCTAAATAGAGATCCATTTTATTAGGATTAAGCTAACAACAGTTGTGGTGTTTTAAAAGCAACAACAGCAACCAAGCCTTTATGGGGTTGGCTAAGTTGTGGTGTTTTAAAAGGAAATGCATAAAACATGGAGTTTTGGACCTAAGAATACTGCTCCTGTCCCAAATAGATTAAGTAAATCAGCATCATTTAAGGACATAATCTAATCATTTTTTGTTGAGAGACCGTGATTCTTGTACCAATTCTTTTTGTACATAAGATATTTTTGTAAAACATGGTTTGTCAATATGATACATGACTTATGACTCTTGACTTGCCTGATATGGACATCCCATTTGAACAAGAAATGTTACTAGTTTGGGTTGGGGGTAAGTCATAATAAAAATGTTCTTAGCTGTTTTGTTGCATAAATGAGTATTGTTGAGAGAGCTTAGGGGCATGGTTGCTGGTGATGGGTTACCTAAGAGTCTTGTTGCACAAGTATTTATTGAACTGCATCATGAAGGATTTGGTTGGAGCTTAGTTTTTGTTTAGCTTGACAGCCTGTGTGCATCTGAGAAAGATGTCTTTCCAAATAGGCTTTGAAATTTGGTAAAAATTAAGGTCACATTGTGGTTAATTGGTTCTTTTCCCACCTTTTTTTTTTTTTATTTATAGATACGTTGGGATGGGTATTGTAGAAAAAGCAAGCGTATGGTGGGGACAACATAGTGGTTGTGCCTGGGAAGAAGGGTTGAAGCCTCTTTCGCTTCTTTATCTTAACCCTTTCCATGAATGCATTGAGTTGTTTGCGTAACGAGAATGCTTATCATTTTATTTTACTAGTTCTCCATATCAGTTTGAAATGAGCAGATACTTTTCTTCCATCACTATGGATTAAATTGATAACTTTCCTGAAGATATCCTCATATGTCAGGCTGTATGTAACATCTTACGTCTACAAACTGATCCTCACTAAGTAAAACGATGGCTCATATTCATTATAGCTTTTATGAGTCAGCTGGCTTAGGCAAAATGACCACGACCATCCCTAGATGGTGCAACTGTTTTGGTCCTTTTCTTCCTTGAGAACGACAATCTGTTCCCTTTATATGTTGTCCATGATGGCTTTTTATCATGTCCCAACTTTTTAACTTGGGTTTGAAGGAATCTTCATCTTTGCTGACTTGTGCAAGTAATGTTGTGAATTTCATGTTCTGCAAATGGGTCCAAGAAATATTTGTCATGTGGTAAAATGTTTCCTTTTTTGGCTTCAAGATGGAGACTATCTGCTATTCATTGGTAAAAAGTGAATTGTTCTTAATAACTTTGTTTATTATTTTGTTGATCCAAAGGAAGTGTAACAGGCCAATTTTTGTAGTTGAGACGATTTGTCTTCAGTTCATTCTTTTGGTCCTTACTTAATGACACCTTGGTATTAAGCTTTGTAGGCATGCTTTTTGCTTTGTGACTCTGTTTTCTAGAATGGTTTCTTTTTTTTTTTTTTTTTTTTTTTTTTCTATAAAAAAGAAATCGTATTAGGTGTTTTAAAGAATGTACAAAAAATTCAAACATGAGCTCTCCAATCCTTCCTCAACAAGCTATCATCTTTATGAATCCCAGAGGCTTGAGCCCACAGAAAAGTATAAATACAAATCTACCCCATAAGAGTGAAGAACTGGTGGACTAATTTCTGAAGATTCTGGTATCTGCTCATTCCAAATGCACATGGAATAACCTCAAAAGTATATCTCCAAAACTCTTCTAAGCTATAATCTTTATGACTCATGGAGGAATGGTCCACAAAGACTATTAAACATAATCTTATCTCATAGGACACCTCCCTATAATAGTCAAGTATCTTTCTGCCTTCCAAAACCTTTAAACTTTGTGAGAAGCTTAGGGAGGCTTCTTGGACCAACCCACTTACTATCACCCTTGATAAATAAAGGGTTCCACATTCCTGGTGCAATTGAACAGGGTAAAAAAAGTGGTCTCTATTTTCATATTGTTAAAAAGCATGACATAAACATCTGGGAAGATAGCTTTAAAAGTCTCTTCTTTTATAGAGAATTGTTGGTATTGATCTTGTTAAGTACTATAGTTCAAGCAAAGGCCTTAACCTTGGTGGGAAGCTTAGCCTTCTAAATGAATTATTTAAAGGAAAAAAGATGGTGCTAGGAAGATTAATAAGATGAAGGAAAAAAGATTTGCAAGTAAAGCATATGAAATAAGACTCTGAATTCTGATGACAAAAGCATGTGGGAAGGTTCATTTCTTTGTAAGAAGGAAATAAGAGAAGAAAGCTCTACAACTTCTTTATCATTAAGTTCTAAAATGTGAAAATTCCAAAAGATCGAATGCCCCTCCTAATTATGTCTTTGATAGCACCAGATGAAGTCTTCCCTACCCATAGAGAGGAGTGAAAATATGATTGACAAGAATATGGAGAGACCTGAATTGAAGGATCTTTCTTAAAAGTGGACATGATAAACATCTGCCACTTTAAAAGACACGAGGAATAAAAGTACGATATAACTGGGAAATGAATTTTTGAGAACTATAATGAGAAATTCTCGCTCTAGTATTGACATCCCATCTATTATGTCGAAGGTTATACTTACTCTTGATAACTTTGTGCCATAAGGAATTGGGTGCTAAGAGGAATCTCTAGAGCCATTTTCTTACTGGAGAAATGTTCTTGGAAACCACGTTATCTAGACCTAAACCATTCATAGACTTTAGTTTTGAAACTTGATCCAACTCACCAAGTGAGTGAAGGAAATTTCTCATCAACTTCTTAATCTTATCCCGTACCCTAAGAGGAGTCTTGAGAAGGGAAATGAAAGTGTGGGGTATGTTAGACATGCAAAGATAAAGTGATACGCACACCTAGAGCAACACACTCCTAGGATTACCCCAAAGAAATCACTAAATAAGAGATAGAGAATCCTTTGCAGAACTAACAATAGCAGCTAACTGATTGAGAATTTCACTAGGGACAGTTATGCCAAGAAGCTCACTCTTGGCCATATTTTTATCAAGCCCACAAATTTTCTCAAAGATGTAAAGCAGGGCGATCACATCTCAAATGACTTTCACTGTCCTCTTTTCGAAAGAAAATAGTATCATCCACAAATTGAAGATTAGGGACACAAATAGTGTCACCTCTTACTTTAAGGCTGAAGAAAATATTGGCTTCAATGTTATCTCAATCAAGCTCATCCAAGGGTCCACTGCGAGGATGAAAAGGAAACAAGAAAGAGGATCTCCCTGTTTTAAACCACGAGAAGCCAAAACCAAATTTGGCTTCCCATTAGGGATGACATCTAAACCAGCCTAACTCGGGTAGTCTCTTGTCCATCTTTTCCAAAGAGTCCCAAAACTTTTGTTCTCTAACACATTATCTCAAAACTGCATAGGCCTTTTCAAATCTAACTTTAGAACTACACCTCTATCAACTATCATGCTTCTTAACATTATTAACAGCAAATGGTCTCATTGAGCACCATTCACAACCTATTAGCTAAAACTTTAACCACAACGTGTTTGGGGATTAATTTCTCCTTTTGTCACCATTCACAACCTATTAGCTAAAACTTTAGCTACAACATATTATGGGGTTTAATTTCTCCTTTGTTTTGGTTTGGTTTGTTTTTGCTTCCCAAGAATTCTTTTCCTTGGTCTCTTTTAATGTTCTTTCACCTAATACAATTTCCTTTTCTATCAAAAAGGGGGGGAAAAAAATTGATAAGAAATTGGTAGTGAGACTGATAGGTCTAAAATCTTTTACTTTGAAGGAATGAGATTCTTTAGGAATAAAGGTAATAAAAGTAGAATTCATACTTTTATCTATCACTGCATTCGTATGAAACAAGTCAAAGATTTTACTTGAAAAACTTGAAAGAAAACTTTAGGAAAGGTTTTGTAAATTGCTTAAGTGAGCATTATTCAGCACTCTAATATTTATATACACAAAGAATAAATAAATTTGCATTTTACAAGAAAGAATTTGCTATTTCCTATGAGACTAGTGCTATTCCTTAATTACATTAACTCCTAACTATTTACTATGGTGACCATTCAACACTCTAAGAGCATCAACTCTTATATGGTGATTACTCAACATTCTAAGAACGTTAACCATCATATGGTGACTATTCACCACTCTAAGAATATTAACTCTGGTATTTAGCTTTTTACATAAGTATGTTGTCCGTGGGCCCCGAAGAGACTTGGTGAAGAGATCGGCTAGTTGATCTTTTGAGTTCACAAAAGTGGTAACGATTATGGAGCAATTAAGAGTGCGAGTGAGATGACTAATAGAAATTAAAATGGACAACCAGGTATAAAAAGAACAGAATTCAAGGTTAAAGAGGGGAGAGGTGTAGCTTGGTCAATGCCGGTGGCCTTAGCCATAGAACCATCGGCAAGGGTGATGTGATGATGTGATGTTTTGAGAGAGGACAATTTTGAAAAAAAGAGAAGGATTACCAGCTATATGATCGGGAGCACCAAAATCCAAAATCCAAGGTCCAACAGACAAATGATGAGAAATGCAAGCAATAGAAATCCCAATATGGGCTACAGTGGCTGAAGATGAGGCTTGTTGAGTTGCCTTGAGTTGAAGAGAGTCCTTATATTCATTATTTGACAGTGTTTTGATTATCTCCCACTAAACTCAGTTTTTTCTTCTCAATACCAGGTGCTTGAGACTGAGTCACATTGGAAGGCTTTTCTGGAAAAGAAATAAGTCCCTTTGTTGGGGCTGAGAGATGACAAAGGATGACTGGGAGGACGCAGAAGCCATTTCAGCATAGCAAACAGTGACTGTTTGAGAAAAGGAATAAGACTCAGGATTGAGGACAGAACTGAGAACTTTAGATTACGAGAAGGTTTAATTTGCTGACTGCAACTGAATGTAGTGAACTAGATTAGAAGGAAACTGAGAAATTTTGCTGGACTGAGACAAGTCAATTGAATAGAGTGATGGAACTACTTTGCTGAGATAATTGAAATTTTAAACAAAGACTTGGCTACTGCTGGACCAGATGGCACACCCACAAGACCAAGGGAGGAGCTCGAAAAATTGTGGTCTGATACCAACTTGAAAAACTTAAGAGAAAACTTTGGGAAGGTTTTGTGAATTTGCTTAATCGAACATTACTCAGCACTTTAATATTTATATACACAAAGGAATAAATACAATTTACATTTTACAAGAAAGAATTAGCTATTTCCTATGAGTCTAATGCTATTCCCTAAGAACATTAATTCCTAACTATTTACTAGGGTGACTATTCACCGCTCTAAGAACATTAACTCTCAATGATATATTAAACACTCTCTGTTTCCAACAACTTTAAACAGATCTTCATAACTGATATTCCAAAAATCCTTAAAAAAAATGATGGTAAAAATTATGGTGAGGGTTATATCCTTATCAAAACCAAGAATTGCTTCACAAATTTCATCCTTTTAGAAAGGTCTCTCTAACCAAGAGGCTTTAAAAACTCATTGGGATACCAATAGAGACCCATCCTCCTCGGTATACTTATCCCTGTAAAAGCTAGGGATAGTTTCCTCCATGAAAGAACGATTCATAATCACATTTCCTTCATCATCTTGTAATCCTACAATTAGCAACCCGATGAAAAAATCTAGTATTATGATTCCCCTCACTAACCCACTTCATCCTAGTTTTCTCGCATTGACTAATCTTCTCCTTGATAATAAGATAAGCTCTTCAAAATGTTCTTAAGATTCTCCTTATAAGTAGAAAGATTCTTTAGATAAACCTCTATCGAATTTAAGCTTGACTATAATCATCAATTCCCAAAAGGATGACATTCCTCTCTCTAATGTTTCCAAAGACATCCTTGTTCTAGACTTTGAGGGTTTGTTTTAGACTCTTCATTTTTCTCATAAACTTACTTCCTTCTCACCCTATTTCGTCACTCTCTCCTTGAATGTTCTACCACTTTTCTTAAATCTTTATTAGAGAGCCACATGTTCTCAAATCTAAACGGTGAAGTATGTTTGGAATGGAGTAAAATGTTTATTCCCGGTAATTTCACAGGATAACATGAAAAGTTGATCTTTATTTTGGTTTTGTATGATATAATGCTTTTTTCCTTTATATGATATCACATTCAAAGTCACTAAGTGCTTGTTTGGCAGAGCTTTTTTTCGACTTCTTTTCTCCTTATAAGGAGAAGTCCTACCAAACAGAATTTTTCCTCCTTAAAAGTATTTTTTTTAATGAAGAAAAAATAAAAAAACAACTTCTAAGGAAAAGCTCTTGGGAGGAGATTTTACTTCTCTCTCTCTCTCTCTCTTTTTTTTTTTTTTTTTTTTTTTTTTTTTAATGCTTCAGCTTTTCAGGAAATATATATTTTTTTCCATTTATATTCTTACTTAAATGATACAAAATTTCAAATATATCCATACTATAAATGTGTTCATAAATGCTATGACGTGGGTGGATTTAAATATCCTTTTTTTTTTTTTTAATTTCAAATATGTTCATAAATATTTTTTATTTTATTTATATGACTTGAGTGTTCATAAATATATACTTATGTTATTTTTGAATTTTTTAGTTGTTTAAGTTATATAGAAATGATTTGATATTTATAAATATTTGATTTTAATTGTTTAAAGAATAATCAATTTATTTTTATTTTAATAATTAGTATTTATACCTTTTATTTATAAAATGTAGATATATGAATTTTAATCAATCAAAGGTGAGGAGAAAAAATTATACTTTATGTATATACCCTTTATGATAATTTAATTAAAAAATATAGTTTATAAAAAATGTTTTGTTAAATAGTTAATTTATAGAAAGGAGTATATAAGCTGTTTTTAAAAGTAAAAATGCCAAATAATTTTTAATTTTATTTCAAAAGTTATTAATTTCTATTTCTTCTTACAAGAAGAAGATGATGAAAAAAAAAAGCTCTGTCAAACATGCTCTAAATGGTCTCACAAATCATAAATGGCTTGTGATACTGATCTCTATGCCTCTGAGTTTGATACATTGTTTGCGTCCCCTTATGCATTTGGATTTCTGTGTTGCTACCATTTTCTTTTTACTATATATATATGTTTGCCTTCCCTTGTGCATTTGGATTTCAGTGTTACTACCATTTTCTTTTTACTATTTATATAGGTTGTCATTAGGATACACATTTATTAATAATCTTCTTGTTCCGTACCAGGGATGGACAGAGTTAATCTATTTAACTAATTTTACATTGTGGCTATAAACTCTGTTTAATTGGTTGTGGATTCTGACAATTGTAAATTCCTAACTTATAGGTTCGGCAAGAAGTATCTCCTGTTGTGATGACAGTTGTATCATGCTTGGTGCCCATACTTCAGCATGCCGAGGTGATTATATTTCCATTTTGTGATTGCATGCATATTTTACATAACGGTGTCTAATCTATTAATTGATGCTGTGCAGGGTCTTAACAAATCACTGATAGAAAATAGTGCAATTACCCTGGGGAGGCTTGCATGGGTGTGTCCGGATCTTCTATCTCCGCATATGGAGCATTTCATGCAACCATGGTGTGCTGCTCTATCAATGTAAGTTTACTTGCTCTTTTATTGTAGGGGTGTATGATATATTTCAGTTTCAAGCATCAGTTCTTGAAGTCAATGTAGATTCTGAAAGGTCTTTATAGTGTGGCGAGTAATCTGAGATTTCTAGCACCTTATTTGCAGAAACTTGTGAGACATCATTAACTGGTTTAAGAACTATTAAATGTAATTTTATACTCTTATGGATTATGTTACTGCTTACTGAGGATTCTGGAAACCTTTCTGTTTCATGTGCTATGTGTGAATTGGTAACCAAAAGAGGATGTACTAGTGGTGGAGACTCTTAATATATCAGTTCTCTTTACTGATTCCATGACTGTAGAAAAATCTTTTCTTTGATTCTCTGCTGTTTTTTGTTCCTTCTTGTATAAACCATAGTTTAGTTTGAGCAAAATCTATTTATGTGTTTCTCTGTTGAGCAATCATTTTTTTGGACAGGATTCGTGATGATATTGAGAAGGAGGATGCCTTTAGAGGTCTATGTGCAATGGTATGTATTTTTGTTCTCCCTTATGAAGATGGATAAATGCACTTTTCATATGGCTAATATGTGCTGTTTGCCAATTTTTAAAGGTCAGAGCAAATCCATCTGGGGCCTTAAGTTCACTTGTTTTCATGTGCAAGGCTATTGCAAGTTGGCATGTAAGAAAAGCATTTTTCAAATTACATTTTGAAAAAAAATGAAGAAAAAGAAAAGAGGTAGTTTTCAATTCTAGGAAAATTCTTCTTTTGTTATTAACCCTTTTTTTTTTGGTTTCACAGGAAATAAGGAGTGAGGAGCTACACAATGAAGTATGCCAAGTGTTGCATGGTTACAAACAGGTTTGCCCTGCCTTCTATTGTTTATTGTCCTCCAGAACAATCAGTCATGCCAACTTTAAAAACTTGTCTTATGCAGCTGTAAAAAAACCTTAAGGTCTTTCAGTTCCATCTTTTTCTTTGCCCTGAATTCATTCCTCAAAACTTTTTTTGTCGTTCCATGTGTTCTAGGTGCTTATTCGGGTATTTTTTTTTTTTTTGATTGGAAAGTAATTTTATTATACTCATGAATGATAAATGTACTTAGGAGATGGAACCAACCTGACATATTCTATGTACAATGAATCTACAAAACCCTGGACCTCTATGGAGACAAACATGAGAAATCATTGTTCATTTTTTATGAATGATCTTCCGTGATATGTGCTAACCATTTAAACAGTAAAGCATCTCCAACCTCTAATATTTGGAACCAGACTCTTGTGTGCATATTTATATAGAATTTAAATATCTTTAATTTGTTTTTTACTTAAAAAAAATTGAAATTTGTTAGAAGTTGTTATCCAGTATCCCTTCTTTGCATATTATTTGAATCTCTTCAATGGTATCGTCACATTCAGAGGAGATTAAATAGAACTCTTTCTCTCTCTTTCCCCCTCCCCCTCTCCCTCTCTTTTTAATAACAATCAGTAATAGCTACTCTCACACTTTAGAATTTTATTGTCTTTTATCATCTACATGATTTTTCAAGATTTGTTTCATGTGTAGACCATGTGACAAGAGTGCACTTCTAGACACAACATGTGGCAACACCAAATATCAATGGTGGGAAATAGTTGTAATGAGTAGCTCCATTCACTGTGTAAAAGAATTTGGTTTGAGAAATGTAGTTAAAACAATTTTGTGATGGTTATAGCCGACAGACATAACCCAAAGGTTGTTCCTGTGATTAAATCTTGTTTGATTAGGACTAGGTCAGACAAATTCTAAAAATAGTGTCTTTATTAATTCCCTTCTTTTGGCTCGATTACAATCTGATCTGTACTTGTACATCATAATAGAGATTTTGCCCCCTCCTTTTTTGAGGTTCGTTGTTTATCTTTCTTTTTATTGGAAGTCTCATATATATATATATGTATATGTATATATGTATACACAGACACGCCACATATATACGCATATTTTGTGAGAAATACCTTGCAAGAACATGTAATATCTGTAGTTAGATAAATTACATATGCTGCTTAAATTTTGTTGTTACGAGTATATATATCCTTGTTGAGGAAACTGTTTTTGACATGGTAATCTCAATGTTTCACAGATGCTCAGAAATGGAGCATGGGAACAGTGCATGTCATCTCTAGAACCCCCTGTTAAGGACAAGCTATCAAAGTATCAAGTGTAAAGTTCTTGTTGCCGTTGGACTACGTGTAATTGTGTGCTTGTTGTGTTCTCCGGCATGTTCTTCCTACAGACCTTTATCAGTGCAAGTTCCTTTCTGGGGGGATGTCTACCCTGAGGAAGACAAAAAGTTTGTGCCTGATTTTTCAAGCAAAGGTGATTTTGTAGCTCAAGATGAAGCGCCCAAAAATCAATACCTTTACGTATTCTAAACTGCAAACAGGTTGGGCCACCTGTGTTTTCATTGAGAGGGAACTGATATTTGGACATCATATGTATGTGGAAGGTTGCTGCTCAAGTTTATGGAGTTGTAATTTTCTTCGCAACTTAAGAGAGGCCTAATTATCGCAGTTCTAGATCATTTTTCCTCTTATTATAGTTGGGGTTAGTGTTTTCATTTATGCCATATTGGTGGGGGTTGTTATAGTATCATGTTGCAAGAAGTTTTGTTTCATTAGGTGGGTTGTGGTGCATAAGGATGCACATTATTCTGTTATCCTTGCTTCGGAGAAACTTTGGGTTTGAGGGAAAATAAGCGTCACATAGCCTTGGTTTTTTTAAGGATGAGCTATGTCTCTTGTTTTTTCATTTTTAATGGTCAAAATCATCTGTAAAATTTTTTGCTCATAGTGGAATGAGCACGAACATATTGTGGGGTCAAGTGTTTCAGGGATTTGCCTGTGGTTTGTAGTTTGCCATTGGAAGACATTGACTTTGGAAGAAGTAAAATTTCTCCTTTTTCTGGATGGATGAGATCTCTCGAGTTAAAAGTTCTCGTGTTGCCGGTATATATTGATCTGATCTCTGAAATTATCAGATTTCTGGAATTCTTGTTTTGCTTACTCCCATGGATCATATCTTCCTGGATCCGTAGCTGAATTTAGGGCAGATGTACTTGGCTTGACAGATATTTTAGCGGATTTTGTGAAATTTTTTTGATAGCTACCAAGTAAATTACTAAGATGGAAATTAAAATTGTTGGTCGGGATACTCTCTGAACCTGAACTGCTTATTTCAATCAGAATTTGAAGTCAGCTGTTGGTTGCGGATTCTTTCTGGTCCAAGTTGACCATGCGATAAAACAAATTGAGTAGTGCTCATGTTTCCATGGTGATGATTGGATAGGCAAAAGAACAGGTATTTATTACATCATAATCCCGTGCAAAATTTCAGGTCCGTATTACTTCATCTAAATAAGAAAGAGCTTGCTTTTTGTCCTTGCAGCTTCATTGGTCTAGCAGAAGTCCTGTGTGCATGGCTTTTCAAAAAATGTTAGGTTGCATTTAGTTATGAAAAATAAGGGTATTTTTCTAAAAATATTTTTTAGAAAAATGAAACTATGAAATTATATTTAAATACTTTATTTTTTAATTTTCAACAAATGAAAACTAAAAAGCATGATTTTCTAATTTATAAATAAAGATAGAAAATAGTTTTATTGTTGTTTTCTATTATTTTTCATTATAAATAAGATCAGTGTTTTTCAAAATTCTTCAACTTTGGTTGGAGAATTGGAAAACAAGGAGTGTGGATGGGCTCATTTAATTAGAAAGGGTTAGGTAAAAAAGCCTATTTTCTAAATTATACTTAAATATATTTTTCAGTTTATTGAATTAGAAAAATAAGTATATTTTAAATATATTTTTTAAATTTTTTACTTTTTCCTTTAGAAATAGAAAATATGAAAAAAATTTAAAATGAAAAATTAGAGAACATTTAATAGCTCTCAGTGAGTGGGTCATGGTGTATTTTGTAAGGAAAGCTCATTAAATTTCTTATGTAAGGAACCTTTAATCTTAGTTTGAGTAGCCTGAGAAGAGGTTTGACCTGGCCATAAAGGAACTATAGAAATAAAGAATTGTCAGACATTGGTTGAATTATTTATTACCAAAAATTGTCATTTGGTGAGAATTGAAAAATTCATTATGTATTCAACTCGATTCCACTACTTAGAAAGGATAAAAAAGAGAGATGTTGAAAATGTTTCATAATAGAATGTCAAAAGGAATTTAGTCATGAAATTAATCATGAATTTTTAAATATAGTTACAAATTAACGATAAATTTAGTCACGAATATTTTTTGTGATTAATTAGCAATAAATTTAGTCATGAAAAATGAAGTTTGTTGCTAAATTTTGTCGCGAAAATATTTTCATGGCTAATTAGTAATGACTTAGCTATGGAAAATTTTTGTGATTTATTAGCGACAAATTTAGTCACAAATAAACTTTTATCATTAAATTTAGCGACACATCGGATTCGTGACAAAATTTACTCACGAATTTGCTTTTTGTTGCTAATTGTCCATGAATTTGGTGATGAAAATATTTTCATGACTAATTAGTCACAAATTGTCAATTCGTTGCTAATTTTGCAATGAGAAAGGTTTTATCGCAAATTTCGTTACAAAAAGCAACGAAATTCATATTCGTCACTAGATTCATTGCTATTTTGCGATGAATTTTTTTCTCTAATTACTATCGCTAAAACAGTATTTTTTTTTGTAGTGTAAATGTGTGGCTAAATTTCCAACAAAGAGATTTCTTTACTAAATTCGTCGATAATTACCTAATAAAAATCTGTTGTAAAATTTGTCGCTAATTTGCGACGAAAAGCATTTGTCGCAAAGAATTGTGGTAAAAATGATTTAAATATATTTTCATTGTTAACACCATCGCTAATTTGCCACAAACAAAATCTTCATGGAAAAATGTTTGTGGCTAATTTCATGGTTAAAAGTTTATAGCTAAATTCGTCACTAATTTATCATAAAAAGAGAATTCGTAACTAAATTCGTTACTAATTTGTCACATTCGATATTTGTCACAAAGAATTAAGGTGAAAAATAACGAAAATATGTTTTTGTCGCTAAATTCGTTGCTAATTTATCATAAAATTGCTCTTTGTCACTAAATTAGTTGCTAATTTGCCACGAAATTTCTAAATTCGTCTTTAATCAACGACAAATATTATATTCGTCGTTAATTTCATGGTTAATTACCCCTAATTTATAGTTTCTGCTCAATCCTATTCATCCGTATCTCTTTCTCAAACTGTTTTTCGATAATCAAATAGGTTTGAATCGTATTGAATATTACAGTTTTCATCAAATTGATCACTTTTGACAACAAAGCATTCAACAAATTCCTAACTAAGTATTATCATATGCAAATTATTGATGAATTTATATTTTGTTTAAAAATTTGACATAAAAAATTTCAACCTGAAGCATAAAATTTTTAAGTGAGATTTTGATGAGAATTAGATATTTTAAAATTTAGGATATATACTTAACTTATATTTTTTAAATAAGATTTTGGATTCAAATTTTGTATATAGTGTATGTAGAAAATATGTGTCATGAGAGATTCATTCTTTGAGATTCCAACCTGATTTAAGTCAGATTTAGTCGTGACAAACATGTGGTTCATGTGAAAAGCGAATTAAAGTTTTTTATGACCATGATCTAATGAGTTTGACTTGACTTAAGGCCTATTAAAATGATATTTCGCCTCATATTACAGTATGACCCCATTAACATAAAAGGAAAATTGATGACCGACATAGCTTAAATTTCTAGATTAATCATGTGATACTACGATATATTAGGAAAGGATCACACAAATCCCAATAAATAGGGTTACTCTTTAACATAAATATTTTTTTTTCTCTTTTCATTTTCTGTTTTATAAATTTAGTTTATGGTCAGCATATCTCCAACAAATTTAATCTCACCTAAGCAACCAAATTCATCAAAATTTTTGATAAAATTTAGTGATAAAAGAAATTTGCGATGAAATTAGTGACAGAAGATTTCCTTTTTGTTGCAAAATTCGTGACTAATTTGTCACAAAAAAATTCTATCGCAAAATTAGTGATGAATAGGGATTTCATGCCAAAGAGTTTCGTGACTGAATTTGTGTCTAAATGTTGCTAGTGTTTTGCTCCCAAACCCAAAAAAGAAAGCCTGTTCATCGCAAAGCTCGTGTTTGGTTTGCTTTCTCTCTGCAATCTCTATTCATTCCAAAGCTCAAGTTTGTGCATCCCTTTTTTCACAAAGTTGGTAAAAAACTTAATCATCGCTTCTCTTTGCAACCTCCGTTCGCACCTCTACTGATGTCTCCTCCTCTGGCGAAGCTCAAGTCTATTTTAGTTCCCTTCGTAGGGTATTGACTCTCCCTCTCTCTCTCTCTCTCTCTCTCTCTCTCTTTGTGTTGTTATATGTTTAGGGTTTCACTATAATTTTTGTTGTGAAATTAGGGTTACATCAATTTTTTGTTTCAATTCCTTTGCCTTGCTTCTTTGTTCTGCCTCCAATGCAGAATCCAAGAAAAGAACAAGTAATAAATATATAACTCTACTCTATTGAATAAAATCCAACAATAACTATGTATTTATAATTCTAAAAATTAATAAGTTTTCATCTCAACATAAAAATTTCTCTTTAAAACATAATAGTGTTCTTACCTGAACGTAATCAAACAAATGTCCACCATCATTTATAACTTTACATAGTCCAAAAATTGAAGAAGAGAAGTATGCAAAGCAACAAACCAACTTGAAGCACAAATAATATTAATAATAATAAGAATATGACCTCCGATGGTTGGTTTAATGGTAACACATATCCCTCACAAAATATCATCCCTTCATCATTTGTTTGTGTCTCAACTAACAATCTAAGACTTAAAAACTCAATTATTGTTAGGTAAAGAGTAAAGAGAGACCGGTTGTTTGTGCTATAAAATAAATTATCGTGAACTTGAGAAGTTTGTTAAGAAACTATGACACATTGGTTATTAGGGGTGTTAATTATTCGGGTGAATTCATTTACCTACCTGATTCAAATTAAATTCGGGTTATTCGGTTTGGATTAATAAAAATTGGATCGGGTGAATGGTTTTACCCAATTAAAAATTCGGGTAAATGGTTCGGGTGTAAAAATAAAGATTTTTATTTAGGGCATGCCCGAAACCTGAATTACATATTTTCACATAACATACCATATCTAATTCGATTAAAATCCAAATCATTTAAACTGAATGATTAGAGCAAATTTTCATGTTATTTGATTATTTGGGTAAATGAAATCCGAACCGTTTAACCTGAATTTAATTCGATTAAATTGGTTTGTTTGGCTTTCATTTTATTCGGTTTGATTTTTAGTTGGATTTTTTAAAGTTCAAAATCCAAATAACCCTAACCGAATAACCTAAAAAATTGAGAACCCGCCCGAATGAACACCCTATTGGTTATGCACGCGATGGCAACTTATTTAGATGGTTTGCAAAAGTTAACACAAATTTTTTTTAAGTCATAAAGATGTTTAATTAAACAACCGTATATGTAAGATTGTTTGTTTCTTGGGAAGCTATGTTTTGTTAGGCATTATAGTCTGAATGCCTTCATTTGGTGTGTTTTGTGGCTATATTTTTGAGTGCCATGTTTGAGGGAACAAGCAAAAAAAAAAAAAAAAAAAAAGGACACTCCCTAAGAGCATATTTACTTGGTTATTCATTCATCATCCAGACTCAATGTTTAATTTCCCCTTTTTTGGAATGAGCAATCTTAATTTGCTTGGTAATAATAATTTCTTTACTTGATTATAATTTTTTTTTGATACATTAATTTGTATGCAGACAAAATGCAAAAAAGATAGAGTTTGGATGTATAATAAAAACTTACCTGAATGTTGAGGATTGATCGATGAGTTTCGTATCGGGTTGGAACAATTTTTAGACTTTGCTAGTAGTAACGGAGTTCATGGATTAGACTAAGTTAAGATGTCCGTGTAAAAAATGCAGTAACAGTAAATTTCATGTGTGTGATAAAATTAGAGAATTTCTTTGTAGATTTATTTTTATTCCAAATTATTATAATTGGACTTGTCACAGTGAACCGTTTATATCTGATGAAGAATATTGAAGAAGTAAGCAATTTTTAGTTAGAGGAGAATATAGTTATTATGATCAATTGAACCCATATTAGAAGATGGTAATTGATATTGGTGGTCAAAATTTTGTGTCAGAATAGAACCATGCGAGTATTAGTTTTGTTTCAATATTTGAACAAATGTATACTACTTATATCTCACCATTGGAAGAGGTAGATGTAACAGGTGTTGGCGAGAATTTGAATAATGAAACTTTTTTATCTAACCAGTTTTGGAAAGTGTTAAAAGCTATAGATAACCTTTATGGGTAGATTGTGACAACCACACTAAGTTATCAGTGACGACAAGACTGTTAAATATTAAAACAGAGCATAATGTGTCTGAGAGCTGCTTCAACTATTTCATTAAAGTAATGCGAGAAGCAATGCCTCGTGATAATATCATGTCAAGTGATTTTTATAATATGAAAAAGTTTGTGAAAAACTTAGATCTTCCGGTTGTCAAGATAGATGTATGTAGTCGGAATGTATGTTATTTTGGAGAGATAATGAAAATATAGAATTTTGTAAATTTTGTAACCATTTTAGGTACAAGATTAGTTGGAAACCAAGTCGTAATGTAAAGCGTAAACCATATAGGCAAATGTTTTATTTGTCATTAACTTTTACATTGCAAAGAATTTATGCATCTCAACCGCTGTTGAACACATGACTTGACATGCAAATTATAAAACAAAAGAGAGTCTAATGTTTTATTCTTTAGATGTAGAGGCATGAAAATATTTTGATAGATCATATCCCAAGTTTACGAAAGAGTCACGAAATAATAGGTTAGATCTCTATGTTGATGGCTTTGCTCTATTTAGCAATTCAGGAAAAAATTATTCATATTAAGCAGTTATCTTAACTCTATACAATCTTCCACCTGATATATGTATGAAGACACCATATATGTTTTTGACATTAATTATTCTGGTGCGCAAAATCTGAAAAAGATTAATAGATGTTTATATGCAATCATTGATTACTGAGTTGCAACAATTATGGAATGAAGGTGTTTCTATCTATGATATCTGTACTCATCACACATTTGTAATGAAGGCTACTCTTCTTTGGATGATAAATGACTTTCCAGGTTATGGATTGTTATCTGAATGGAGTACAGCTGAGACCTTAGGATATTTGATATGTATGGTTGATTAAAATCATTCAAATTAAAACATGGGTAGAAAGCTAGCTATTTTGATTGTTACATATAATTTTTGTCGCTAAATCATGTATTTAGAAGAAATAAAGTTGAGTTCATTAAAAATAGAATTGAAAAAGCACCTCTACCTTTGAAATTGACCGGTGATCAAATTTGGGAGCGAGCGCATGACTTTCCAACTGTTGCTAAAGTCCCTCATGGTACAACTACTAGATATGAAAGTACACTTAAATGAAGTAAATGAAATATATTTTGGGATCTACTATATTGAAAAACCTATCTTATTTATCAAAATCTTGACATCATGCATATGTAAAAAAAATGTTTTTGACATTGTCATAAATACTGTGATGAATATCACTGAAAAAATAAAAGACAACTTGAATGCAAGAAAAGATGTGAGAATCATTTGTAATCGGCCTACATTAGATGTGGATACAAGTAGTAAGGGATCAAAACCAAAGACAGTTTACGCATTGACCAAGAATCAAAGATGGGTTGTTTATGAATGGTTAAATCAGTATGATTTCCTAATAGATATGTTTCAAATTTTGGGAGATGTGTTGATATAAAAGAGTACTAGTTGATAGGTTTGAAGTGTCATGATTGTTACATATTCATAGAAAGATTAATTCCAATAGCTTTCAAGAAACTCTACCAAGTTTGGTATGACTACCATTACAGAGTTAAGCATTTTCTTTCATAATATTTGCTCAAGAGTGTTGAAAGTATCACACATGGAGAGACTCAAGAGAGATGTTCTCACATTCTTTGCAATTTAGAAAAGATATTTCATCCATCATTTTTTGATTCAATGGAACATCTCTAAGTTCTTTTGCCTTATGAAGCCAAAGTTACAAGTCTCGGTCAATTTTGCTGGATGTGTCTATTTGAGAGGTAAAATATTTATCTTATAAATTTCAAAATAATTAATCACATATGATTTTTTGATAGACTTCCTTTTATTACAAGTAGATTCTTATATCATTTGAATAAAAAAGTAAAGAATAAGATATGTGTTGAAGTTTCAATTTGCTATGTATATATTATGAAAGAAGTGACAACATTTATATCATACTACTTTGAGCCTCACATGCAGTGCAAAAGGCGGAGATCAGGAAGAAATGATGAGGGTACTATTGATCCCAATTCCAAATCAATCTCCATTTTCAACTATCTTGGTCGACCAAGTAGCATATGTAAGTTTTGATATTTAACTAGTCAAAAATAGCGAGCAGTCTATACATATATTTTACTAACTATTCAAAAATAGAACTATATTTCGAATAAGTATACATTTGTAAATATATATATTGTATGTATGTCAAATATTTACTAATATATAAATGGTATTTGATGATAGAATATTTTAAATTTAGATGCATGAACTACCACCCAAATGAGTTTAACCATGTACGATGAAGAATTTGCATTATGGTTCAAAACATATGTATGTTGCCTATGGACCAAAATGAAGTTATTGATATTTTATACATCATTAGTTAATTAAAATATATATTGGTCACTTTACTTTAGGTTCAAATTAATCATGATCAAGTTAAACAAGAATTGCTATATCATCTGTTATTGGGTCCAAATTCAAGAGTACAAATTTGGCTAACATATTTTATAAATGGGTATAATTTTCACACTCAAGAATATGGAATGGGAAAGTCACAATAAAAAGTGAGGTGTGTGTATGATCATCCAATGATGGAATTGCAAAAGATGATTTTGTGGCTTGTTGGATGAAATCATAGAGATATAGAACCCTGGATCATTATTGCGGGTCATATTATTTAAGCGCCAATGGTTCTACCCCATCAAAGGTAGGAAGGTGCATCTGAAATTTAATTTAGTAGAAATAAATCACAAGAAAAGGTACATGAAATATGAATCATTTGTCTTATCACAACAAACAATTCAATTATATTATTCCTCATATCCTAATTTGAAATATGACAAACTAATTGGTAGGCTGTATATAAAACCAAAGCATGAAGAAAAAATTGAGGAACACCGGAAAGATATAACATATTAACAAGAGAAAGTCACTAACACGGTTCAAAGGGAGGAATATAACATTCCAACTTTACGAGATCCATGCGGAGTAATGATAGATGTAGATTTAATTGAAATTCGTGACTCTAATATAGAGGATGTTGAAAATTTTGAGATGGAGACAGATAATGAAGGTGAGGATGAAGATGATGCTGATGATGATAATGGAAATGAAGATGACGATGAAGATTATGAAGCTGATGATGGTGCTGAATTTCGAAGTTGATGGGCAGTAATGAACATGCATTTTGCATTCTCGGGTTTTTAATTTTCAATGGCCAATCAATTCTCTGTAAATCTTTACCCTTGAACTTGCTACCATTTTGCTGTCCTCCACTCCCCAAAGAAATGAATAGTCACTCTTTATATTCCACTATGATTTGGGTCACTTATATACCAATCCAAATGACGGTTTTGCCTATTGGCTTTGTTCATTTATATACCTATCCAGATGATCGCTATCATTTGCCAAATATTGTTTATTTGAATGGACATAATGGTTAAAATGATGTGACAATATTGAACCAACATGTGACAATATTGAATCGGCATTTGCCAAATATAACAATCACCTGCTTGAATTTTGCATTTAACAATACATGACATGGCATCATGTCCAACATTTGGCTATAATATACCTACCCGGTCGTAGTGGCTCCCTAGCTCTCTATCCACCAGCACCTCCACTTTCTTCTCCTGTTAAAGCATCTTTACCTACAATGACAAGCAACAACTTCTTCACCAGCACCTCCACTTTCATAATATGAAGCATCTGGTACTTGGACGTGCATGTGCCTGTAGCTGAATATCTAACCTGTTTACGCTTTCATGATTACAGCAGCACTTATAGCACTTGGTAGTGTTATTGAATGAAGGCTTCTTTCTTGATCTTGTTTGGCAGAAAATCAGGTGAGCTTGAAAAGGTTCACAAAACGGAAGGTCAAAAGGCTTGGAAAGGAAGCACAAGTATTGAAATAGGAGTATGAAACATTCGAGTTGTGTGACCCAGGTCTTATGCGCCCGTGCTGATGAAATACATGCTGGCATCCTACTAAATACATGCTTGGCTTGCCCATTTTCTTCAATCTTCTCAAACCTCCTGGTGAATTATCTACATGATTTTGTGCTGCCTGCATTGTTTGTGCCTTGGAAGACTTGCACAAGGTCTGATGTTCATCTTATTCCTCATTCCATTTTGTTTGACAATTATAGTTAAATCATATTTTCTTGGATTATTCGAATCTCAGGACAGTATTTTTTATCGAAGCATATCTTCTGAGATTCAGATGTTTGACCAAATAGGACATAGACAGGTTGGATTATGGTATAATTTGGCTATTACTTTTTTCTATATAGGCACATGTATTCTCCTTTTCCTTTTACTGCAAACAGGAGGGTTTTGCAGTTGCATTGCATCATTATCTGATTTTTATCTTGATGTATCATAGCTAATAGACTTCAGATTTGGGAAAAAATTATCCGATGGGAGGACGTTCACCATATGTGGTATGGCTGACTCTCTGGCACCAGGTATAGTCCAAGGGAAAGGCCATGGTCTTCCTGTTGACTGGCATGCACTACTTGAGCTCCTTGTGCTGTTCAACATCTCTTGCCTTCTTTTATAACACTGAACCCATTGTTACATTCTGAGTCCCCTACGGTACTATGCCAGCATGAGCTTGTTAGAACTCAAAGCATCTACATGCATTTTTCTAACATTTCAATATATGTACTTACTACAAAATAAAAGCTCTATCCAGACGGACGAAAACTGTTTGCAAAATCCATAAAAACCGTCAGCAGAACCTTCTCCAATGGATGGATCTTCAATTGGCTATACACATGTCGGGATAAGTTTATACCGACAGTTGTGGTAACCGTTGAAACATATCTTGATATATACTGACAGTTAAAAAACCATTGATAAAAGTTACAGACTTTTATTATTGGTTATACAAGTATTAAGAAATGTTACATTTTGTATCGTTGGTTAACATATGTTAGTATAAATTATTGTCTTGTATCATCGGTTGCTATGTGTTACTATAAGTTACTGTCATGTATCGTCGGTTACCAAATATGTTACTATAAGTTATTGTCTTGTATCGTCGGTTACCATATGTTACATAAGTTACTGTTCTGTATTGTCGGTTATCAAATATGTTACTATAAATTATTGTTTTGTATTGTCGATTATCATATGTTACTATAAATTACTATCTTGTATTGTCGGTTACTAAATATATTAGTATAAGTTATTGTCTTGTATCGTCGGTTACTATATGTTGCTCTAAGTTACTGTCTTATATAGTTTATTACCAAATATGTTACTATAAGTTATTGTCTTGTATCGTTGGTTACCATATGTTACTATAAATTACTTTTTTATATCGTCAGTTATCAAATATGTTACTATAAGTTATTATTTTGTATCATCGGTTACCATATATATTACTATAAGTTACTATGTTATATCATCAGTTACCATATATGTTACTATAAGTTATTATTTTGTATTATCAGTTACTATAAAAGTTAAGAAAATGAAGTACCTCTTATTGTCAGTTAGACGAGTGTTAGAAAGTGTTAGAAAATATTGTCCTGTATCGTCGATTAAACAAGTGTTAAAACAAAGTTACTTTTATTGTCGATCAGTAAATAAAGTTACCATTTTATATTATGGGTTACCACAAATTTGTCTTGTATGTTTTGTGTCGTTGGTTGCATATATTAGTATAAGTTACTATCTTATCTTGTATCGTCAATTATCACAAGTGTTAGGAAAATATAGTGAGAAAATATTGTTAAGAAAATATATGAAAATATATGTCCTTTATTGTTGGTTACATAAATATGTAATTCACAGTCATTTGTTTGTTATAATACCAAGTTCACCATCAACATATCTTTCACCACCCTTATAAATGTTACATTACAATATAAGATAACAACCAAAGATGAAAATGTTATATTACAACCTAAGATAACAACCAAAGATAAACGTAATGCAAAATATTAATAATATTAATGACAAAGGAAAAAATACATACAAATACATTAGTAACATATCAGATGGTTAGACTTCTTTAGATCCACCTGAATTTTCATCTGAACAAAGTGATGAAACAATGAGTTTAAACATTACAAGAGAGTTTTAGTGACATTGAGTAAGAGTTTTGGATAGGTATGGATGCCAAAAGTATAATATATATTTTGGTTGAGTGAGAGTTTATTGATTATGGATTATGAATTATGGGAAATGAGAAATAAGGTTATATGTTTCGATGGATTTTGAAAGCTTTGAGAGGATGAAAAGATAATGGATTTTGAGACATTTGATCGGAGAAAAGGAGAGCTTTCGAGGGAATAAGAAGCAGTGAGAAGGAGAGCTTTCGAGTGAATGAGAAGTAATGAGAGAGTTTTGATGGTTTTAAGAGATGTTGACTGCCACATTTTCACAACCAATTTCAAAACCCGCCTCTTTTTAAAATTTTGTCTCTCGCTCTACACTTTCACTTTTGCATGCTAGTTTTTGTCTATATTTTTAGTTTTAAATTGTTAAAAACTCACTACATGCCACGAAAGTAAACCAAAATTGGTTCATTTTCTACCACGTTGTCAATCCAAATTGGACAAATTACATCCGACGGCTAGGCTGGGCTAACTCTAAAATATAATGTCCAATTGATCAAATGGTTAATTATAATTTATTTATTTATATGTTTTAAAAAATAGGAAGATGAGAGTTAAAAAAATAAAAAAAAAAGTTAAAAAAATGTAGTAAGAAAAAAAAAGGAGAGAGTGTTAAAAAAATAATAAAAAAAGTTAAAAAAAAATGTACGACATTAGGTAAGGAAGTATATACGATGTGAATTTAGATGATCTTGTTATATATATATATATATTGAATTAGAAGCAAAATGAAAAATCATAAAAATAATATTACCAAAAAATAATAATTTTTTAATTTTAAGGTAATTTTTTATTTATATATTTAATTTTTATTTGTTTATATGAAAGTGAGTTAAAAAAAAGTTAAAAAAAGAGTGTAGGAGGAAAAATAAAAAAAAAAGAGAGAGAATTAAAAAAAAAAAAGAATAAAGAAGAGTGTTAAAAAAAAAAACCCAAGATGTCTTCCACCGCAGGGTTCCGTAAGGCTTGGAGAGCTACCCGTATGTGGCATGCTTGTACCTGTGAGGCTTGGACTTGCACCTGCGTGAGGCATGGCTGCGCCCGCGTGAGGAATGGTTGCGCCCGTGAGAATTGGACTTGCACCCGCTAACGTACCACAAGTTATCACTACTCATCACTTAGCACTACTTACTACTAACACATCATAACTTATCACTAATTTACTACTAATTTACCACTACTTATCACTTCTTATCATTAATTTATCGACATTATAATTATTAATATTATTTATCATGTATTTATTAATTTATGTTAAATAAATATTAATATTTATAATTTTGTTGAATTGCGATGTGAATTTTATTATTTTATTTAATATTTATAGAGTGTAATAAGAAAAGAGAGAGAGATTTAAAAAAATAAATAAAATTAAAAAAAGTTTATTTTAAAAAAAAGACTTTCCTAAAAGAGGAAATGGAAGTTACATTTTTTCTTTGATTTTTTTTACCTTATATTTTTTTAATATTTTTTCTTAGTTAATTTATTTTTTTTCTTTTGTTCTTTTATATTACTATCACTATATATTACTACTACTATATATTATTACTAGTTATTATGTTTTTTTGTTGTATATTAACACTTGTTACCATACATTCTATTACCACTTATTACAATTTATTACCGTATATTATATTACCATTTGTTACCATACATTATATTATCACTTATTATAACTTATTACCTTACATTATATTATCATTTGTTACTATTTGTTACCATACATTATATTACCACTTATTACAACTTATTATCATGAATTATATTACCACTTATTACAGTGCATTATATTACCATTTGTTACTATTTGTTATCATACATTCTATTACCACTTATTACAATTTATTACCGTGCATTATATTACCATTTGTTACCATATATTATATTACCACTTATTATAATTTATTATCATGAATTATATTACAATTTATTATCGTGCATTATATTACCATTTATTACTATTTGTTACCATACATTCTATTACCACTTATTACAATTTATTACTGTGCATTATATTACCATTTGTTATAATACATTATATTACCACTTATTACAACTTATTATCATGAATTATATTACCACTTATTACCTTACATTATATTACCATTTGTTACTACTTGTTACCATACATTCTATTACCACTTATTACAATTTATTACCATGCATTATATTACAATTTGTTACTATTTATTATCATACATTATATTACCACTTATTATAACTTATTACCTTACATTATATTACCATTTGTTACCATACATTATATTACCACTTATTACAACTTATTATCATGAATTATATTACCACTTATTACGACTCATTACATACTTTATAGCCATATTACCACTAGTTACCATTTATTATTACTACTTATTACGATTTGTTAGCATACATTATAACTATCATTACAACATATGGACATGTGCACGCTATTTTCACAAACAAATTTTTACAAAACAAATTTTTAAAGCCCTCACTTACTTACCCACTCATTTTTTTATTATTCACCCGCATTTTTTACTATACATTTTTTCATTACCCGCATTTTATTTAAGATTCACCCACTTTTTTTTATTATTCACCCCGTTTTTTTATTAGAAATATTTTTTCATTACTCGCTATTTTTTCATATTTTTGTCACTTATATTTTATTTGTAAGATTCACACCCATTTTTTTTTATTATTCACCCGCGTTTTTTATTATATATTTTTTTCATTACTCTTTATTTTTATTATATATTTTCACATTTATAATGTAATTTATTTTAATTTATTGATTTTATAAAAATATTTTATTTTTTATTGTTATCAATTTTTATTTAATTTGTTAATTTATTAAATTAAAATGACATTATAGATATAAATTTTATATTTCAAATGTATTATTTATTTTATATACATTATTTAATTTTACAGTATTATCAAGAACCATAATTTTATTGATTTTATAAAAATTTTTGAAAGAACATTAAAAATGATTGATTTTATATTCTTTTTTAATATTTTTAATGGATTTTAAAATTTTATTTTATAGATGTTTTTATATTTTAAAGAGCATTTTTAATATTTTTATATTATAGATGTTTTTAATGAAAATTTTTAACGGTTGTGCTATCTTTACTAATGATTATTAAACTTTTCCCAACAATCAATTTTATACCGTTATAAAATATTGCTTTAATTTTGTAGTGATCGTGACTGTTTTCTAATAGTCTCCAACACTCGGCCATATTTACTAACCACATGTGATAAGCGTCAGAATTGAACATAAGTTTTAAAAACTGTATAATGAATAAATTAGTATAGATATACAACTTATGTCCACGGTATGGTTAACTAGATAGTAAAGAAGAGTTATTCAGAGCCATTTTTCAAATCATCTCTAAAATTTTATCATATTTGCTAACCACAAATAATAATCGTCAAATTTGAGTGAAAGTTATGAAGACTATATGCTTAAGTAGTGAGTCAAAGTAGTCATATCGAGACTGTTTTCAAACCGTTTCTAAAACTCTGTCTTATTCACTGACCATAAAAGATAAGCGTCTGAATTGAACATAACTTTTAAAGACTGTATAATATATGAGTTAGCATAAATGTAGAATTTATGCAGACGGTAAAGTTAGGTAGACAGTAAAAACGGTCATATACTGATTGTTTCAAATTGTTTCTAAAAGTTTTATATTTACTGACCACAAATAATAACAGTAAAAATTCAACATTGCTTTTTATAAACGGTTGTCCAACCTTTACTGACGATTGCTAACCTTTTCCTAACGAATAATATTATACCGTCGTAAAATATATACATTTCTTAACGGTTTCGTCACAAGTGTTGCTATACGTCATAAAAAATGGTCGCTATATGTTACAGCCTATAAATGCTACCGTCATCTCAATGCTTTAATTTTGTAGTGACTGATGATTTTTTATGAAATGTCGTCCCCCAATCCCCTTGTCCTATGCATTTCTTGGGGCTAGGGTAGATTCCCTCATTATTCATGTTCCCGTCATCGAACTACCACTTTGTGTCAGCTATTGGCACTAGTATAATTGTCCTGGACTGCCATCACAAATTTGCTTTGTATAGTAGAATGTTTATATGAATTGGTTTTGAAATATAATTCATGTACATGTGTATTCACTGTCAAATGTTTACATGCGGACTATACCAAGCTAAACTTGCTAAACATGTGGTTGGTCTGGCTTGCAGCTTGGCATCATGTCAGTCAAGGTATTACTTTTCAAAAATGGAATTCAAGTTGAAAATTAAGGTCTAGATTATATTAGAATGCATGCTTATGATGCATGTGGTTGTATATTAGATCACTCTCATTTGGCTATTATTGGAGGTAGGTTGCGGCTCCACAGATAGCTGCTCTTTGTAAACTTGAATGGTTGTCGTCAGAAGGGATGGAATACCTACAAAAACTGTCGGAGGGTGCTCTAACAGGGAGACTCCGACGCTCAAATCAGAAAGAGTGGATTTCTAATGAAAAAGAAACAGACTGAAAGCTCAATGGAGTAGTTCCCTGTGATTAGAGTGCCTGATGTGTATGGCTCAGAGAGTGTACCTGGTTTGGAGGGTTTTAGGATGTCTTATACTTACGAGAGCCGTACGTTGTCGGGGTGTTTCAACTCTACTTTCCTTACTGAATCGATCCAGAAATCTCGAAATTTAATATTTTGAATTGATTGTGATTCTCTTCTTTTTGGGGAACTTTCGTCTTCTGATGGAGTTCTTTTCTTAATTGAAAGATCCTGAATACGCTGTTTACAAATAGAGAATCGAAGCTATTAGGATATTTTGACATTCCCTTAGAATCGTTAGAGCTATTGACTGTCGATCGGTCGTTCCACCGATGAAGGGTCTTCAGAGTTCGTTCGCTTGATGGACCAGCGATTGAATGCCCGATTGGGGTTGTTACCTTTGCTTGATGAATTACGTTCGGGGTGACTGAGGCTTTATCGTTCGGGGGGATCGAGCGACTGAGACCTTTCGGTAAATAGTCATAAGGAATATTGAGTATCGATCGGTAGCCGTCCTTTGTAGGCCTCGTGTATGGGCCTTTCGAGGGCTAGTCTCTCTAATTAGGTCTAGGGTTATGTCCCGTCATTTGCTCCCGACTCATGGTTTTCTTGATAAAGAAGCGCCATGAGTAGAGATCTATTAGGGTGAGGCATGCTCAATACATTACAGAAGCATAGGGGTGCTAGGTTCGTCCTGATCCTTTCCACCTTCTTGCTACGAACGCGGGTGTGTCTCATCGGAAGTGATCCCTTCATGGGGAACTGAAGACAATTTATTTCTCCATTTATGATAGGCTATTCTCGATGATCTTTTTTACCTACCCTGAGTTAATTAGGGTCTGCTTCTCTACTACTATATATAGTTACAACGGGTATTTGTTTTCTTTCATAAAGAATTGAGGCTTTTTCTCCTCTTTAGGGGTTTTGTTGAGAGTGGCTCCTTTTCAAGGGCTGTCTTGTGAGGCGTTTTGGTATGCAAAGCTCTATGACTCGAGTAATTTCTGTTGGAATGAGATCTCATTAATGAAGGAGACCACCGGAATGAGATTCATTATGTCGGCCACTATTCGGTTGGCATAGTGAGGTCATCCATCACCAATGGGTTGCGTCTTGTACCGCCTTGGATGATCTGTCTTGGTTTGTCTCCATTATCCAAATATGGTGGACATGTCTTTCGTACCGTTTTTGGATTAGTAGGTCAGGTTTGGGTTGTTTGAGGGTGGTAGAGCCCAAGCTTGCTTTCTCTTGTCTCTAGCACTACATTTATGTTTGTACTTTTCAGTGTAGGGACTGTGGTTTAGGTATCTTTGAGTGACCTTGTTATGTACTTCTAGCTATAGTCGGTCTAATCTAGAGATTTGTATACATACTCATGTAACCGAATATATCTTTTGCATAAGGATATATAAAAGGTTATGCTTTACTTACTTGAATTTCATCTTTGTCCTCTTTTGTTCTCTTGTCTGGCTATGCGCTTTCTTCAACTCTCGTCATAATAGATCCTCTTCTAATTTCAGACTCCATACTGAGATGTTGAGCAATACCGGTCTTTCGAGTCACCAGACGTTCAGTAGTTAGGTTGAGGGATCGCACTCATTCGTTCAAGAAACTCCGTCTCTTATATGCTCGACCGATAGTGACTAGGCAACTTTGGCCTGCCATGCAAGAGGAAAACTTTTAGATATAGGGGTTGTGTCCACCCGTTTGAGGAGTTCCTTCCCTTATTGACGACACGTACGATTGATAGGATCTTGACGATTTAAGCCCTCTGAGCGATAGAAAATCTTTAGATAGAGGGGTCGCGCTCACCTATTCGGATAGTTTCATCCCTTATTGATGACGCGTATGAACGATAGGAGTTAGGCGACTTAAACCCTCCTAGAGATAGGAAATCTTTAGATAAAGGGGGCCAATTCGGCGAGTTCCATCTCTTATTGACGATGCGTACGAACGATAAGAGTTGGGTGACTTAGACCCTCTGAGCGATAGGAAATCTTTAGATAGAGAAACCACGTCCACCCGTTTGGGGAGTTCCATCCCTTATTGACGACGCATACGAATGATAGGAGCTGGACGACTTAAACCCTCCGAGCGATAGGAAATCTTTAGATAGAGGGACTACGTCCACCCGTTCGGGGAGTTTCATCCCTTATTGACGACGCATACGAACGATAGGAGCTAGACGATCTAGACCCTCCGAGCGATAGAAAATTTTTAGATAGAGGGTTGCGTTCACTAGCTTGGGGAGTTCCATCCCTTATTGAGGACGCATACGAACGATAGGAGTTGGGCGATTTAGGCTCTTCGAGCGATAGGAAATCTTTAGATAGAGGGACTGCGTCTATCCATTCAGGGAGTTTGATCCCTTATTGATGACACGTACGAATGACAGGAGTTGGGCGACTTAGGCCCTCCGAGCGATAGGAGAAATCGCTTGATTCACTTTGGGCTGGTTCCTCTGATTGTTAGACAGTTTTGAAGTTTACTGATAGTATATGCATAGGTTTTTTGAGTTCCAGGTCCTAGGCATTGCCGATCCGTCTAAATTGTCGAGATGATATGTTCCCGGTCGGACCACAGAATGTACTCGATATAGACCTTCCCAGTTAGGAGCGAGCTTACCCCTGGGTTGGAGTTGACCAGTAGCTTCCACCTTCCTTAGTACCAGTTCGCCAGGTCTGAACGTTTGGTTCTTGACTCTAATATTGTGATATCGTTTCGTTTGTTGCTGATAAACAGCCATTCATGTCGATGCGGATTCTCGTAACTTTGGAAGCAAGTCCAGTCTTTCACGTATGATACGTTCATTTTGTCCAGTGTTATATTGGGTTACCCAAAGTGAGTGAATACCTATCTCTACGAGTATGACTGTCTCGCTTCCATAAGTTAAACTGAACGGTGTTTCTCCCGTTGTTCTTCGAGGTGTAGTGCGATACGACCAGAGGATACCGTAAAACTCTTCAGCCCACTGCCCTTGGCATCATCTAGCATTGTCTTTAATCCTTGTAAGATCATTCGGTTGGTTATTTCAGCCAGCCCATTGGTTTGTGAGTAAGCGACCAATGAGAATCGATGTTAAATCTCGAGTTTTTCATAGAACTCTCGGAAGTGCTTGCTAGCAAATTGCTTTCCGTTCTCCGTGATAAGGACATGCGGTATGCCAAACCGGGTGATAATATGAGCCCACACGAATGATTGAACCTTGGTTGCTGTGATATGTGCTAAAGGCTCGGTTTCTACCCACTTGGTGAAGTAGTCGATTACTACTATAAGGAATTTTCGCTGCCATGTGACTGGGGGAAACGGTCTGAGGATATCCATGCCCCACTGGGTAAACGACCAGGAACTAAATATAGGGTTGAGCTCGGTGGAAGGTAGTCGAGGCACTAAGGAGAAGCGTTGACACTTGTCACATCATTTTACATAGTTGTCAGAATCAACCTTCATGGTTGGCTAGTAGTTACCTTGACGAAGGGCTTTATAAACTAAATTTCGAGCACTCAGGTGAATGCCACAGATTCCCTCGTGGATTTCTCGGAGGATATAATCCCCCTCTTCGGGAGTTAGGCACTGCAGATATGGATGAGTAAATGACTTTCGGTAAAGAATCCCATTAATTATGGCATAGTGTGCTGCCTTTCGCTTTAGTTTCATTGCTTCCCTCGGGGATTCTGGCAGGCGGTCATGTCTTAAATATTACTCTTGGGGTCTTTCCAACTAGGAGACCGATCGATAGAAAGAGCTTCTTTGGGCTCGTTGATGCTGGGATACGACAGGCTTTCGATGTATACTGTTCGGCTATAAGCAATTGAATCGGAACTAGCCAACTTTGATAGAGTGTCAGCCTGTACATTCTCTGACTGAGGGATCTGCTGGATGTCAACTTTGCCTAATCGTTCCATCACCTTGTGCAGTTTACTCAAATATTTAGCCATGATTGTGTCTTTGGTTTCATAGATCCCCTCGATTTGTTTCACGACCAATTGGCTATCCGTGAACACCCTGACGTTCCGTGCCCCCATATTTATGGCGATTTGAAGGCCTGTTAGTAAGGCTTCATATTCTGCTTGGTTGTTGGTGGCTTGAAAATCGAACCGGAGGGCATATTTTGCCTTAAAATCGTTCGGTCCTACTAGTGTAAGATCGGTGCCACTTCCTAAGGAATTCGATGATCCGTTAACATGAATGGTCCACTCTAGGGTCGACCACTCTTCTTGAGGGTCGAGAAGTTGGTCTTCGGACGTCGTAGGCAAAGTACATTTGAGGATGAAATCGGTCAATGCTTGGCCCTTTATCGCTCGTCGCTGTTGGTACTGGATATCGAATTCACTCAGTTCTATACTCCACTTGATAAGCTGACCAGAAGTGTCTCTCTTTTGGAGGATTTGTTTCATTGGTTGGTCGGCGAGTACCACGATAGTATGGGTCTGGAAGTACTGTCGAAGGCGTATTGCTGAAATGACTAAGGCATAGGCTACCTTCTCAATCGGTCGGTAGTTGATCTCGGACTCTTTTAATATCCTACTAATGTAGTAGACTGGTTTTTGGGCAGTGGATTCCTGTCTTACCATCACAGAGCAGAGTGCTCGTTCGGAGATGGCAAGATATAGGTAAAATTCTTCCCTGGGGATGGGCCGCGAAAGTAGTGGTGGGCTCATCAGGTATTCTTTTCGTCGTTTGAAGGCTGCCTGATATTCGGATGTCCATTCGAACTATCGGGACTTCTTTAATGTATCAAATATATACTTGTATTTCTCACCGACTCTGGACATGAACTGGCTCAGAGCTGCTATCCGACGAGTAAGACGTTGTACTTCTTTTAATGTCTAGGGACGCGACATATCTAATATCACCTGTAGCTTCTCAGGATTGGCCTCTATCCCTCGATCGGTGATCATCAAGCCTAAGAACTTCCTGGAGGCGATCCCAAAGGTACACTTCGCCGAGTTCAACCGCATGTTATATTATTCCAATGTTTGGAAAGTTTCTTCAACATCTACGACATGGGCTTCTGCAGTGATGCTCTTGACTAGCATGTCATCAACATAGGCTTTAACGTTTCTGCCTGGCTGGTCTTTGAAGACTGTATTGACCAACCATTGAAAAGTGGCTCCAACGTTTTTTAGATCAAAGGGCATGACTTGGTAACAATATGTGCCGAACTTAGTGATGAAGTTGGTCTTTTCTTTATCCTCGGGCACCATTTTGATCTGATTGTAACCGAAATAAGCATCTATAAAACTTAAAAGCTGGTGTCCCAAAAAGTTATCTACGAGCTTGTCGATATAGGGGAGTAGATAACTATCTTTCAGGCATGCTTTGTTGAGATCGGTGAAATACACATCCTTCATTTGTCGTTGGCCTTTTTTACCAAGACCACATTAGCTAACCACTCGGGATACTTGACTTCCTGAATAAACCAAACCGTTAATAGCTTTTGAACTTATTCCTGTATGGCACGTTGACGTTGGAGAGTGAACACCCTCTTTTTCTATCTCATTAGTTTGAAACTAGAATTAACTGTTAGCCTATGGACTATGACGGATGGATCTATGCCTGACATGTCTTTCGGGGTCCAGGCGAAAACTTTGGAGTGTCGTTGTAGACAGGCGATTAAGGCCTCTCACAAAGAAGGTGATATGTTGGTTCCTATCCGGACGGTCTGACTGGGGTCGCTTGTCAAAGGGACTTCAACCTTTTCTTCATCCGCCTTGGGTTTTGATTTCGACTCAGTACCATCCCTAGGTTCTAGGGCATCGATTGGAAAAGGTTCTTGCGTGTCTTAAGCCATGAAGAGGATATAACGATCAGGATCGCTACGTATGGTGGCGACCCCTTGCGGTGTTCTAAACTTCACCTTTATATGTCTTATGCTTGGCAATGCTTCTAGTTCATCTAGACTGGGCCTTCCGAAAATAGCATTGTAAGGAGAATAAAGTTTTACCTATGGAACAAGACCTGGGCGGTCGAATGATTAGGGGGTTTTCCAAGGGTCACGGAAAGATAGATAATACCTTCGGGATAGATGGGCTCATTAGAAAATCCTCTCTAAGGGACCCGATAGGCAGCAGGAGTTGGGACGGATCGAGACCCATTCTGCAGAAGGCGTCCCAAGTAAGGGGGTCGAAGTCAGCCCCCTAATCAACAAGAACCCTCTTCACGGTGTAAACTTCTATCTTGAGGGTAACGACTATGGGGTCGTCTCGGCGGAGATTTACCCCTAACAAATAATCATCATCGAAGCCTATGACTGGCTTTCTTCTCTTGGCGTCAATAATTTTAAATAATCTTTCAAGTCGAACATGTTTGGGTTTGTATGAATTGGGGTCCAAACTAAAATCTACCAAACTCACCTACTACTCAATTCTAAGGTTTTGAAGACTTTTTCCTCTTGTGACTTAGACTCTTTCTCTCTCTAAGGTTTCGAAAACTCAAGACTTAGACTCAGCCTCTCTCTCCCTAAGGTTTTGAAGACGAAGACTGTCTCTCTCTTTCTCTATCTGCATTGGTATGTTCACTGCATCTCTGTCTCTGTCTCACTAGGGTTAGGGTTTTTAAACCTTCTCTTGCTCTCTCCTTCTGTATAATTATGTTTGTCGAATTGGTAATCTCTCTCTCACTAGGGTTAGGGTTTTCAAACCTTCTCTTGCTCTCCCCATTTACGCAGCTATGTTTGTCGAACTAGTAATCTCTCTCTCTCTCTCTCTCTCTTGGGTTACGAGTTTTCAAATTGCCTCTCTCTCGTTCAAATTTGCTCTCTCTAGGGTTAGGGTTTGTGGAATGATAACTTAAGAAAATTGCACAGTGCCAATGAGTATTTGCTTTGATCGTACCAAAAGACATTTTTGAATAAATGACTCAAAATTATAGTTTGCAAAGGGTAAAACCCTGCTGGGCGGCTCAAAGAGGAGCATACTTGGAAAGCCAAAGCACTTGTGCTCTTCCTGACCAAGAAATTGGTCAAGTTCACAAGGTACACTAGAGCATAATTGAAGAGCAAATTCCAAATTATTTTGGTATCAGCTTTTGCAAGTGCTATAGTGATCCCCACCACATTGTCTTCCATCAAAAGAGTAGTAACAGGAAGTAGGAATACAATTGCAATGGGAGTCATATACATTAGAAGGTTCATAGAGTTTAGCTTTTCCCTGGACAAGTTGAGGATCACTGAGTTAGTTTTGGAAGTCTAGATGAAACTAATTGCAAACCAAACTGTAGCTTCAAGCAGTTGAATATCTCATTGAAAATTTGTTGTGTGTAGTTCAAATTTTCACGCTAATGTATCCGATGGTGTGAGATCATTGTTATGTATATGACTTTAGGTCAATTTTTATTTGTTTATCTGAGTAGTGGGTTTGTTGTGATGTGTGGAACAAGATACTTATATAGTGTTAGTTGTTTATCATATACTAGAGTTGGTGTCTTGTGTAATACTGAAACTCCGGTATTAGAAATTTTATTAAAATACCTTTATAATATAAAGAAAAAATTTAAACTATATTGATTTTCAATTTTGGGGTAATAATTGAGAAATCTTGGTATATGAAAAATTCCCAATTATGCAATGTATCACATGTTTTTATATAAAGGAAATTTGGGAGTTAGCAATTTCAATTTTGTGCAATTCTGTACCCACATAAAAAAATGGGAATGAGAATGTATATTTATATATATATATATATAAAAGGAAAGGAACACAATGTTTTGCCCAAAACGCTGCATTTCCCCCCAATTTCGATTAGCTCAAGAGGCCCTAATTCCCTTCCTCCTTCTTTCGTCTCTTTCTCACTCGCTCGTCACTCTCTTTCGAATCTCATCTCCACTCTCTCTGTCTCTCCCGATTCTTTCTCTCTGCCGCACTCTCTTTCTCTCTCTCACCAGCAAAGCGCTCTTTCGCCTTCCTCCGACCACCGCACGCGGTCACACATCTCCTTCTCTCTATGTTTCTCTCTCTCGCGTGCGACAGAGTTCTCTCACTTTCTCCTTTGCTCGCGCGGTGCTCGCTGTGAGCTTTTCTCTTCTATAACCCTTGCTGAAGTCCCAAACCGACGCCCAATTGGACCTTTGAAAACCCTAGGCTGCCTGCACTCATCCCCTGCGTAGGTGAGGATGAAAGTTCTGACTTATAGCTCTAGGGTTTTGATTTTCATAGTGATTTAGCTTAATTGCTGAACTTTGCTTCAAATTGGAAGCATTGCAGGTCCCGGACTGAATTGAACGATGCACGGACCACAAGATTACGAACCGTGAAACCCTAGGTGAGGGAATTTCTAATCCCTTTCAGTAATCGAATGAGATTTTTTGCTGAATCTAGGATGAGAGCCTTGTATATGTCTTGAAAGTATGTTGAATCTGAATAGAATGCATTTTTTGAAAATTCTACAAGTGATTATTAGAGTTAAGTCTGAAATTTTATAGGAATTTAGGTTGTCTAGTATGAGAAACATGTTAGATGAAATTAGAACTTTTTTGAGTTGATTAGAATAGTTTTCTTTAGAGTTTGATTTAAAATATGTATGAAAAATATTAGGGTAATGTCAATTTAGAAAAAATGGGAAAATTGTTAGAAATTAGGAAGAATTATGGAATATTGGGAAATTAAGGTCATTAATGATGCAAATGATCCTAAAATGATGAAATGAGAATATTGGTTCGTGAAATTGAAGAATTAAGTATGTGCTAAATATAGGAAACTTCATAAAACCTAGAATTTGGGATGAACTAATAATGAAATTGTGATTATTGGTATAAGATAACCTATTTGAGGGTTGAGAAGGGCTTCCTTGGATTAAATTTGTGGAATTGGGAGTGGATACCCTCCCAAGAGGTGAGTGGATGGTCCGTTGCGTTATAAATGAGTAAAATTGTTTTAAATTTTTTTATAAATGATTTTGAATGATTTTTACATGTTTTATATGAACTTCTTTGTGATTGTGGGATATCCAAAATAGAAATTTGAATTATGAATGCATCCATTATATTTATAAATGAATCTGTGCCATATGTATTGCATATTTGATTTATGAATGCTTGTGGTATGATTTTGGAAATTGTTTGTTGAAATATGACACATTGATTGTAATTTGAATGATTGCGAAATGATGGTGCATGAGTGTAATGGCTATAGTCATTCCGTCTACGGAGCGACCCGACGGTGTGATGTGGTTGGGGTTTAATTGTGAGGGAGGTAGACGCGGCCTTTTCTCTGCCACGTCGGACTATCCGGATTGCACCCTGGTGAGGTATGAGCCAACGCCAATGAAGGGGGTAGTGTTTTGAAATACTGAAATAAAAAAACCCTTGACGGGCTTTCGTCTGGGTTAGGCCAAACCCAAGACGGAAGTGTTTTCGATGGGACCTCATGATTTTCTAAAAGAATGTTTGATATGGATGCATGCTTGTGAATTATCTTGATTTATTGAAAATGTTTTTATATATATAAAGTGTTGTTTATGAGATATACTTTGACTCTCCCACATTCACCTCTCATTTATTACACAATTATACCATTGCACTCCACCTTTTAAATCTTTCAGAGGAAGTTTAGGTCTGTGACAGCAATTGGAGTTTATGAAGGATTATATTGCTGACTCGTTAGGTATTCAAGCAATGTAGGGTTTATTTTGATGTGATCTGAAATCCATGAAAGGAAAAATTTGTATAATTTTTGGCATGGACTTAATTGATACTTGTTTCATATATATGAGCAAGTATTGGTAGAATCCCTATATCGTTTATGTTGGAACTTGCTTATTTTTGTTTAAATTCTATTTTTGGTAAAAACTTATTATTTAAATGGGACATTTGGACTTTATTTGATCTAGGAAAGGCCGAGATGGCCGGATGTGTGCATGTGATTTGGATTGGCTGAGTTGGCCTCATGTGTGTGCTGATTGGGATGAAATGGACTGGTGTATCCTTTGATTATTTGTTGTCAAATTGAATTTTAAAATAGGTTGTACAGGATAAATGCCTTGCGATATCCCGGTATATGGGAAGGTTCAGCCTGTATGCCGAGATAATCGCGGCGGTTGTCACGTGGTCAATCCGAGGATCGGGACATGACATCTTTATTTTTAAAAAAATGTTGTTACTTTGTATGCTTTGTTGTATAAAACACTTTCAATTTGGGGAGAACATAGCTAGAGTTTTTACTGGTTTTTCTAGATTTTGTCTATACTCCATTTACTAGGTCTTGTCTTTTTGTGCTTATATTCCAATTATGTATTATGTAAATTATTTGACTGCTGCTATATTAATCTTTGCAAGGTTTTTCTTTTTCTTTGTTCTTATATTTATACGGGCTATTTTCTAGAAAAATGAGTAAAAAATTGCCTCATGTAATGAAACCTGAAATGGTAGATATTATGTTACATTTTGGAGGGAGATTCATATGGGAAACTAACTTATTGCACCCTATAAAGTACACAAGAGAGAGAAAGGTAGTGTTTGATAGCTTTCTAAGAAAAAAGTTGTCCTGGAGGGAACTATGTAACTTGTGTAATTCATTGGATACCAAAGAAGTAGCTGCAATTAAGTTGTACTTTAAACTTCCAAGTTGTAGCATAGATATTGGTGTGATTGAAGTAAATAATGAAGAAGATATCAAGGTAATGCTAGAAGCACGTGAATATGAATTTGAAATAAACTTGTATGTTGAAAAGGGATTTGGGCAAGCAAGTTGTGTTGCATTCTAGCAAATCACAAACATTGAACTTTGGGAATGACAAAATAGAGTGGGGGATAAATATAGAAGAATTGAAAGGTTGTCAGGGGATAATAGTTGTGGGCCTATAGCAAAGGTACAATAAGTTTAGCCAAAAGTAGCTAGTCAAAGTGGACAAAAGAGAACAACAGCTGATTCAGCTAGTCCAACTAAATGAAGGGGGAAAACCTGTGAAGAACATTGGTAGAAAATAAGAAGAAAAGAAACAGCCAAAAGAGAGCACCAAGAAATTGATGATGATGATAGGTCGGAATCTTATAAACAACCTGAATGACTAAAGGAAGGGTTGGAAGGCTCAGAAGATAAAGATATATTTGGTAGTTTAAAAAGAACTTTTTCAGTAAACCCATGTTTATCATGCAACCAATGCTGATGAAGGAGTACAACAACAACAAGAGGTTGAGCTTGATGGTTTATTTCTAGATGAAGAATGGAATGAGAAAGAAAAAAATGATGAAACATTACTAGATATAGTCATACTTGAGGATGAAGTAGTACATGGATCAAATTTCACAAACTTTGATCCTGAAGTTGAGTTCAGCAAACCAAATTTTGAACTCAAGGCAAGGTAGAAATTTGCAAATAAATAGCCTTTAGGGAAGTTTTAGTTGAATGGCATGTTTGAAAAAAGGTACACATTCAAGTACCTTAAATACAACGCAAATAGAACTACTGCAACATACAAGAAGGGGTACTCTTGGAGGTTGCATGCAAGTCAAGTTCAATAGGAGAAGACATTTCAAATCAAGACATTGCAAGGGTCTCATGAATGCAAAAGAAAATATAGAAATTGACATGCACATTCAAGATATCTGAATAAGAAATTGTAACATAAAATAAGAGATGATTCAAACTATAGTCTAAAAGTCAACAAAACACTGTATGGAGAGAAATCATGGTTGATATTAGTTTGAGACATACTTACAGAATGAAGAAGCATGCAATGGAGGATACACATGGTGCTGATGTTGTTCAGTATCACAAAATAAGTGCCTATGCCTAGCAGGTATTACAAAATATACCTGGTAGTCATATTATAATACAAATGGAAAGAAATAACGATAATGAACTACCCATATTTCAAAGGATGTTTTTGAGTTTGGATGCCAACAGAAAAGGATTTCTTGAAGGATGCAGACCAATTATTGGGTTGGACGGCTGTTTCTTGAATAACCTATTATATGGTCAACTACTTACAATAATGAGAAGAGATGGTAATGACACCATGTTTCCAATTGCCTTGGCTGTGGTAGAGGTTGAGACATTTGATAGTTGGTACTGGTTTTTACTTGAGCTGAGGACTGAAATTGGTGTAGGCAATGAATGTCCCTGGACATCCATATCTAGGCAAAAAATAAAGTATTTTCAGATTTCTAGTATTGAGTATATGTGAGACATCTATATCAAAATTTCAAAAAAAAAGTTCAACGGGAAAAAGTTAAGAGATTTTTTCCCATTTTGTGGGTAGTGGCATTAATAGGTAATGTGAGGGACTTTCAAAGAGCTTTGCCTGATTTGGAGAGAGCTGATCCATAGGTGGGGAGTGCAACTAATGTAGCAAGTTGGTTAAAAAAAATACCCTCGACTTGCGGTCAAGAGCACACTTTGGTAGGTCATGTAAAAGTGATATCCTAGTCCATAATTTGAATAAAAGTTTCAACAGCTACGCACTTAAGGTAAGGTCAATGGTTATTGTGAAAATGTTTTAGGAGATAAGGAAGTGACTTATAAAGAGAATACAAATTAAGTGAGCAGGCATGGAGAACAATAGGACAAATATCTACCCAAATATTTAGCAAAGGTTGAAAAAAAAAAGATGTTTAGCAGATTATATATTGCAACTTGGTCAGGTGATCAATAGTATGAGGTAGATTGTATAACAAGGGTGTTTGGAGTTGACCATGGGGCTAGGCCCTACACTTGTGGCTTATTTTAGTTTACTGGAATTATATGCCCTCATTCAATAGTAGCCATTCATGGTGCCAAGAAACCTATAAAGTTGTTTGTTTATTTTTGTTACAGTAAAGAAATGTACTTAAGGATCTATACGTACAATATTGTTGTCATAACCTCTATCATTATTGGGATGAGTTTGAAAGTTTAAAACACATCAATCATCCTTTCATTAGAAAGCAAGTTGGGAGGCTTAGGAAATTGAGGAGAAGAGGTAATGATAAGCCTCTAGACTCAACCCCATCCATAAAAAAGGGTCTAACAATTCACTGCAAGAGGTATTTCGAAACAGGTCACAATTTTAAGACATGGAAGAATCCGATTCACCCTAACAACAAATTCAACAAGGTTATTTATGTATTTTTTATATTCATTTAACTAATTTTAATTTTTTATCATGTTGTTGATCTCAATTATTTTAATGATTTAACAATTCACAGCAACAGGTATTTCAAAACAAGTCACAATTCTAAGACATGGAAGAATCTGATTCACCCTAACAACAAATTCAACAACGTTATTTATGTATTTTTTATATTCATTTAACTAATTTTAATTTTTTATCATGTTGTTGGTCTCAATTATTTTAATGATTTAAGCACCAACAGGGTCCACTCAGCAAGTTGGGAGTAGTGTTAATGATGGGAATAGACTTGAATCTATATCCCAAACCATAGTATCAAAGGCCACTATTAGTGCTAGACAATTAACAAGATTGTGTAGGAGCACAAGAATTCGAAAAGCACCAATTGTATACTCCGTATTCATAGATCTTATGGCTAAAAGAAAAAAGAAAGTTGAGAAAGTTTGAAGGACTTATGGCTGCTAGTTTATATTTGTTGGTATGCTATAGTTGGTGAATAGGCTTTGATATCATTGCTATTCAAGTATTGCTTTCGACCAAAATAATTCCAGCTTTCAACCAAAATATTTTGGTTTGTCGGATCTTATGATACAAACATACTCATATAAACACTTAGTTACATCACTATTTACATCTGTCACGCCCCGAATCGGGGTTGTGAGCAGCCGCCCGTTGTCCTAGATACCGGCTATATTTTATAAAAAATCGGGCAGAACCTCCCCATATTTGCGAATGTCTCCCATGTACAAATCAACATGTATATTAAACAACAATCCTGCCACTTAAATAAATGAGCCACCTGACCTCACAATAATCAACCACATTCGAATAATATCAACTAATCCACAGTGGACAACCAGGACAACGCAAGGCTATCATAAATATTAGCAGTTCTAGCCACAGACCTCTACTGTCATGCCTAACTAGAGCATGAGCAGCCGCCACACTGGACGGACCTAAATTTTATATACGTGTACAACAAATTCCCAAGGTAAAAATTTTAAATGCTTATAAATGTCTCAATGCAAGTGTAATGAGCCAATATGAGAGTTTCACAAATAAATGTCCATAATTTATACAGTCATCCCATAAAATGTACATGGCCAACTACGGACCTCAATATCAAGACCTCGCAGGGTCGACATAAAATACGGATTTCATATTTCAATTTAAATTTAGATTTCACAAAAGTGGATAAGTAAATCCTTGAACTCGCGACCAAAGACTTCTAGAACCCAAAGCGTCGCTTTATCACAAAAATCCCTGTCTGAGAGGGGAAAAGAGGGGGGTGAGTATCAAGGGAGATACCCAGTGAGTGAGGGGATTAATATCAAGCATAAATAGTGTGAGTGAACCTTTGGAGTGTCAAACAAAATTATTCGTAAATAATAATTCACGTTTTGCAGTAAAACATGGTATGTTCAGTAAATTGAAATCATTTAGCCAATCACACGATATCATACATATATGCATCCATTCAAAATCAATTTTTATATTTTTAGAGCAAGCCGAAAATGATCCTGGTAAAGGTCGACCATGACCAATGACAGGAGCATCGGGGGTTTTATTATGCAAAAATGTTCAAAAGTCGCTCTCTACCTCGACGTTGGCCATGAACTTCGTTGGGGCTAGCTCATACACAGATCGGAATCATGTATAAGACCTTGCCCGGTGTTAGACAGTGGCGTCACACACGTCCTCCCCCTTTGTGGATTCAACCGGCCGCGCCTATAGCCATATGACATTTGCAGATACCTGCTGCAGAAGCATATCCGGGTAACCCTGTGCCTCTACAAACGCCTTTCGTAGCTACAGAATCCATCAAGAAACATCATCTCATCACAAGTAGGCATCCAGCCCACACAGTTCATCAAAACATTTCAAATCCGTGTGCCAATACATTACATCAAATCATTTCAAATCAACATATCAACGCAATGGTAGAATAGAAAACATATCTAGTTCTCAAGTAATGACACAATATTATTTCATTTCAAACCACGGATGCATAGTTATAGAAAACGTAAATTCACGACACTCCAATAGTCACAAAACAAATTTGAAATTTAGTGTCACATATCGAGTCAATGCATATCAAAAGCATGTTTTGTTGAAAACACGGTAAAAATCAAGTTTCACTTTTCATGCATGAGATTAGAATCCCACTCACATCTAGGGAGGGTATTCACCCCCTATTTCCACAATGCAGTCCAAATAAAGTCTTACTCCAATCCTCAATTGATCTTTCCTAATACACAATCACAATCTTGTCATCAATTTCTAATTATTTTTAGGATTTATCCATTTTCCCTAATTTTATACAAATCCAAATTCTTAAATTCATGTATGCACTCTAATGTCATCAATTTCATTTTATTTATAAATAATTAATACAATCAAAGTCTGGTCAAATTCAACCCTAAAGAGCACTCAAAGTCGGAAATGAGCATGAAAAAATTAGTTTTATATAATATAGAAATTCTTTAAAAAATTATAGACTTTTCAATTCTCATCCAAACATTTCAAACCATATATCATTTTCGAGGTGTAAAGGTCTAGTTTCATAATACGGAGATTGTAATTAGATTGTCTATATGCAGGATAACTTATAATTAAAAGATTACAACAGTCCTTAAACTATAACCTCAAATTTTAAACTATCATTCATATACATATCATTATGCAAATTAACAATTCAAAACAACCTAATAAAGACATGAAATGCGACAATATCCTTCATTTTACGGCACATTTCATTCCAACCCTAAACCCAAGTACCTTCATGCATATTTTAAATTAAACTCTAAGGGAAACTATTCAAATCAACTCAACTCGATTCTATTATCCTTTAACATGCGTCTTTCATATCAGACAGCCTAATCATGTAAAATTCTAAACTTAGAATTAACGATCACATATAGATTTTAAAAAATGCATTCTATTTAGATTCTACATATATTTTAGACATATATAGAACTTCTCTCCCTAAATTAACCTTAGGTTCATTCAATTTATCGAAAGGATCAGACATCTCCTCACCTAGGGTTTTTTGGATCGAAGACATAGCTTCCATTCGCCATTCGATTCAATTTGAAACCTATAACGCTCCTAATTTGAAGCAAATGTTAGCAATTAACCCTAATTACTAAACCCTAGAACTATAACCAAACTCAGCCCTTACCTGTACAGTGGATGAAATTACAGTCCCGTGGCCTAGGGTTTCGAAGATCGGTTGATGACTGCAGTTTAGGGCTTCAGCTGAGATTGCAGCAAGAAGTCCGCGTGCAAGTGAGCAAGCGAGGGAGAGGGAGAAGGCTCTGTAGTCACGCGCGGGAAGAAAAAGGCAGAGAGAGTAGAGAGGGAGAGTGAAACAGAGAGAGAGAGAGAGAGAGACGGAAGAGAGATAGATGAACGACGAGGCGGTGGCGGTGGTGACAGTAGAACCACCGGTGAGTGGTGGAGAGGGGAGCGGTAGAGATTGAGAGAGACGAAGAGAGAGCTGCGGGAGAGAGAGAAAGAGTCGAAGAGGGTGAGAGAGAGAGAATTAATTAGGGTTTCTAACCCTAATTAAGCTGGGGTGCTGCGTTTCACTCCAAAATACAACATCTCCTCTGTTTTTTTTTATAAATAAATTATATATATATATATAATTTCACATCCACATTTCACTAGAATACAAATTTCATAAAAATGAGGTTTATTATGATTCGCGAATATGACAATTTAAAATATACCAAAATTTTAAATTTAATACCTCAAAATCAAAAATCAATATAAATAAATATTTATATATATATATATGTAAACTGAGGAATATTATATATATTTCAAAAATAAGAGTACATTAGTACGGACACCGCAGTGTCGGCGTTACAACATCCATATTGCCAAACCTAATTAATTAAGGCAAACTACAACACCATTCAATCTTCATTTTGTATGACAAATTACAAGCGACATAATAGTCATTACAATGGAAACAACCATAAGACTCTTAATAAATCTCAAATTTCCTTCCACAACTTGCATCCATGCCGAATAATGTCCATCTTCAATTATTGCACCATCCACAACTGGACACTAGAATGAGATATCTGTTCTCCATATTTGCCTATCAATTACATTTGTTCTACTACTTTGCTTGTGAACCTTTTCTCTTTATCTATTTATCGGCTGTACTCCATGTTTGCCTATCGATTATATTTATTTTACTACTCTACTTGTGAACCCTTTCTCTTTATCTATTTATCGGTTGACACCATCCAATAAAGCTACATTCATTTCTTTTACTAACAAAATATAGCAACCCCTTTGAAGGCTTTTTAAAATCCACTATCTTTATGATGGCCCGGTTTAGTTCTCTTAGCCCTCTAATAATGGTGGTGTTTGAAAATGACATGCTGATTTTGGGTGTTTCAATTATTTTTTTTTAAAGCACACATTAAACCCCAAAACCCTATATAATTGATGATATGAACAAGAACAAATTTGCCTATATAACTAAAATTGATACGTGTATCTAGGTTTATTGATAATAATAATTTTATATATTTGAATTATATTATCTCAGTCTTTATTTATGAATTTTAAGATTGTTTTAGATCTTATTTTGTGATATTACACTAATTAAATTCGTGGGTATTGATTTAGGAAACATTGGGTTTACTTTCTAAAATTTAGATTGGAAGAGTAGCTGTCAGTATTTTGGATTTATCTTTGTACTCCGATATCTGATTGGGCTGATTCTTATTGCATTGGAAACTAGACTTCAAGTTTTATAAATTTTATGAAGAGTCCATAGGCTAATTCAGATAAGAACATATTTGCTGAAAGTTAAGTCCTTATTGAAGAAGGAAACTAAGTGCGCATGTTTATGGAATAATTTTTAGAAACAAACTGATGTTAAGTCTAGGAAATATTCCAAAATCTAAGAAGAGTTTGCTAATTCATAGGAATGCAAAAGGGAAAGTTTCAAAGAGAAAAATTCTAAAAGAAAGTTTCCAAATCGAAGAAAATGAAAAGTTTCCTAAAAAAATTTACAATTGCCATTTTGCGATTTAGGGTTTTGGTCCTATAAATAAAACTCCTCGTAGGGTGGACAGGAGAGCATAATATCTATCTTTTACACATATTTTACACTCTCATTTAGAGGAGGGAGGCATGAACCCTAGCAGTCACCATCGAAGGATGTGATTTCTATTTTCTTTTTGTGCAAAAGGGTTGTATTCACTACAAAATTAAAACACTATGCTGACGTTGACTTTTATTGACGGTGAACTTTAGTGATGGTATTTTATGACCTATAGAGACACTTTTGATAAAACCATTAGAAAATATATATATTTTCACGGAATAAAATTGTCCATTGGGATAAATTTATCAACCTTCAGTAAAAAGAGCAAAACCGTCTATAAAAATCGATGTTCAAATTTGACAGTTATCACTTATGGTCAGCAAATGTAGCAGTGTTTAGAAATGATTTTGAAAAAGTCTCTATATAACTCTTTTTCACTGTCTACTTAACAATACCATTTGTATAAGTTCTTCATCTATGCTAATGGATATATTTTACCGTTTATAAATGTCATCTACCATTTGAATGGTTATAGTGGTAACTAGTAGGAATTAGTAGTAGTAATAACTAGTAGTAGTGACAATTGGAGACGGTGGAATCATGGGAGAGATGGCGAAATCGTGGGCTATGTAATATAGTAGTAGTAATATAGTGGTAGTAATTAGTGGTAATTAGTAGTAAGTTTGTGTTATGACTTTATAGTGAGTGGTAATTAGTGGTAACTAATAGTAAATTTGTATTATGACTTTATAGTGGTAACTAGTAGTAACAAGTGTTAACTAGTAGTAACTAATAGTAGTGACAATGGGAGATGATGGAACCGTGGGAGAGACGGTTGAATCGTGGGCTATATAATATAGTAGTAATAATATAGTGGTAATAACTAGTGGTAACTAATAGTAAATTTGTGTTATGACTTTATAGTGGTAACTAGTAGTAAGTAGTAGTAAATTTGTGTTATGACTTTATAGTGATAACTAGTAGTAACTAGTAGTAGTGACAATGAGAGACAGTGGAATTATGGGAGAGACGGTGGAACCGTGGGCTATGTAATGTAGTAGTAGTAATATAGCAGTAATAACTAGTGGTAATTAGTAGTAAATTTGTGTTATGACTTTATAGTGGTAATTAGTGATAACTAGTAGTAACTAGTAGTAAATTTGTGTTATGACTTTATAGTTGTAATTAGTGGTAACTAGTAGTACTAGTAGTAGTGGTAACTAGTAGTAGTGACAATGGGAGACGGTGACACCGTGGGAGAGACAGTGAAACCGTGGGCTATGTAATATAATAGTAGTAATATAGTGGTAATAACTAGTGGTAATTAGTAGTAATTTTGTGTTATGACTTTATAGTGGTAACTAGTGGTAACTAATAGTAAGTAGTAGTAAATTTGTGTTATGATTTTATAGTGGTAAATAGTGGTAACTAATGGTAGTTAGTAGTAACTGGTAGTAATGGTAACTAGTAGTAGTGATAATGGGAGACCGTGGAACCATGGAAGAGATGGTGGAACCGTGTGCTATATAATATAGTAGTAGTAATAAAGTGGTAGTAATTAGTGGTAACTAGTATTAAGTTTGTGTTATGACTTTATAGTGATAACTAGTGGTAATTAGTAGTAACTAGTAGTAGCGGTAACTAATAGTAAATTTGTATTATGACTTTATAATGGTAACAAATGGTAACTAATAGTAACTAGTAGTAGTGGTAACTAATAGTAGTGAAATGGGAGATGGTGGAACCGTCTCTCCCTACTGTTCCACCACCTCACATACTCACTGTAGAACCGTCTCTCCCCACGGTTCCACCACCTCACATTGAAACTCACAAAACTATAACAAATTGGTATCAGACTCCATGATTCTTAACATTATTAATGACAGAAGATGATTGGTTTGAAAAATATAAAAAAGAACAAGAATTTCGTAGGCAAGAACAGGAAACAAAATGGGAGGAACATAACAAAAGAATGGATGCTCTCATGGCAAATATTGATAAAAAATTAAACATTCTATTAAAAATGTATGGTATCGATGAGGATATCAAAACCTTGGTGGAGAAAGAGCAAGAAAGTGAAAAGAAATTGGATAGCGATGTGATACCAAGAGTTGATATTCCTTCCAGTAATATATTTCTACCAAGAAGTGCACAAGATGTAAGCAACACTCTTTCCCTAACTGCTCCTCTTAGCATTATAGATATTTCTCCAAGTTGATTTGATGATGGGTCAATTTCCTTGGACGAGATCATGCCCATTCGTAATTCTTTGAAGAGTCCAAAAGTTGACTGTCTTGACAATAATGAAATTTTAGCTATCAATTCCATCGAGAATTAAACATGTAGCAACTTCATTTCAAAAAATGAGGAAACAGTGGGTAATATCTGCAAGAGAGAGAAACTTGCAAAATCGGAATCAATTGTTATTGTTGTAAACATAGATGACAACTTCTTAGGTCCACATTGTGCAACCATTGCTTATGACATTTAGAAGCATCTGCATGCATCTGAGGTGAAGAAAAAGACTTCTGTTGATTTCATGGAGAGGATTCAAAAAGACATCAATACTAGCATGCGTGCAATGATAATGGATTGGCTCATTGAGGATAAGTATGCTTTTAATGGGGAGGATATTGTAACAAATAAGCTTGGAGAATTCAAATGCAACAACCATTTTCACTATCTTTACTAATTACAGTTTAATCAAACTGAAAAACAAGATTAGTTGATGTTAGTTAGATTAGTTAAAACAATCAGTTTGTAATGTGTATAAATAACTTGTTGTAATCAGAATGGTCAAGCAAATGATTGAATGAAATGAAGTGAATATTCTTCCTCTCCCTCTATGCTCTGTTTCTCTCTTCCCTCTATCTCCTTCTCGCTTTAGCTTTTTTATCTCTCTTTCTCTATCTTTTCTCCCTAATCTCTCTCTCTCTCTAAACCCCTCTCTACTTCTCTCTCTCTCTCTCTCTCTCTCTTTCTCTTTCTTCCCTCTCTTTGCTACATCACATACTCACGGTAGAACCGTCTCTCCCCATGGTTCCACCGCCTCATATACTCACGGTAGAACCGTCTCTCCCCATGGTTCCACTGCCTCACTTTGGAACTCACAAAACCATAACACATTAATACCCCACAGTTCCATCGTCTCTCCCACGGTTCCACCGCCTCCCATTCACACATAGAGTCATAACAATTACATACTCCACGGTCTACCGTCTCCCACAGTTTCACCACGCCTGTTTGACATTTTTTTTTAACTTTCTTTATTCCTTTTTTTAACTCTCTCTTTTTTTTCCCAGCTACACCTTTTTTTTTAACTTCTTTATTTTTTTTAACTCTTATTTTCCATTCCTTAAAACACATAAATAAATAAATTGGTTTTAACTCTCATTTTCCCTTACTTAAAACATATAAATAAATAAATTGAAATTAACCGTTGGATCAATTGGACATTATATTTTAGAGTTAGCTTTAATCGTCGGATGAAGTTTATCCAATTTGGATTGACAACGTAGTAGAAAATAAATCAATTTTGGATTGTTTTCGTGGCATGTGGGGAGTTTTTAACAATCTAAAACTAAAACTAAAGGCGGGTAACTAGCGGGTAAAAGTAAAAGTATAGGGCGGAAGATAAAATTTTATAAAATTGTGCGTTTTGAAATTGGTTGTGAAAATAAGGCGGTCAACATCCCTTAAAACAATCAAAACTCTCTCATTCCCTCGAAAGCTCTCCTCTCCGCCCCTCAAAGCTCTCAAAATCCATATCCTCTCCTCCCCTCAAAGCTTTCAAAATCCATCGAAATATATAACTTTATTTCTCATTCCCCATAATCCATAATCAACCAAAACTCTCACTCAACCAAAATCTATACTACATTTTTTGCATCCATACCTATCCAAAACTTTTACTCAAGGTCACTGAAATTCTCTTGTAAAGTTTAAGCTCACTGTTTTATCACCCTATTGGGATAAGCATCCAGGTGGATCGAAAGAAGTCCAACCATCCGAGATGTTACTAATTTATTTGTATGTATTTTTTTTCTTTATCATTAATATTATTAATATCATACATTGTAACAATGTTTATCTTTGGGTTATTATCTTGGATTGTAATGTGACATTTGTGAGGTTGGTGGATGGTATGTTGATGGTGAATTTGTATTGTAATAAACAAACAGTCCTGGATTACACACTTGTGTAATCGATAATAAAAGACATACATTTTTATATATTTTCCTAACAACATTTTCTAACACTTCTATAATCGATAATAAAAATAACAATATTTTTCCAACACTTGTGATAGCCGACGATACAATACAGTAACGTATACTAATATATGTGACCAACGATACAAAACATACAAGACAAATATGTGGTAACTGACGATACAAGATAGTAATTTTATCTAATACTTTTCTGATCGACAATAAAAGTAACTTTTCTTAACAGCTCTGTAATAGACGATACAAGATAACATTTCCTAACACTTGTCTAACCGACAATAAGAGTCACTATATTTTCCTAACATGTGTGGTAACCAACGATAGAAGACAATGACTTATAGTAACATATGTGTTAATCAACAATACAAGATAGTAACTTATAGTAATATATATGATAACCGATGATACAAAATAATAACTTATAGTAACATATTTGGTAACCGACGATACAAGACAGTAATTCATATAATATATGATAATCAATGATACAAGATAGTAACATATATTAACATATATTAACCAACGATACAAGACATAACATTTGCCACCACTTATGTAACAGAGAATAAAAGATTATAACTTTTACTTACGGTTTTTGTACTGTCAGTATATACTCAAAACATGCTCAAACGGTTATCACAACTATCAAGATAGAGCTATCCCGACTGGTGTATGGCCAACTGAAGTCTCATCCGTTGGATAAGGTTTTGCCGACGGTTTTTGGACTCTACAGATGATTTTTTTCCGTCCCTATATGACATTTGTTTTGTAGTGATTGTTTTTCATTCTTTTATCATTTTTTTTATAATGTCTAGCTAATTATTTTTACTCTTAAAATTCAATGGATTCTATTTTTAATTAATTACATGACTTGAATTATTTCTTTCCCTTCAGTTTTGTTGGCATGATTATTGTATGATGAAATTTTATTGTTGATTCTAATATTTTAAAACATTTAAACCTACGTTTTGTATGATTTGAAATTGATTGCATGCATGACAAATATAATTGCAAGATATTAGTCTATAATGATAAAATTCACGTGAAAATATGATATCCGTCGAAAATTAATTTCATGTGTGGGAATTTATGATAAATCCTAGATTACAGATTTTTATAGAATTTAATGCAATTCGAATTAATCAAAATTGTATGATTATTGAGTTTTGACTAGTTGAATTAGGAATTTCGGTGTATGACCATGGTGTGAAATCTAATTTTAAGGAATCTATCATCATATACAATAATTCATTAACCAATAAATTTGGAGGTTTGAAATGATTCGGCTGTGTGAAAAATTAAAAATAGATAAAATTGATATCTTAAGATCTTTTATCAATTAATTTTAGTTCTTCAATATCTTCGTACATGTGATTCGGTTTGTCCAAATTAGATAGGCTAATTCATACCTAGTACTACAAATTATTCTCATGGGAACGACACTTATTCTCATTATTATACACAACAATTTGACTAGAGTATACTTGTCCGAATTCATGATATTAAAATTGCGTAGCATTTACATTTTATCGATGTTTAGTGCAGGAATGTCGCCAATTTTGTACATCAACAACTTTTTCTGATATTTTGACAACTAAATGCCACCATAGAATTTTTTTTGTCGACGTTTCTTTGAAAAAAAGAAAAAAAAAACATCAGGGAAAGAAAATAGTGACGGTACAGAGTTTAAATGCCAGAAAAAATAGTCTGAAAAAGTCTTTTTTTGTAATGACACAGCAACTTATAATTTCACCAAAAAAAAAAAATTAAAACAAATGTATTTTTTTTTTTAAATCAAACACTTTAACATTTTATTATGAAAATAAGGTATATGATGTTATAAATTTCATAAACATCTTAGAAGTTTTGAAACTTATAAAATGTTGCCATTTACAAAAATTTGCTCCTAGGAAAACGAAGGTAATCGTTGCATAGTTTTAGAGCCTTGCATATAAAGCCTAAAAGGAATTGTTTTCCAATTTAGAAACAAAGTTAGACCTAAATACCTATCAGATTACTGATATAACTAGTCTTTCTTTTTTTTTTTTTTTGGCTTGGAAGCCCTTTTTTTTTTTTAAAAATCTTCAAGATTAGTTGGGTCTCATTCGAGCATTTAAAACAATAGAATGTCTGTCTCGAAAGGGATAGTCCAGTGACAACAGTTCCCTCCTCTTATCCCTGATGTACGGTTCGATTTCTATTATAACAAAAAAAAAAAGAATGATAACTTATTATCACATTTACAACTTTTACATGCCCATACACCCTAAAAATTCAACTTAATCAAATACTCAAATTTTCAATAGTAAGCTTAAACCAAACTTTTGGGATAGAAGAAGCATAATCTTCATAAATCAGCGTCAAATTGATGATTTTTTTTTCATGATTTGAATATTTAATACATGCATATACATACATACATAAAATTATATAAAAGACGAGTTCAATATGTATATAAACAATTACATGCGTTTGGTATATTTTGGTGTTGAGTTAAATAGCTACAACTTTTCAACAGAATATGATCAAGTTTAAAAGTAATAGTGATAGAAAATTTGCAATTGTTTTTAAAATATTTTAAATATCCAATTTTTTTTGTTTTATTTTTTTAATATTTTAAGTAAATCTGTTAAATATATGGAGAAATATTTTTAAATAAAAAATGTTTATAAAATGAAATAAGTAATCAGAGTGAATACTATTGATAAATTATAATAATTCAATGATTTATACCTTAATCTTAAAAATAATGAATATTTTCTCCTCAAATAAGAGGGTGCATTTGCACAAAGGGGCATGGATTCGCCGTTGCAAGTATTCAATTTGTCAAACCTTGATTAGTCTGGTGATTTTTTTTTTTAACGTAAGGGAAATAGCTATGAGTCATCAAGAAAACAGTTTACTGGTCACAACTATTCTCCCTAAACGATAATCAAGATTCAAATCTGGATGTAACAAAAAAAAAGCTATGCATATACATCTAGGGTTATAAAAAAGAAATAGCTATGCATACGCCCTCACGCATCTAGGGTTGTGAGATTGTGTTCTCTCCAAAATTTTGTAAACTTATCTCTTCTCCCAATGAGGTGTATCACTTGTTAAAACATGATATCCGAGAAATCATTTAAAAGAAGTGGCACTAATCCTATCTCTTCTGTTTTGTTACCCAAATATCCACAAGTCAACTTGTCAAATAAGGTTGCAATCAAGAAAGAAATCTGCCGCAATTGGAAAACAATAAAGGAGAAATATTAGCCACACTTCACCCTTCACCCTTTACCCTTCAGCCTTCACTAAAGATGCAGATAAGCACCAGGTCTATCTCTCCATATTTATTTCATTTAATAAAATAATCAAATAGATAAGAACTTTTTGTGATTTTTTTAAGCTGAAATTTTGGTTTGAGTTGATGAACCACCAAGACCATACCCAACCAAATACTTAATAAATGCTACCTCTGCGTTGGTTCATCTATCCCTCGTGGACATTTGACTTTTCTCATGACTTGAATAATTGTCCAACAAAAAAGAAAGATTTAGATATAGTTTTTTTTTTCCTTAAATATTTATATTTACGAGAATTATGACTGTTAAATTATTATTTAATAATATTTATTATTTAAAAATATTTATTTATTATTTTATTATTTCATCATAATTATTAAGTAATAATTTAATAATTATAAATTTTATAATTTCGATATTCAAAAAAATTATAAAATAATTTTAAAATTTTAACATAATTTGCAAGTATAACAGACCCCGACAATTTATTCTTGGTTGTTGATAAGAACAATATGGTTTGACATTTAATGCTGAGTTCCCATGGAATGGATAAAAACTACCATAAACAAATGATTAATTCAGTAATCTGATCTATCCATAAGATGTTGACTTCCGAGAATTATTTCCTAGTTTTGATCGCCTAGTGGATAAAGCCACATTCAGATTCCTCTCCCGTTTCTCACTCCGTAGGCTGTTATGCTCGGTTTTCCCCTGTTTAGCATTTAGAGCAACTGACGGTGATCTTACAACGACAGCAGCAACAACAACAATGTCTTCAGAAGAAGCCTTCATTGGTTCGATCGATCAAGGTACGACGAGTACGAGGTTCATAATATATGATCGTAATTCTCGTGCTATTGGATCTCATCAAGTCGAATTCACTCAGTTCTGTCCAGAAGCAGGGTAAGGAATATCGATTGGTTTTACGATTCATTTTCTGAAATTAATTGTTGGCTTTTGATTCTCTTGTCATTCGACATGTGGGTTTTTTGAAATTTTGGTCAGATGGGTGGAACACGATCCAATGGAGATCTTGGAGAGTGTTAGGGTTTGCATCGCTAAAGCTCTTGATAAAGCCACTGTCGATGGTCATAACGTTGATAAGGGATTGAAGGCTATTGGGCTGACCAATCAGAGAGAGACCACTCTTGTTTGGAGTAAATCTACTGGTCGTCCTCTTTATAATGCCATCGTTTGGATGGATGCTAGAACCAGTTCTATTTGCAGGTGCCAACTTGTCATTTATTTCAATTGTACGGGTTAAATTGTTTTGATTTTCCATGTTGGGTGATTTTAGACTTCTTAAGTTTTGGTATTATCATCTTGAACTCCCTGAATCTCAAACGGGTCAACGTTGATTTGTTTGTTTGGTTGAACTCCATCTTGTGAATCTTTTAGAATTTAGTATTGTATGTTTTTGCTTGTTCTCCCTTTTAAAGAAGCACGAAGTAATGGGGGAAACCATGGTGCATTTTTCTATCGAATCATGAAAAATTGACTAGTATAAAACCATGAGACCACAGCCATCAAAACTCATATGTTGATAGATTTAACGCACATGGTACTGTGATTTAGTATAAACTTTAGATATTCGGACCATAAAATTTGGTAATACACTAGGGGTTTAACTGTTTGGTACCATGAAACCACGGCACCAAACCATGGGCCGCTACAGGACCTCGGTTTTTGTATCAAATATCACACTCTGGTATACTGCCTCAAATAATAGGCATTCTACCACTGAGTTTTCCATTATTTTGATGCTATGTTATTGTTTTACTTTTGCTCTTATGATATTTATTCATGCTTTTCTTTGGGTGGGGTACCAGGAGATTGGAGAAGGATTTACCAGGGGGTAGAACTCATTTTGTGGAGTCCTGTGGATTGCCCATAAGCACTTATTTCAGTGCACTTAAGCTACTGTGGTTGTTGGAAAATGTAGATCAGGTTAGGGATGCTGTCAAAGCAGGAGATGCTCTATTTGGAACAGTAGACACCTGGTTAATATGGAATTTGACTGGAGGTGTCGAAGGTGGAGTTCATGTAACTGATGTTTCAAATGCATCCCGAACAATGCTTATGAATCTCAAGACCCTTGAATGGGATACATCAACATTGGAAACACTAGGAATTCCAATTGAAATTCTGCCCAAAATCGTTAGTAATTCTGAGGTTATTGGAGATATTGCCAAAGGATGGCCGATCACTGGAGTCCCAATTGCTGGATGCTTGGGAGATCAGCATGCAGCAATGGTGGGGCAAGCTTGCCGGAAAGGCCAGGCCAAAAGCACTTACGGGACTGGAGCTTTTATTCTTCTCAATACGGGTGAAGAGGTAATAAAATCATCTCATGGGCTTCTAAGCACAGTGGCTTTTAAGCTTGGTCCAGCAGCTCCAGCAAACTATGCTTTGGAGGGCTCAATTGCTATTGCAGGCGCTGCAGTTCAATGGCTTAGAGATAGTCTAGGAATAATTAGAAGTGCTAGTGAGGTTGAGGAGCTGGCTCTGCAGGTTGAATCTACTGGTGGGGTGTACTTTGTGCCAGCATTTAATGGATTATTTGCTCCGTGGTGGCGGGATGATGCTCGTGGGGTTTGTATTGGGATCACTAGGTTTACAAATCGGGCTCATATTGCACGAGCAGTGCTGGAGAGTATGTGTTTTCAGGTGAAAGATGTGTTAGACTCGATGCACAAGGATAGTGGCGAAGTTAAAAATGAGGAAGGGGAATTTTTGCTTAGAGTGGATGGTGGTGCTACTGTCAACAACCTTCTAATGCAGATTCAGGTATTGTATTTTCTAGATCCTATTGTTTGTTTGTTTGCTTGCTTTTTTTTTTTTCTTTTCTTTTCTTTTTTGGCTTAACCACCGCCCGGTATCCGGGGCTTTGCCTACTATCGGACCATGAACGGGGAAGGTCTCCCGCCACAGAAACTTGAACTCAAGTTCATGGGACGGAATGTAGAGCTCTTCTCACTTCACCCAATCCATGTTGGTTCACCCATTGTTTGTTTACTGTAGTTGCATATCTTTAGTCCAGTCGCGCCATGTTACTTTATTGCTTGGCTAACTTGTATAATTTTACTCACTATTACGGGTACACAAGGGTGAAAAGACAAAAGGTCCTGAATTTATGTTTTAGTCCTCCTTGCTTTTAAGTTTTGATTTTTTCTTTTCTCGGAAGTATCTTGGTTCTATAACAGTGTTGCCTGTGGAGGTTGGACTAGTGGAAGGTTCTTTCATTTAATTATATTTGAACCTTTTTTGTGCCAATGCTCAACAGCTGGTGTGGTTTTCATGTTTTTGTTAAGTTTCCTTTATACATATTACGATATTGCTTCTTTTCTTGGTGTGATTGGGAACATACAAAGACAGAAAGGTGAGTATGTCCGTTGGTGGATGCAAATTCATTATGGTTGATTTGTTATGATCAGTGGTCATGATCAAAATATATGTTTAACTAGTAAAGTCGAGTCTGGATCCTTACAAGCATTTTTGCTGCAAATCATGTCTCTGTTTCACCATTTAGATCCATTTTTACTATGATGATGCATATTTTTGAAATGGTGTTCAGAAAGTTTTCATAGCTTCTGATGACACACGCAAATACTTTACAACAATGAAAATTGAATTTCTTTTATCCTGAGTTCTTAAATGTTGATTCCTTTTATTTCATTGACCATTCTTTAGAATTAAGGTTGTGGACAGGTGAAAGGCCTACAAGTAGTTCTGGCATTCATTTTAGACGCAAAAACATTGAGCTGAGAGGAATATTGCTAAGCTCCATTACTGTGACCGACTCCCACTGGTCCATGCTTTTGCTAAGCTCCGTTCTGTTCAATGCTGATGTCTTCTGTTTGGCTTTCACATATATGCTAATTGTTTGCTACTGTTTTCTAAATTGCAGGCAGACTTGTTGGGAAGCCCGGTGGTGAGACCAGCAGATATAGAGACCACTGCTCTTGGAGCAGCCTATGCAGCTGGATTAGCTGTTGGAGTTTGGACGGAAGAGCAAATATTTTCTTCTGGGGAAAAGATTAAAAACGCTACAATTTTCAAACCTGTGTTGGCGGAGGAAGTGAGGCAGAAGAAGGTGGAGTCTTGGTGCAAAGCTGTTTCAAGGACTTTCGATTTGGCCGATCTCTCCCATTAGAAGATCTCTTCTCACATCTTTCTTCTTCATTTCCTTTGCTTCCCCCAAAATACCACTCCCCAGATGGAAGGACAGCTTTTTCTTCTTAAAACAACACCCTTTTACCTCTAATTGTGGATCTTTGTCAGTCCTATTAGATATGAGTGCCATGAATCTCAATAACATATTGACATCACAGATAGTCTCTATTATGATGTTAAGATGATCCATTCCATTTTGCTCAGTCTCTATTATGATGTAAAGATGAACCATTATGCTTCTTAGTTCTTACCTAATAATCATTTGGATCTACTGAATGTGCTGCGAAGTCTGTGAGCTAGATATGCCTTTTAAACTTCTGAAACAGGTAGGCCTACTTGAGCTGAAATCTTGTTTGATAGGGCATTGATGAGTTACGTATCTTATGTAGCTTACTAATGATTACATCAAAAGCAAAAGATAAAATTATTCCTCCATTTGAGATTTTCAGCATGGCTCAAACCATTGATATGCAACGTGGACATTGATCCACGCTGCCTCATAATTGTATGAACATCCTCTTCGCTTTCTTCCATCTGTAAAGTTCGTCTAACCAAACAACAAATTCTGCAAATTTTCCTTGTCTGAAATCTTTCAATGCTTTATGGGCTCCATGGAAACTTGAAAAAGGTTCTTGGTTCTCCTATTCTCAAAGATAAATTCTGTACGCCCCATCTGGTATAGCATCTGCCTTGCTCCTAACAGCCTTTCATTCCTAGCAATATGATTCTTTTGTTTTATGGACTTGCGGAAAATTGTTTATACTGCAGAATCATATAATTTAGTTGGCAGAGTATGACATATAAAGACAGCAAATTTTACCTGGAAAACTAAATGGATCCAAATATCGTAAACTCTTTGAAAGATTTCTTTCACAGCTAGCCTGAGAGAATAAAATCTGTTCATAAGGGAAAAAAAAAACATCTTTAAAATATGGTGAAACTACTAACGTGGGTTCCCAAGGAAATAGTCTAGTGATTACAATCTCCTCCCCTAATCTAGAGATCTCAGGTTCGAATCCTTGTATAAAAAAAAACAACTAACGTGGGAGATGAAATCCTATTTGTAAAGTTTGATATCTTGGGTACACATTACATAATAGAAGACCATAGCATACAGTTATTACCCGCAGTAGACAATCCAACAGACATGAGGATGGGGGAGGAATTTTTTTTTGTTTTTTTTGGTGAGAATGGGAGAGTTGGGAGTGAGTGACAGCAGATCTAGTCCAAAGTGTGTATCTTCCCAAACATGATCTTGCCAAAGAACCGAAAAGATGTATAATTTATACATCACAGGGTGGGTCTCGAAAACATTTCTTATAACAATAAGAAGAATCTGAACTTTAATTTCAAATCTTAGGATCAATCATTTCTTCTTCAAATGATAAAAAGACAAATCAAGATTAAGTGAAACCATGTCCTGGGCCAGTTCGGATTGATGACAAGAACAGCTACTAACACTCGAGCTTTGTAAGGTTTGTCAAAGAGCTCAATGGCAATGTACATTCAAACTGATTTCCAGGTAGAGACAAGCAATGTGATGTTTGCAAAGATAGATGGAATTTCTGGATATTTATTAAAATATTGTTTTTCAATAAAAATTATTTAACTATAGTTATTATTATTATTATTATTTTGTTTTTGAAACTATTGATTTGTATTTTATTTTTTTAATTCATTTATTTAAAAAAAAATTAATGTGAAATCAATATATTCTAGTCAGACCAAAAAAACTAATTTCCATATTGGGCTCTGTGAGTGCAGAAATTAACGAGGGCAAGATAGTAATATCAATTTAGAGCAGAATAGGCATTTCTACATTGGGCTCCACAGCCTCTACTCGATTTTGAAGTCAGCCACTTCACATTTGACACTTCACTCCCTTCGCTTCACCAAAGCCCCAAGCATCTCTACTTACGCCCCTTTAATCGGACGACTCTGATTTCACACAATCGGACAGCTCCTTTTTTATTTTTTTATTTTTTTGGGTACTATGTCTCGGATATATCCGGTATCTAAGATTTTACTATGATTAATTCAGATCGATCGCTGTAATAGCTCCTTTCGAAGGACGAGTCTTTTAATGGGAAACACTTTATACACATGAGGGTCCTATATTCTCAACGGGAATCGAATCTTGGTCATGCTTAAGGGTACTCAATCCCACATCCAGTTGAACCAACCCACGTTGGTACAATCTGACAACTCTAATTTCACACAATTAGATCCGTTAAAAGCCCCAAGCATCGCTATCTCCTCACCAGCACAAAGCCCACATGCACAATGATAATAGTTTCGCACCCACAGAGAGTCGAACCACATCAATTTTTTTTTTAAATAAACGAACTAAAAAAAATTAATTTCATACTCTAAAAGTACGAAATCAATAGTTTTAAAATTAAAAAATAACGATAATTAAATAATTTTTATTAAAAAAATAAAATTTTGGAAAATAACCTTGGAATTTCTCCCCTTGACAGTAATTTTAATTTTAGAAAATAAAAATAAAAAAATATTAATTTTAGGTTTCGTTAGGATTTAAAATTTATCAAGTATTTTTTATAGTTTTAGATTATTAATAATTTTTCCTCTTTTCTTTCTTTTTTGTTTTTGTTCTTCTCATTTTATTAATTGTATTTAGTTAAATTCTTGGACCTTTTCATTTAGTTAGGCTTAATTTGTAATTATCATCTTGTTATTTGATTTTTAACATATTTATGTTTGGATTTTACTTCTTAATTTAATTCAGAAATTTAGTTCTATTGGAGGTGAGTTTTAACTCTACAAATCTGACTCCTTGTGACTCGAATGGGTGCGTGATAAAGAATTTTGAAATCCGCAAAAGACTATCGGAGGGTACTCCTGTGGGGGAGACTTCGACGCTTAAGTCAAAAAGAACAATTTTTGAAAAGAATAAAACAGACTTAGAGGGGGAAGGGATAACGGATCTCCTTGTGATTTGTATGCCCCGTGTAAAGTTAAGGGAACTTACCTGGTTTTGATGTATCGAAGGCTTTTATATGGAGTGCCGCAAGAGCCATGTACATTCGGAATATTACAACCCTAGTTTCCATGTTAGGAGATGCAAAGGTTTCGGAATTCAAACGTCTAAAATTTGAAATTATTATCATTTAGGAAGTTTAATTGTATGAGCATATTTTTTTTCTTATTGATTAGATTCTGAAGAGTTTCATTTCTTATCCGCAAGATACGTTTCATGTCGAGATAGGAAATAAAAGTCGCTATGAGATTTGTTGGAATATTGTCTCAGGTTGATGAGAACCAAAGTTATCGGTCCTTGAGAAGCTGTCGGTTATCAGTTGAACGTAGAGAGGAACAAGTATTCGGGGATACCGAACACTCCTGTGAATTGATTACACAGACCTCATTGGGAGTTAGCCAAATGCTACAATTGACATATCCTATCGGTGGGTCGGGGCGACATGGCCCATTCTGGGAGATGGATCCCATTAGTAGAGCGGGACGACATAGACCCATTTGTGTTTAAACATATTGGACCTCTTAAATGGGGTCCCATCAGAACTCTTTGGGACATGGTTTCATCATTTACCCTTGACTCGTGGTGTCATTTTGTGAGAAAAGCGTCATGAGTAGCGGCCATTGGGAAGTGAAAAGCCTTTCATGTATCGTTTTGTATTTCACAAACCGTTTCAATCGTTCCTTATAAATTTTTTCTTGGGAAAGGATTTGGTGTTTCCTCTTTCTGGCATCGTTTTTTCCTTCGGTTGAATTATCTTAGTACAAAGGTGACTTTCTGCAAGAGAAATTGCAAAAGGATCTGCTCTTCAAAGCATTAATGACATTAGGAGTGTTATGTTAATGGTGGAACTCTAAGAAGTTCAGATCACCATATTGGTGGGCGATGATTACACTCTGGTGGTAGCCACAAATGAGGACAGAGCGAACAGAGTGCTAGAGGGTTGTGTTCCGATGTACAAGCAAATTGTGAAATTTGGTCTGAGGGTACCATACACTGGCCCGTTCATTGAAGTGTTGCACTGTTGGAACATATTTCTAACTTTGTCGACCCCAACGCTTGGTGCCTTATTTTTGTTATGATCTTCTTGCTAAGGTTCTATCGCATTCGCTTTGATTTCGACATCTTGGCATCCCTTTTTTCTTTGGTGAGGTGCATGAAGAAGGGCTTGACCTGAGATTGGTATAAGTTATAGACTCATCCTGAATCCGATTGGAGGTTTCGTTATAAGGAACTCATTATTAGTAACTGGATGCACAAGTATTTTTTCATGGAATTTAAGGACAAGAACCATATACTGTTGTTCCCCAATGCTGATGGGAGGCCTTCGCTCGGGTTGCAACCTTTAAACCCTTCATATCACTTTTGTTTCGTGCATTCGGTCGATAATTACTATAAGTCTACACGAAGGGCCATTTTTATTAATTCCTTGACAGATGACCAAATGCTATCTCTAGTGGGTCTACTAATAGGAGAAAAAGGGAAGATCGACAAGCCTCTCTTGATTGATAGGAAAATGATTGGATTGGTCCACATTTCGTGTTTTGTTGATGATGCACTGTTGAAGGAGATTACCATTAACTAAGATTCATCCATAAAGGACCCCTTCAGAGAGGACTGACAAGGAGTCTAAGGCCCAACCTTCGCTAGCACTTCCTCTGGTAAAAAGAAGAAAAATGGAACAGCCTGAGTCTTCAATGGGAGGAGGGCATGAGGAACCCAAGGGGTGCGTATCCGTGGTCGCGTCGAGGCCATCCAAAGTTGAGCCAGAAGAGCTTAATAGGGCTGGTCGTTCGCCATCTACCGATGACAAAGGGGTTTCAATACCAGTGCACTTGCTGTGGAGAGGCTCAAAGGGGCTCCATCGTCTGTTGCAGAAGTGAGGGCACTGAGGAGGATAGAGACTCAAGTTGCATCGATTGAAAAGCTATCTGGTCCATCGTGTGTTGTCCCGTTGTGGCCTTCTCGTAAGAGGAAACGTAAAGTGCTCGATGAGATTGAAATCCCTCCTGCTATTCCTATTTGATCCTTTCAAGGTGACAAGGGATTAAAGGAGAGAGGGATAGTAGCTATTAGCGCAGGAGACTAGCACTACAACTATGTGGACTTGGCTGAAGCAGAAAGAATAGCTGATTGGCTCGACTTTCACTATTGCGACATGGAGTTGTATAGGATATCCATGGAACAAGCTAGCGGCGCTCTTAAGTCTCCTAGTTTAATAGTATCATCTTTTGAATTCATCCTGTTTTGTTTTTTCTTCATTGTTGATTGATCCAGTTCTCCCCTTTTTACAGAAAATAGTTCTGGCAGAGTTCCAGGAGTGACAGAGGAAACAAATGATCGAACGTTTGGAGGAACACGTCAATCGGCTAAACACTCAGGTCATGGCATTGTGAGATGCTCTTGATCAGAGGAAGGAGGGTGCAGGTGTAGGAGAGGATCTCAAGGCCTCGCTGGCTGAGAAGGATGAGGAAGTGAAGAATCTGCGGTGGAACTTGGGTTATGTCAGAGTCGTGAGAAGCCGGAGGCCGAGAAGAAAGCCCTTGAGGCACGATTGCAAACTGCTAAGGTGTTAGCTCAGTTGCGTGAGGAGACTCTCCAGGTGACGGAGTAAAGAACGACTAAATCAGAAGAATCTTTGCTTTAAAGTACCGTTGCCTTTAGGGATTCCCAACACGAGTTGACGGAGAGACTAAAATGTGCTGAAGAGTTAATCCATCGATGGACTGGATGGAGTTTTGCCTTCGATCAAGGGGACTACCAGTTAGGAAGCGATGGATTGAAGTATGATTCCCGCCAGATCGATTGGTATTCCAACCGAACCAAGCGTCGTCGCTGCGAAGACTTTTTCTCAGGAGATCTTGGCACTTCCCCTTGTCCCCCCAAAGTCTATATAACTCTTGTGCTATTGTATCATAACAATTCTAATAAAGAATTCTTTCGTATTCTTTCATTCAACACGTGTTAATAATAGAGGATATTCCCTTCATTGTTTAGATAGTTTGAATAGACTCATTGGCTACACTTAGTTATTTTAGACTTTTTTGGAGAATGTCGGCCCGCCTAGGGTCATTCCTTAGGTGTGCGTTTCGACAAGTGCCACTGATTTTCTAACAGGTAACCCTTATTGAGATTTATCCAAAAGAGAGGGATGCGTACTTCGGTAGGTCAGGGCGACAGAGACCCGTTCGGTGAGATAGATCCCTTTGGTAGGTCAGGGCGACAGAAGCCCCTTCGGGAAGATAGATCTCTTCGGTAGGTTAGGGCGACAGAGGCCTGTTCGAGGAGATAGATCCCTTCAATATGTCAGGGTGACAGAGGTCTGTTCAGGGAGATAGATCTCTTTGGTAGGTTAGGGCGACAAGGGCTCGTTCGGGGAGATAGATCCCTTTGGTAGGTCAGGGCGACAAAGGCCAATTTGGGGAGAGATCCTTTCGGAAAGTCAAGGAGACAAAGGTCCATTTAGGGAGATAGATCCCTTGATGATGACATGTTTCTTTTCTATAAAGAGCAATTGATAGCAACAATTTGATAGAATGCAAACGATAAGGTAGTTATGTATGTTCACTACCAAACGGAAGAATACTACTGCAATGACATAAGGACTGCATAAGACAATCGAAACGTATCATGATGATCACTTTGAGGTGGGTACCGAAGGCTCTTGGTCACAAGACAATGTCCTCATCCTAAGTGGAGTTCTGAGTTTAACCTTCATGTGTTTTGTGCAAAGCATTGTCTCTGAGGCATTCAAGCCCGACCTTCCCAAAATAACATTATAGGGTGAGGGAATGTTGACCACATTGAGCATCGTTGTGACTGTCGTATGGTTTGGCGATGAGCCAAGTGTGATCGAGAGTGAAATGATCCTCTTAGGGTATATCCATTTATCAGAGAATCCTTTGATTGGACTGTGTGGGGTTGGAGACGTGCAGAGCCAAAACCTATCCGTTTGAAAGCATTCTAGTGTAAGAGATTGCACCATGCTCCTTGATCGACAAAAACCCTTTGGACTTTATACGAATCGATTTTGGTAGTGATAATAAGAGGATCGTGGCGATTTAGATCTGCCCCGACTAAGTCTTTATCGATGAAACCAATGATCGGTTGTTTACCTTTAGCCTCTTCGCCAACATGAGTCATTAGTACCTCTGGTGGAGTGAGGAGAGGGACATTAGGCAAGTGGAAGATTGGTGCAACCAGATATTCAGCCTCGCTCCCTTGCGAACTGTTAAGAGGGTCTGAAACGTCCAGTGGGAGATGAGGCGTTCGAGAGGCTCGCGCCTCATGAATTTGGAGGATCACTCCATCATGACGATTAGCTGGTGGTTGAATGACTGGTCCATCGTTCGATGCGTTCCGTCATGGTGGAGCCTATCGATCAGGATTCAGTATGTCTCTCCCCTCTCTTGTAATGAACCTTTGTAACCTCCTGCTTCAGATCAAGAATTCCAATCCGTCTTTGAGTTTTTTGAAGTCATCGGTCATGTGACCATAATCGTAATGGAAGTGACAGTATTTGGTCCTATCCTTCTTGGGATTGTCCTCTGTGGGTTGGGGAGGCCATCGGATATAGGGTTGGTCCCTGAACTGGAGTAGAACTTGACTGAGAATCTCATTTAAAGGGGTGAAAGTATTAAACCTCCGAGGAGGTGAAGGACCTGGTCGATTTCTCTTTGGTAAGAGCTGTTAGGGCAATCGACTACGTTTTCTCCTCGATGATTGGTTTCTTCTTCGATCGAAGGCCTCAACGTCTTCGACCATAATGTACTTCTTAGCATGAGAATAAAACTCTTGGATAGTGGAGGGAGGATTCTTCATAATCGAAGTTTTCATACCTGAAGGGTGCAATCCAATGAGCAGCGTGGCCAACTCGATAGAGTGGTCCAAGACTGGGACTTTCATCATCTCTATTTTGAACTTCTCCAAGAAGTCTCTCAAGGGTTCATCCTCCCTTTGATACAACAATTGTAAAGAGCTGGATTTTCTCTTTATTCCCCGACTTATCACAAAGTGGGTCTCGAATTGCTATCGAAATTAAGAGAAAGTTTTTACACTCAGCGGCGGGAGTGAGTTGAACCATGTTAATGCATTCTCCTTGAGGGTGGTAGGGAAATGTTTGCACATGGCAGCATCCGTCATGTTTCTTGAGATCATCACTATTACGAAGTGTGGCGTATGGTTACGGGAATTAGTCGTTCCATCATATCTTTCCATGGGGGCAAAAGCACGTCCTGGGACATTGATTCTGATGAGGCCTTCAGGTTGAAAGGCAAAGTGTTAAGAAGGTACTGGGGGGCTTGGTTATCTCAAGCATTGGCCTATTTGAGTTCATCAGCTACAAGTTGCTCAACTTGTCTCCTTAAGTCTTTGGGGTCATGGCGGGAAGTCGCCGAGGGCTTATAGTTAAGTGGTGGCATTTGTCTTCGAGGGCGTATATACCTAGATCCTCCTAAAGAAGACTAGCCCTCAGGCCTCACGGAGCTACTAAGGCCTTCCAGCTGCTTGCTCATGTCTTGGATCTTGGACTCTAGGCTATCCATTTGATGTTGACTGACTTATTCTTGGGATACCAGTACAGGAGGCACAGTTGGGCATTCTTGAGGCACAGGTTATGGGACTTGCTCCAGGCGAGGAGGTTGAGCATGAATGGAAGGATTTTCAATGAAGTGAGCGGGCACCAAAGGAAGGGTTGCGTCAGTGGGGGCAACAGTATAGTCGTCTATGGCAGATGTGGCCTTTGATGCGGTTTTGGTTTTCCTTTTTGGAGACATGTCGATCTAGTGATCCAGGGAATTCAACTAAGTTTCTCTAGTCTATTTCTTATGGACGGCGTCAATCCGTTGGAGGTGGTTTTGGCTCCATAGATCCGACTCCTTGTGACTCGAATAGGTTGCGATAAAGAGGTTTGAAAGCTATAAAAGACTATCGGAGCGTACTCCAACGGGGAGACTCCAACGCTTAAATCAAAAAGAGCGGTTTTCGAAAGGAATAAAATAGACTGAGAGAGGAAGGGAGGATGGATCTCTTTGTGATTTGTGTGTTCCCATGTAAAGTCAAGGGAACTTATCTGGTTTCGATGTATCAGAGGCTTATGTATGGAGTGCAGCAAGAGCCGTTGTAACACCGACACAACGGTGTTCGTATATTATTTCCGTTTTGAATTTAATAAAATGATCCTCAATTTATATATATATGAAAAACTATTTAAATTTTATTGATTTTTGATTTTGGGGTCTTTTTAATTTAAATTTTTGGTATATTTACAATGTCGTTCCTGCGATTCGTAAAGTAAAGTGAGTATAAAAATATATAGTTGATTTTTTTTATTCATTTAATAATTTATACATTACTCATTTAATTATTTATAATTTATTTAAAAAAAGAAAAATATAATAATAATTATATATAAAAAAAAGAAATCGAAATTAGGGCTTAAAGCCCTAATTTTTCTCTCTCTCTCCCCCTCTTCCTCTCTCCCCCTCCCCATCTTCCCGCAGCTTCCTCGCGCCTCCGCCCTGCGGCCGCCGCTGCCCTCCTCCGCCGCCATCGCTCCAACCGCAACCACCACCCTCGTCTCTCCCTCACAGTCACTCTATCTCTCTCCTTCTCTCTCTCGGCTTCTCTCTCTCACCGCGAGTCTCTCTCTCTCCCTCTCGCGGGTTCTCCGCCGCTCGCCGCCGTACTCCACCACCACCGCCTAGCCACTGTCCTCATCTCTTCCGTCTCTCTCTCTTTCTCAGTCTCCGTTTTTCTCTCTATCTCTCACTGACTCACTCTCTCGATCTCTCCCTCTCGCGACTTTTCTGCCGCGCTCTCTCCATCTCTTCCGCCGTCCTCCGCCACTGTCCACCGTCGCAAACCGCCACCGTCGCTCTATCTCTCTCTCTCGTCTCTGTTTCTCCTATCTCTGTTCGCTCTCAGTCTCTCTCTATTTCACCCGATCGCGCAATCTCTCTCTCGCGCTATCTCTCTCACTCTCTCCCACGGTTACACTCTCTTCCTTCTTCCTTTTCCTGCGTGCGCGACTGTAGAACTTTCCCCCTCCTTCGCTCACTCACTTGCGTGCGATGCAGACTTGCTGGAACCTTTGCTGCAGCGTAGTAGGTGACCTTTAGAAACCCTAGGCTGTGACGATGCTTCATCCACTGCACAGGTAAGAGCCATTCTTTTGAACAGTAGCTCTGGGGTTTGATTTCCTTCAGTAATTTAGACTAACTGATGGAGTTTACTTCAAATTGGAAGCTTTGCAGGTCTTGGACTGAACGAAGTGTATTCGGAAGTTAGGGTTGTGAACTGCGAAAACCCTAGGTGAGGAGATTTCTGTTCTATTCGATAAATTGAATGAATCTAGAGTTGAATTTAAGATGAAAAGTTCTGTATGTATTTAGAATGTAAGTGGAATGCAAATAGAATACGATTTCTGAAATGTTTATATGTGATTATGAAGGTTAAGTATAGAATGTTACATAAATTAGATTGTCTGATATGAAAGAAGCATTTTAAAGGATAATGAGATCGAGTTGAATTGATTTGAATACTTTTCTTTAGAGTTTAATTTGACATATGTATGAAAATAGTCGAAATTTGGGATTTGAGCCTAAGGATTGATGCGTTGTTTTACATTATAGTTGGTGTTGTATATAGGCAATCAAAATACAATCTCTATATTATGAAAATATGCTTCAATACCTTTAAAATGACATATGGTTTGAAGAAATCCGATGAGAATTGAAAAGTGTATGAATTTTTAAAGATTTTTTTAATTTATAGGGAATTTATGTATTTAGACGTGTTTTCGATTTTGAACGATTTTAGGTTTGAATTTAACTTGATTTTGATTTGGTTAATTACTTATAAATGGAATGGAAATTGATGACATTGGAGTTTATTCATAAATTGGAGAATTAAGGTTTGTACAAACTTAGGGAAAATGATAAACCCTAAGAATAATTGGAAATTTGATGATTATTGTGATAATTTGATTAGGTTGATCTTGTTGGAGACTCGAGGAGTCAAATTCGGATTTAATTTGGAAATAGGAAGTGACCACCGTCCCTAGAATGTGAGTGGGACCCTAATCTCTTGCATGAAATAATGAAAATTTGATTTTTATTGTGTTTTTAAACAAAACATGCTTTGATATGCATTGATTCGATGTGTGATATTAAATCTCAAATCTGTTTCGTGACTATTGGAGTGTCGTACTTATGTTTTCTACGATTATGCATCCATGTTTGAAATAAAATGAAATTGTGCCATGATTTGAGAAATGGAATGTTTTCTATTCTACCATTGCATCGGTTGTTGATTTGAAATGATTTTGATGAAATGTATTTGGCACACGGATTTGAAATGTTTTGATGAACTGTGAGGGCACCGGGATGCCCACTTGTGATGAGGTTACTATGATGATAACTTGATTAATTCCGTAGCTACGAAGGGCGTTTGTAGAGGCATGGGTTGCCCGGATACACTTTGGCCAGAGGTATCCGCAAACGTCATGATTGTGATATGTATGGGCCCGGTTGAACCAGGTATTGGGGAGGTCCGTCAGAATAGGCGGTCTAGCACCGGGAGTTGCTTGTACATGATTGTGATATTTCGTATAGGTCCGGTTGAACCATGTACTGGGGAGGTCCGTCAGCATAGGTGGTCTAGCACCGGGAGTTACTTGTACGTGATTGTGATGTTCCGTATGGGCCCAGTTGAACCGAAATGGGAGGTCCGTCAGAATAGGCAGTCTAGCACTGGGAGTTGCTTGTACGTGCCAACATCGGGGTAGAGAGCTACTTTTGAAACACTTTGCATATTAAAACCCCCGATGCGCCTGTCCTTGGTCATGGTTGACCCTTGCCAGGATTTTTTCGGCTAGCTCTATGTTATACATGATTTTTAAATGGATGCATATATGTGTGATATCGTGTGAATGATTAAAAGAGTTCATTTGATCGAATATATCATGATTTATTGCAAAAACTTGAATTTATTGGTTATATATGATATTATTTGACACTCCAATTTTCACCTACACTATTAGTACTTGAGATTTATCCCCTCACTCACTGAGTATTCTTCCCCGAGTACTCACCCCTCCTCTTTCCCTCCCCAGACAGGATTATTGTTGTGCCGGAGCGACGCTTCAGATTTTGGAGATTTTGGTGGATTTGGGTGATTCACGACGGTGAGATTTAAGTTTTAAATAAAAATATGAATTTCGTACTTTATGTCGACCCTACGTGGTTTTGTTGAGGTCCGTAGTTGGCCGTGTACTTAATTTGGGATGACTGTATAATTTATGTATATTTATTTGCGAAACTCTCATATTTCATTTGCATTGAGGCAATTGTACGTATTTAAATAATACTTGAAAAAATTATTGTAAATTGTATAAAATTTACGTCCGCTCGGTGTGGCGGCTGCTCATGCTCTAGTTGGGCATGACAGTAGAGGTCTATGGCTAGGTTTGTTGATAGATTTTTATAGCCTTGCGTTGTTCTGGATATCGGCTATGGGAGTTGTTGGTTTTGGAGAGGCCGGGATGGCCATTTGTTTTATTTTCTGGATGATTTTAAATTATACAGGTATACAGGTTTATTTGTATATGGGAGACCTCCGATTTTCTGTAGAAATACTGCCGGCATCCAGGGTAACGGGCGGCTGTTCACGATTCCCGGTTCGGGGCGTAACAGTTCGGTTGGTATCAGAACTCTAGGTTGAGAGCTATGTTGGAAGAGGGTCATGATATTTTAAAGTCCTCAATGCATATGAGAGTTTCATTACAGTCATGAGATCCCAGTACATGGTTTTAGGCATATGAGTTATTCTTTTTGGGGGGTTAGATACGATGCGTATCTAACCTAGCATATTAGTTCTATCAGTTCTTAAACTGATAAGTTTATTCATTTAGGGGGTTAGTTACTTCGTAACTAACCCTAATCTTTGAATCATATTTAATTTAAATTCTTCCTTTGTAAGGTTATGATTACTAGACGTGGTACTAGATTTGTACCTGAGACATCTAGAATACTCGAGGATGTTTCCTTGTCATGTGTATCCTTCTAGCACTTTCTCAGCCGGCTATTATAGCTACGGTTCCATCACCATCATTCGATGCATTTAGACAGGTGTATGAATGGTACACCTCCCATTGGATTCAAATACCTTGATTCATAAATTAAATTCTATTTTAGGGGGTTAGTTACCCAGTAACTAACCCTAATCCTTGGTTTTATCTAATGAAACGGTGCTCTCCTTGCAGAACTATGCCGCCTAGATGTAGTAGGCGCGGTGCACCACGAGAGAGTCCCTTGGTGTCTAATGCACTTGTGGCACTCGAGACTTTACGAGTATCAAAGGATGCTTCCTCTACTCACACATCTTCACTAGTGCCACCCTAAGCACCTCCACTGGCTGGTACAGCCGAGATTTCTCCGCCACCACTCGACGACTTGAGGCAGTGGCAAGAGTGGTTCAGTAGATATGGGGTGCAGACGCCACCACCTCTACCATAGACTCCAGCGACCGCACTTGCGGCCATACCTGCTCCTACGGCACCGGTTCCTTGTCCGGTGGTTGATCCTTCTATTTCTACTCCGACCGATGAGACATTGGTTACTTTGAGGCGCATTCATGAGCTTACTCAGTTGGTGACAGAGTTACGACAGCTCAGATAAACAGACTTTTCAGGATCTAGTGATGCCGTAGCGGCGAAGCACTGGATCTATAGAATTCACATGATCCTTACTGATGTGGGATTGTCAGAGGAGCTCAGATTGAGAGTTGCTGAGAGACTCCTCAACGGTGATGCCCTCACTTGGTGGGAGGCTAATTGTGACGAGGCTATTGACTCACTGTGGTAGGAGGACTTCTTGAGGGAGTTCGACCGCAGAGATTTTACGGAGTCCTAGTAGGACCATAGAGGGTTGAGACCCAGACGAGCCAGAGCTCGAAGTGGGATATGACTTCTAACTTTTAGGAAGCCCCTCTCACTTTACATCAACACAGTTAGACAGGGATCACGTCCCTAGAGTTTTAAAGTACAGGCCCTAGTGCCTCTAGTTATTCCATAGTACAACACCATTCTATTTGCCGCGACTGCGGCTGATGTCATTTTGGAGCTTGCGGAGCTCCCTTTAGATGCTTCTAATATGGGAAGCAAGGACATATTTGTAGCTCTTGTCCTGACCTAGGTTTCAGAGGTCAGGTGTCATAGACACACATGGGTGGACCATGGACAGGTCAGCAGGGAGTACCTGCACACTCTGTACACACCGCTCCATAGACTGTAGCCGGGAGCAACACTACACTAGGCTCTTCACTATAGGAGCCAAGAGCACAGGCCCACGTGTATGTTACGACTCAGGAGGATGCTTAGGCGAACCCAGATACGACCATGGGTAATCCTCCAGTAGATTCTTTTGTTAGGTGTTTATAGATACTCTCCTTTTTGAAATCATGTATATCATGATACCTATGTACCGTTTTGACTAGTTAAAGCTCTAGAAGCTTAACTATTGTAATCCTCTTTTGAAACCATGCATCTCATGATGATATGTACGGTTATGACTGGTCAAAGTCTTAGAGACTTGACTACTTGATATATATATACGTATATCTTTGCGTATTCTATATTGGTTCCTTTTTCGATTTCTCACATCATGAATACCATGAAAATATATAGCATTGATGACCGTGTTCTTATTGACACTAGTTCAGATTTTTCTTACGTGAGAGTATTATTTCGCTCGACAGTTGGGTAGACTGTTATCGTCGCTAGATGAGAAGCTACTAGTTATCACTCCTCTTGATGAGCAATTGGTCAGAAATTCAGTATATAGAGTGTTTATCTCTATTGTTGATGGAACTCCGTGCATTAGGAGTCATTTTGACTAGTGATGATTGAGCAGCATTTCTAGCTTGATTTGAAATGAGGCCGACCTCGCTCGACCGTATTAGAGAGATTTAGGGAGCAAATGAGGAGCTCCAAGGTATTCTTGATAGATCTATAGAGATGATGACAGAGAGTTCCGAGTCCGTGATAACGGACTAGTAGTATATCGATAGCGGGTTTGCACTCCCGCCGACAGTGAATCTTCGTAGAGATATTCTAGAGGAAGCTCATTCCTCCACTTACGTTATGTTTTTGAGAGGTACAAAAATGTACTTAACTATCCGAGATGATTATTAGTGGTCTGGTATAAAGAGAGAGTTCGTTACTTGATGCCTAGTTTGTCAGCAGATGGCCAAGCATCAATGACCCATAGGCGCTTCGCAGCCTTTTCCTATTTGTTTCGGTAAGGCCTTTTTTCAGTTTCGAGGACGAAACTTGTTTTTAGGGGGTTAGAAAATGTAACACCGACACTACGGTGTTCGTATATTATTTTCGTTTTTGAATTTAATAAAATGATCCTCAATTTATATATATATGAAAAACTATTTAAATTTTATTGATTTTCGATTTTGGAGTCTTTTCAATTTAAATTTTTGGTATATTTACAATATCGTTCCTGTGATTCGTAAAGTAAAGTGAGTATACAAATATATAGATGATTTTTTTATTCATTTATTAATTTATATATTACTCATTTAATTATTTATAATTTATTTATAAAAAGAAATATATAATAATAATTATATATATATAAAAAAAAGAAATTGAAATTAGGGCTTAAAGCCCTAATTTCTCTCTCTCTCTCCCTCGTCCTCTCTCCACCTCCCTATCTTCCCGCGGCTTCCTCGCGCCTCCGCCCTGCGGCCGCCGTTGCCCTCCTCCTCCGCCACCGCCGCAACCACAACCACCACCCTCGTCTCTCCCTCACAGTCACTCTATCTCTCTCCTTCTCTCTCTCGGCTTCTCTCTCTCACCGCGAGTCTCTCTCTCCCTCTTGCGGGTTCTCCGCCGCTCGCCGCCGTACTCTATCACCACCGCCTAGCCACTGTCCTCATCTCTTCCGTCTCTCTCTCTTTCTCAGTCTCCGTTTCTCTCTCTATCTCTCACTGACTCACTCTCTCGATCTCTCCCTCTCGCGACTTTTCTGCCGCGCTCTCTCCATCTCTTCCGCCGTCCTCCGCCACTGTCCACCGTCGCAAACCGCCACCATCGCTCTGTCTCTCTCTCTCATCTCTGTTTCTCCTCTCTCTGTTCGCTCTCTGTCTCTCTCTATTTCACCTGATCGCGCTATCTCTCTCACTCTCTCCCTCGGTTACACTCTCTGCCTTCTTCCTCTTCCTACGCGCGCGACTGCAGAACTTTCCCCCTCCTTCGCTCACTCACTTGCGCGCGACGCAGACTTGCTGGAACCTCTGCTGCAGCGTAGTAGGTGACCTTCAGAAACCCTAGGCTGTGACGATGCTTCATCCTCTGCGCAGGTAAGAGCCATTCTTTTGAACAGTAGCTCTGGGGTTTGATTTCCTTCGGTAATTTAGACTAACTGATAGAGTTTACTTCAAATTGGAAGCTTTGCAGGTCTTGGACTGAACGAAGTGTATTCGGAAGTTAGGGTTGTGAACTGCGAAAACCCTAGGTGAGGAGATTTCTGTTCTATTCGATAAATTGAATGAATCTAGAGTTGAATTTAAGATGAAAAGTTCTGTATGTATTTAGAATGTAAGTGGAATGCAAATAGAATACGATTTCTGAAATGTTTATATGTGATTATGAAGGTTAAGTATAGAATGTTACATAAATTAGATTGTCTGATATGAAAGAAGCATTTTAAAGGATAATGAGATCGAGTTGAATTGATTTGAATACTTTTCTTTAGAGTTTAATTTGACATATGTATGAAAATAGTCGAAATTTGGGATTTGAGCCTAAGGATTGATGCGTTGTTTTACATTATAGTTGGTGTTGTATATAGGCAATCAAAATACAATCTCTATATTATGAAAATATGCTTCAATACCTTTAAAATGACATATGGTTTGAAAAAATCCGATGAGAATTGAAAAGTGTATGAATTTTTAAAGATTTTTCTAATTTATAGGGAATTTATGTATTTAGACATGTTTTCGATTTTGAACGATTTTAGGTTTGAATTTAACTTGATTTTGATTTGGTTAATTACTTATAAATGGAATGAAAATTGATGACATTGGAGTTTATTCATAAATTGGAGAATTAAGGTTTGTACAAACTTAGGGAAAATGATAAACCCTAAGAATAATTGGAAATTTGATGATTATTGTGATAATTTGATTAGGTTGATCTTGTTGGAGACTCGAGGAGTCAAATTCGGATTTAATTTGGAAATAGGAAGTGACCACCATCCCTAGAATGTGAGTGGGACCCTAATCTCTTGCATGAAATAATGAAAATTTGATTTTTATCGTGTTTTTAAACAAAACATGCTTTGATATGCATTGATTCGATGTGTGATATTAAATCTCAAATCTGTTTTGTGACTATTGGAGTGTCGTACTTATGTTTTCTACGATTATGCATCCATGTTTGAAATGAAATGAAATTGTGCCATGATTTGAGAAATGGAATATTTTCTATTCTACCATTGTATCGATTGTTGATTTGAAATGATTTTGATGAAATGTATTTGGCACACGGATTTGAAATGTTTTGATGAACTGTGAGGGCACCGGGATGCCCACTTGTGATGAGATTACTATGATGATGACTTGATTGATTCCGTAGCTACGAATAGCGTTTGTAGAGGCACGGGTTGCTCGGATACGCTTTGGCCAGAGGTATCCGCAAACGTCGTGATTGTGATATTTATGGGCCCGATTGAACCAGGTATTGGGGAGGTCCGTCAGAATAGGCGGTCTAGTACCGGGAGTTACTTGTACATGATTGTGATATTCCGTATGGGCCCGGTTGAACCATGTATTGGGGAGGTCCGTCAGCATAGGCTGTCTAGTACCGGGAGTTGCTTGTACGTGATTGTGATGTTCCGTATGGGCCCAGTTGAACCGAAAGGGGAGGTCCGTCAGAATAGGCGGCCTAGCACTGGGAGTTGCTTGTACGTGCTAACGTCGGGGTAGAGAGCTACTTTTGAAACACTTTGCATATTAAAACCCCCGATGCGCCTGTCCTTGGTCATGGTTGACCCTTGCCAGGATTTTTTCGGCTAGCTCTATGTTATACATGATTTTTAAATGGATGCATATATGTGTGATATCGTGTGAATGATTAAAAGAGTTCATTTTATCTAACATATCATGATTTATTGCAAAAACTTGAATTTATTGGTTATATATGATATTATTTGACACTCCAATTTTCACCTACACTATTAGTACTCGAGATCTATCCCCTCACTCACTGAGTATTCTTCCCTGAGTACTCACCCCTCCTCTTTCCCTCCCCAGACAGGATTATTGTTGCGCCGGAAAGACGCTTCAGATTTTGGAGATTTTGGTGGATTTGGGTGATTCACGACGGTGAGAATTAAGTTTTAAATAAAAATATGAATTTCGTACTTTATGTCGACTCTGCGTGGTCTTGTTGAGGTCCGTAGTTGACCGTGTACTTAATTTGGGATGACTGTATAATTTATGTATATTTATTTGCGAAACTCTCATATTTCATTTGCGTTGAGGCAATTGTACGTATTTAAATAATATTTGGGAAAATTATTGTAAATTGTATAAAATTTACGTCCACTCGGTGTGGCGGCTGCTCATGCTCTAGTTGGGCATGATAGTAGAGGTCTGTGGCAAGGTTTGTTAATAGATTTTTATAGCCTTGCGTTGTTCTGGATGTCGGCTATGGGAGTTGTTGGTTTTGGAGAGGCCGGGATGGCCATTTGTTTTATTTTCAAGATGATTTTAAATTATACAGGTATACAGGTTTATTTGTACATGGGAGACCTCCGATTTATGGAGAGGTTCTGCCTGATTTTCTGTAGAAATACAGCCGGCATCCAGGGCAACGGGCGGCTGTTCACGATTCCCGGTTCGGGGCGTGACAGCTGTATACATTCGGAGTGTTACAACCCTAGTTTCCATATCAGGAGATATGAAGATTTTGAAATTCAAACGTCCGTGATTTGAAATTATTATCAGTTAGAAAGTTTAATTATACAAGGAGATTCTTTCCTTTATCGATTAGATTCTCAAAGGTTTCATTCCTTATCTGCAAGATATATTTCGTGCTAAGATAGGAAATAAAAGTCGCTATGAGATTTGTTGGAATATTGTCTTTGATCGACGTGGACCAAAGTTATTGGTCCTTAAGAAGCTGTCGGTCATCGGTTGAACATAGAGAGGAACAAGTATTCAAGGATACCAAACACTCCCGTAAATCGATTACACAAATCTCATCAGGAGTTAACTGAATACTATAGTTGAAAAATCCTTTTGGTGGGTCGGGGCGACGTGACCCATTTTGGAAGATGGATCCCATCGGTAGAATGGAGTGACATAGGTTTGTTTGTATTTAAACGTATTGAACCTCTTGAATGGGGTCCCATCAGAACCCTTTGGGACATGGTCCCATCAAGTTCAACCCTTAAATAATTAGAATAAGCCATCCTGAATCGGAAAACTCATATACTCCTTGTTGAATTGACAACCTTATTCATCCATATACAACATCTCACGCATATTCAAGAAAGCATAGATCCTCAAGGGAACAACCTAGTGGTCACAATCATTTTCCCCCAACCCAGTAATCCTGTGTTCAAATCTTGATATAACTGGGAAAAAAAGCATAAATCCATGTCTAGTTACAGCTTTATTGACTCCGAAGAAAATGAGAGTTGGAGGATGTGCATCGACACTCTAGCCATCAACAAAATCACAATTAGGTACAAGTAATTGATCCAACTACTAAATGATATGCTTGGTTGACTTCATAGCACTGAAGTGTTTTAGAAGATTGAATCCCAAAGTGGGTAACTCCAAATGCGAATTAGACTTGAGGATGAGTAGAAGATTACTTTCAAGACAAGTGTATGAGTGGCTTTTGATGTCATTCATCTAAGCTAAGGTGCCAAGCACTTTCATATGGTTAATTAATCCAAGTAAAACTTTTTATTGCCAATTTGTTGCCGTGTATTCTGATGATACCTGGATCTATAGTCAATTAGAAGAGGGTTATCTCTTGTATCTACACAAAGTCCAAATAGTCATGCAGAGAATAAGCTATATGCAAACTTGAAGAAATGCAGCATTATGACAAACAAGCTGTTATTCTTGCACTACAAAAAACAAGGTTTCCTAATATCTAAGTATTCCATCATCAATATTTTTCTTTCCCTGATGTTTATAGACAAAAATGTCAGAAAAAAAATCAATTTTTCATGATGTTTAAAAGAAAAAAACGATGATCGCAAAAAATAGTGCCGGTGGAAACTTTTCCTTACATTTCAGTAGGAACGTCAATGAAAACTAAATTGCATATATGGAGATTTTTACTTAAAAACATGAGCATATTCAGAGGAATCCCTGATGTTTTAGAGAGAAGTGTCTAAAGGATTTTAAAACCCTTTACCTCACTTTTCTCCTCTTCTCTCTTTCTTCTTTTTTTTTTTTTTTTTTTTTTTTTTTTTATCTCTACCGCTCTGTCCATTCGCCGTTGCCGCTAAATCTGAAGATCTTGCCTAACTAGATGTAGCCATTTTGCCTCATCATCAAAGGAAGCAGCCAGAGGTACATTTTGTCGAAAGCACCATCTCTTGCCAGAGGTAAATTCTACTCTCCCTCCTCACCGCAAACACCATCTTTTGCTAGAAGTAAGTTCCACCATTTTCTGTAATCATTGATAGATTTATTACTATTTTAGATACTTATACATGATTAGGGTTTAGGATAGGGAAATATTATGACAAAATTAGAGCAAAATTAGGATAAAATGAAAGCAAAATTATGACAAAATTAGGATAAATTAGAGATCAGGGATTTAGGGTTTGTTTACTTTTATTAATAAAAGTAAATAATTATGTTAAAGTAAATTTCATATATATCAACTAAAAAAATTATCAATTATTAATAATTTTAAAAGTGGTACATATATTAATAAAACTAAAGCGAGTTGAAGTTTCATAAGATATATATAGGACAAATAAAACAATGTATAGCATATAAATTATTAACAATTTTTAAAAATAATACATAGAAAAGATAATATTAACAATTATTATTAATAAATTATATAAATATGCTATATGCATAAGTAAATCCCACATATCTTTTATTAATAATATATGTATACTTATATATATATGCTATATATATTATATTTAGTTAATAATTGTTTTATTAACAAAACTTTTTACATTTAATGCATATAAATTATTAAAAATTATTAACAATTTTTAAAAGTAATACATATAAAAAATAATATCAACAATTTTTGTTATTAAATTATATAAATATGCTATAAATTTATACATAAATCACACATATACTTTTATTAACAATATATATGCTATACATGTGTTATCTTTAGTTAATAATTATTTTATTAACATATATTAATTTTTATATGTAATGCATATAAATTATTAAAATTTTTTTGAAAGTAATACATATAAAATATAATATTAACAATTATTGTTAATAAATTATATAAATATACTATATACATAAGTAAACCCCATATATACTTTTATTAAATATATATATATATATATATATATATATATATATATATAAATGTGCATATATGCTATATATGTATTATCTTTAGGATTTAATTGTTTTATTAACATATATTTCTTTTTACATGTAATCCATATAAATTATTAACACTTATTAACAATTTTTAAAAGTAATATATATACAAGATAATATTAACAACTGTTGTTAATAAATTATATAAATATGCTATATATATTTGTAAATTCCATATATACTTTTATTAATAATATATATATATATGCTATATATGTATTATCTTTAGAGTTTAGAGTTTAGAGATAATATTTACTTTTATTAAAAAGAGATAATATCTACTTGCAAAACAAATTTTTAAAATACTTATGTAGACTAATTTACTTTTATGTATATATATAGGTATATATGCATGTATGTATAACTAAATTCATGATATGAACGACCTACTAATTTTGAAGTTTGCTATTAGTTTAGCAATGTATGTCAAAAGTTTGCATATTTTACAAAAAATGATATGCATTTCAATGATGGACATACATACATGTATACGTATAGGTTTGCATTTTTTTGGGGTGTGTGTGTGTGTTTCAATGATGAGCATTGATAAAATTTTGATAGTAGTTATTCATTATATATTTATATATTGGTTTAATGTTCTCTTTGCATATATATAGTGTTAATTCATTATATATATTGGCTTTTATATGTTTGCTTATATTAAACTAACACATGTTACAAATCTTTAATTCTTGTGCTAGAAACAAGTCCAAAAGAAGAGGAAAATTTAAGGAAAACAGAATTATGGAATCATCCGAGGAAATATCACGGGCACATGTTGATGAGTGCTCGAATGCAAAAGGAACCTCTACCTTGTCGGACGCTACAATTGGTAATGTATCAAAACTAAGTGTTAATTATAAACATATTGAATTTGATCGTTCATTAAAATGTATTGTCTCATATTTTACAACTGATAATTTTTGAAATATTCAAATAAGAGGGAAGATCACTCTCAAGGACATATAAGACCTAAGTTCTCAGTGAATTATTGTGTCTTTCAATGTTAAGTTGCAAAATCAATTTGGGTTTATCTTATAAAATATAAGTATTAAACTTCAAAAATTCTCTAACAATTTGATCATTTAATAAAACCAATTCAATATTTCAAATGAGTGATGATGGTGTAGAATTTGCTATAAATTCCTTTTATGCTACTAAATGCACAGTACATTAAGTCTTTTGTCCATACACTCTTAACAAAATAGAACTATTGAGACAGAACACAAATACACCTTAAACATTGTACCAACAATTCTATTTCAATCTTCTTTATCCACACATTTTTTTTTTGGGAGATACTATTCTTACAACTACATATCTTATAAATAGAATTCCTTCTGATAGAAGTGGATTTTCTTCACAGATATTTGCCCTCATCTGTCTGAGTGAGAGTTTCGAAACCACAGATGATCCGAAGAGTATAACCTGCAAAAAGGCCACCAAAGGGTGCTTCAGTGGAGAAAACTCCGATACTTAAATCAGAAAGAACGGGTTTTGTATATGATAAACAAAGAAAGAAGAGTCCCAATTTCAGGATAATAATATGTGCATTTTTTGTGTTTAATTCTTGAGAACTTACACTATAAAAAAACATGGTCTTAACGATTAAAATTTTAAAAAAATTCGTCGCTAAATTATTTAGCGACGGATTTAACGATGAATAAATTTTCATTGCTAATAATACATCACAAAAATTTAGCAATGGAAATAAGGAATTTGTGGCTAAATTAGCGACCAAAAAAATTTCACCACTAAATTCGTTACTAATTTTAGCGACAAAAACAGAATCCATCGCTAAAATTAACAACAGATTCTAAAATCCGTCGCTAAAATTAGCAACAGATATGAAAATCATTGTTAAAATTATTGACAAATATTATTTTTTATAACTAAATTTAGTGACGGATGTGAAAAACCATTGCTAATATTAGCAACAAATTTTATTTTCCATAGCTAAATTCAGAATAATATTTAAATCCATGGTTAAATCTTTACGACGAATTTAGCGAAGAATCTGAAAATTTAGTCAAAAAATTTATTATTTTTCAAAATTTTCCTATTAAAAAAGAATTGTCATATTCAACCAACATAAATATCAAATTTAGCCTCTAATATTAATCCAATAAATTTAAAAATTTTTTCGATCTAATTAACATAATAATCAGATTCTAAATATTTTTTCGAAACTAATAAACTCAATATTATCCATAAATGTTCGAGCATCCAAAAAAATATCAACAAGAACAAAATCAAATAAATATCAATTTAGTATATAACATTTCTCATGAATAGGCTATAAACCATCGACCGAAATGATTTTGACAAGAAAAATTGTATTTTGACACATGGGTGGTGTGTGAATTGATACACAAAAGGAGGACTAAATCAACCTTCTCTTTGCCGTCGATCAAGCTCTTCTCTCTCAAGCCTCACTTTCTTAGGATCCAACTTCTTACCTTAAGCACAACAACCAATATGCCAGATTTATTATAAATTTCAAGAACAAACATTCTAAAAGTTAAAAAGTATGAATAGACAAAAAAGAAAGCATTAAATACTTAAGTCTACCATATTTTATATAAAAAACAATGAATCTATCATATTTTATATTAAAAAAAATCCACCATATTGATGTACATACCACATCCTAGCAATATGCACAAGAATCACAGGTGGCTGTTGTAGAAGCAGAGGTACCTCATCAATGTGGAACTAAGCTATTCAAAATAGTTATCACATGGTAGACACAAATAGGCCCATCATGACAAGAGTAATGCAAATATTTATAGATTGCAATTATAAGCACGAGTTTAAGTCCCCATATTGTCAGAACAGGTGAAAAGCTAAGCAACAGTCTTCAAAACATTGAAGATTACCATGAGATTAGTTCACATGACATTGATCCAATTCAATGATCATGCTGCAATCTACCTAATAAAAATTAATTAAGGAAATCTTTGAATCACAATTTTGACATCAATTTAACGCATAATTTTTTTGATTCCATAGAAATATCAAGACATGCCACTCATGAAGGTCTATTATAGCAAACTGGAGTAGGAAGTATGAAACAATATGGCCCTAAAATCCCTGTCAACTCCAAACTCTCAAATCGTGATCAATGATAAGTAACCCACATGGAGGTCTACAAACTCAACTCAACTCACCTCACCTCAACTAAAAGTCATAGCCCTAAATGCATGTTACACTAAATTTCCGACTTCACCCTGAGTCATATTATAGACTTAGTAAATTATCAAGCACAACCCATCATATTCTATATTAGATTACAACATTTTCCAAAGCAATATCAGCAGAACGAAAATAAATCAAATTTTATTACCTCATGGTCACTTTGGCTCCAACCTCTTACATCTTCTCAATGATCTTCTTAGCCTCTTCTTTAGTCACTTCTTTCTTCAGCAAAGTGGGTGCTTTCTCCCCCAAATCCTTAGCTTCCTTCAATCCCAAAATGAATAAACATGAGGGCCCTGGGAAGAGAGAAGAAAAAAAACAAGACAAGAGCAATATTAAAATGAATGGCTCCCAACAAAACAATGAGAGCAGCTTTTGTGCTAAGCGAGGAAGTTAGGACTCTACTAAATATTGTCATCTCCCCAGGCACAGCATTATTAACAACCTTAGCATCACTGCTGCTGCTCATACTTCCTCTAGTCATGTTATATGGCAAAAATCATGTGCATAAGAAAAAAAAAATGGTGACTCTAGTGAAGTAGTACCTTGTACCTTTGCAACCAAATTTTCACATCTGGTGCACCCTCTTTTGAGCCCCCAAACAAGCAGAAAATGATCTTTCTCAATCTACACTCAAAAGGTGAACAAATTTAATATATAATTGTTGTATAATATTTTTAAAAATAGAGGTTTCCATGACAAGACAACTAAGGGCTAATGTGAAAAGTAGCTTATTTGACAATTTGATCATGTTAGAAAACAAATGGCTGTATTAAGCACTACTTCACTTTCACTTCTCCCATAAATCTAAAATTAAGGCAACCATAAACAGAAGTATGAAGTAATCATCACCTCAACAATAGTTGTTGCATGGCAACTATTGCTATTGGATGGGACAGAATCTCTAGAGAAAGTGAACTCCCCCGTTAAGGGCCCCCAAGAGTGATGAATCTTTCTTGTATCCAAGGCTTGAGCCATCCAAGTAGTGGATTTTGCATGTGTCTTAGCCACTTTCCTAAACGCAATAGTTCAAATACATTTTTAGGAATTGTTGAGGGAGTCTATGTAAAATGCAAAAAAGATCTTTTTTCTTTCTTTTCTTTTTTCACATGAATTAATATTGCATTCGTACTTAAATTTTGTGAGAAAACATGATAGGTGACCCTTTTATTGGCCAACAAAATTGCTATTTGAGTGTGTACTTAGAAACATTGGCTTGGGGGAAGACAAATAATGGTTACATATAACAACATATCAAATTGCAACTGTACTTTGTTTCTTTCACAGTGAACTTGACAATGCAAAAGAAACTAACAAGAAAAGCACAAACATGGGGAACCTTCGTAGAAGAAACTGTATAGTTAAAAGACTACCCGAATTCTTTGCTAAAGATCTTCATACACAGTATATCCTAAAACTTTGAAGCAGAGCACATTTAATCAAAGCATACAATAACTCACACTAGTTGCTTTTGATGAATCGAAGTGAAATGGATCGCCACTCATCTGTGATTGACTGGTTTCTACCCCAGTTGCCTCTGTCCAGGGAGCTATGTTTTCCCTGTAAACATAACTTTCCCGCAAATCCAAACATTCACGAAGCATTTTCTTCACTTTAATCTCCTCAGCATTGGTCGACTCTGCCTCACATTAGAGAAAACAATGTGTTAGAAGTACAATGTTCTGTCCATAAAACTCACAGTGGACAGAGAATAAACAGATTTTTCTTGTGCCCCCTTCCCAAAATAGAGGCAGTACAAACAGTATCTCTCTTTCTCTCTCTCTGCTAATTAAAAATTACCACCCAATTACAAGCAAAATTATAACCAATTGATCAGGACAGCAATGGTAAGTAGAGGAGAACTAATACCCCTTTGACCAAGATTATATTCAACTGAACACCAAAACCCAAATTAAAATTCAAAGTTGCTCCAGGTCCATATTTTCCAGCAATAATTTTAGTGGCCATATAAGCATTTGCAAAAAACAAAAATGACATAGCAAGTACATGTTTGCTGATTACATGTTAGCTAAATAACAGTTCATATCTGATAGCAAAAATAAGCATAACTTAGACAGCTCAAAACTCCGTATGCATATATTAAACAATATAATGATTGAAAGCTAGTTAATCTCCCACATTTTTCACAGCTTCTGTTATTATCTAAACACTGTAGCATTTTTACTAAAACCCTCATAGCTACAAATTAAGTGCCGCTTGGTATCCAAAATAAATTCATTTTGATGCAAGCTATTTGATCTAAGAAATATGTCCAGCAAGTCCACCACAGAGCACCATGCCAACACTTTGCAATAAGGTAGTTTCTCCTTGTACTAGAAATGCCCTCCCCCTCCCCCTCCTTCCACGCAAAATGTACTCTAGATTGTAGGAATCTAAATTGTTTCATTTGTAAAAGAATGATTCCATTTTTCACAAATAATTTCAATCACAAGTACAAAGCAAATTATTTCATTTGATGGGGCAAACAAACAGGCCCCAAATCAATCCTGTAAAACAAACTATAGCTAAACTACAAACATGACTAATTAGACTTGCTATTTTTGACAGAACAATATTGAATTCTAGACTTACCTCCATACCAACAGAATCAGTTAAACATTTCTATTCTCATAGCTGAAAAGATCCTCTCCATCTATAAGCTATGTTCACTCCTCATCAGAGTCACCTGCACCTTCATGATTGTAGAACTCAGAGTGTGATGGGTCCATCTTCATTAAGTTATCGTATAGTTTTAGAACTAGTAAATTATGGAACTGGTAACAAAAACATGGAACAATTCTCACAAGTTAGCACCATTTTGAGAGCACATAAAAGGGCAATGCCTAGGATTTCTTTTTCCCTACTTGCTTTTGTGCATAAAACTCCTTATCCTATTTTACATGTCCGGGCTTATCAAAACAAGTTTTGTTTCATTCAACTACTTAGGGATGCCCCATATCATAATTTTTTTGATCCAGGCAGCAACACTAGACAGGTAATTCGAATGAACCAACCCTGACCTAATAAGAAAACCTTAATGACTCTCCTTCCTCAAGGCAATCAAAAGATCAAACGGCGTTGCATGCCTTAAGTTCCTCTTCTAGGAGTCCTCCAAAATTCCCTTGAAGCACCTAAAAATTTCCAATATCCTCACATGAACAACACTTTCTTTTCTTTTTTTTTTTTGCTCCCATTAACGAAAAACAAAAACAAAAACAAAAACAAACCAAACCCTAGTAACTTAACCATTCCATTTAGACCATCATTAACCCCACAATCAAGTTCACCCGACCACAAAAGACATCAAAAACTTAATCAAAATTCAATTTCATTCAAACCCTTAGAATTTTACTGACATTCAGTAACCAACCATAGGTTGACAAAAAAAAGGAATTAAACATGAGAGGAAAAAAAAGGAAGGAACGAACTTGCGGAAGTGTGAATTTGCTTTCGTTTGTTGGAAGATTGGTTGGAGGTTTGGGAAGATAGATATGAGTATTAAGTGCGGAAGAATTGGAACGAAACCTAAAAAGGGAGGAGGAAGATTCCATTTAGACCATCATTAACCCCACAATCAAGTTCACCCGACCACAAAAGACATCAAAAACTTAATCAAAATTCAATTTCATTCAAACCCTTAGAATTTTACCGACATTCAGTAACCAACCATAGGTTGACAAAAAAAAAGGAATTAAACATGAGAGGAAAAAAAAGGAAGGAACGAACTTGCGGAAGTGTGAATTTCGTTTGTTGGAAGATTGGTTGGAGGTTTGGGAAGATAGATATGAGTATTAAGTGTGGAAGAATTGGAACGAAACCTAAAAAGGGAGGAGGAAGGGGAGAAGAGAGAGAAAGAGAGAATGGGTTTAGGAGGAGAAAAGAGGAGAGAGAGACTGAGGAGAGAAACAGGTCTCTTGGGAATTCGCATGTTGGATTCAAAAAGGCATTGGATTGGGGAAAGTGCTGAAATTTGAAGACACGAATCGGATTCTGAGGAGTGAGGAAGAGGGACAAATAGAAGGTAGTGGGAGTGAGAGAGGATAGGACTTAGATTTCCGTTGATGCAGCGGTCGGCCATCGAGAAGAGAGAGAGTAGGGCTAGGGAGTGTAATGTAAAAGCAGTTAGGACTTAGATTATCCGTCCCTAACCAGCGAGTTTAGTTTGAGAGTTTAAAAAAGAAAAAAAAAAATCACTCTATTTAAAAATTTTAGGAGAGAAAAAAATGATATGGAATTTATTTAAAATTAAAAATTTTTTTATCATTTTTTAAGAATAAATTTGATATATTGGTGAGATAACTTTTCTTTTTTCCTCTTTTTTCCTCCTTTTTTCTCATTTTCTTTCCACTTTTAGGAAGAAAATTTTTGTTATTAAAATTCTTCTCATTTCTCTTCTTCTAAAACTCCCAAAGGAAGGAAAAAGAATAATTTTCTATTAAAATCATTCATTTTCCCTTCTTTTCTCTCCATCCAAACTAAGTGTAAGTCAGCGATAGATCCCATAATCTGTCACTAATTTTTTTTAATTTTTAAAATTAAAATTTTATATTTTATTTTATAACTTTTTTCTTTTATTTTATTATTTTATTATTATTTTTCTTTTTTATTTAATTTTTCATGAACCCCTAGAAGAGCTTATACACGAACGATTGCCTCTTAGTAACCATCCATCTCACTGCACCTGTCCCCCAAAGACTATTGTCTAATTTACTTGCCGGACAAGATGGATCATTGGCGGATGTCTGTTCTACTGCTTGGAAACCTTGTGCAGAGTTTAGATCTACTATCTTCATTGTTGATGACAATGATAAGATGATGAATTGTTGAAAGTTCGAAGGCTATTGAACTATTGATGGGAGAAGCGAATGGGTGGAGAAGATGAAGAACACGAAGGGTGAACTCGACACAAGCGGTTGATGAAAAATTGTTTGTTAGAGATTGGTTAAATTATTTATTGTCAAAATCATTAATTTGGTGAGAATTGTAACATTTACTTTGTTTTCAACTCTATTCCATTATTTAGAAAGGGTAAAAAAAAAAGATATGATTGAAAATGTTTCATAATAGAGTATAGAAGTAATTTAGCCATGAAATTAGTCATAAATTTTTAATTACGGATATAAATTAGCGATGAATGGCTAATTAGTGATGACTTTAGTTATGAATACGTATATCCGTAACTAATTAGCGATGAATTTTGTGATGAAAATATTTGTGTAGCTAAATTTAGCAACGAATAATTTATTCGTGATAAAATTTAGCCATGAAATCTTTATTCGTTGCTAATTAGCGAAAAATTTTGTGATAAAAATATTTTCATGGCTAAATTTAGCCATGAACTTTGCGATGAAAATATTTTTGTGGCTAATTAGCGATAAATTTTACAATAAAAGATTTTTGGTTGCTAAAGTTAGTGATGAAAAATGTATCCGTCGCTAAATTTAGCAACAAAAATAGTATCCGTAACTAAATTTAGCAATGAAAACTTTATCCGTCGCTAAATATAGTGATGAATACTTGATTCATGGCAAAATTTAGCCATAAAATTTCCTTTTGTCACTAATTAGTGATGAATTTTGTAACGAAACTATTTTCATGGTTAATTAATGATGAATTTTGCTACTAATTTTGTCATGAATATTTATTCGTCACAAAATTCATTGCAAAATAGCGATGAAATCTTTTTTGTCACTAAATTCATTGCAAAATAGTGATAAATTTTTTCCATCCCTAAATTCTGTTGCTAAAATTGTGTTTTTATATAGTGTTACCAGCACCATGGCTATCCTTCTGCTTATATATCTTCTCCTTTGTGGGAGGTGCCATAGGGTTTAGGGAGCTTCCTAACCTTAGTTTCCTTCTTGGGGAGATTGAGAGTAATCCTCAAAATTACGGGAGTTATTATTTGAAATTTCACAGAGATGAGGACATGCCACTTTTGGTGTTTGAGGAAAATCCGCGAATAGGGGGGATTCCCTTCTTTAATTCATAAGCTTGCTAGGATAAGCTTCGATATTTTAGGGATTACTTAGAGAATAGGGAAGATTTTTATCTACACAAGGGAAGTTTGAATTTGTTTGAAAGTTTGTTTCCTTTATGGCTTATTCGGGGTCATACTTACCCCTTTGAATGTTCAGTCCATGGTGTAGAGACCATCTTACCAAAGAGTAGGGCGATCGAGGAGTGAGGGTACCGAGGAGATAGATAGCCGAGGAGCTGTAAGGGGTCGCCTATGGCTATGGGGGCCGAAAGGGTGAGGTTCTGGTTCAGTTAGTTTCTGGGTTGTTTAATGGACCTTAGGATAGGTATCATCATTTGCCCCCAACTCCTAAGATTAACTTTAGAAAGGTGATGTTAAGAGTATAAGGAAGGCGTAACTTTTTGAGTGTGTGAAGCGAAGTTAATAGAAAAGTGGAATAGTTAATTGACTCTTGAGACAATAAATGCGAGGAGTCATTATGGATTGCGGAAGACAAATGGTGGGACGTCATTAAAGCCTTGATTATAAATAGTAGGGATTTGTTATAAGATCGCGTAGGGTATGGAATGTCAGCACAAAATGTAAAGGATAGGGTCGCTCGAATGTAGAAACATGATAATTGATGATCAAAATCAGCAATGATTTTCAGTGTTTCAATGTTCAAATGCTATCGATATAAGATCCTATCAATGGTGGGGATTACCGATATGAGATTCTATCATGGGGTTGGACGATCCTACTCCATGATGGTCAATTTCAAGCATCCTCACAGATGCCGCACATCTAGTGGGGTTCCCCTCTTCTGTTTGTATTCCAAATTGGAAGGTCAGGGAATCCCTATTTTGTGAGGCCAAGTGGAGATGGCTGGGTGTATTCAGTATTGCTACCCCTTAAGAATGAAGAGAATGGGGGAGCTATATTCAAGATATGTGTCTCCCAAGAGGATGGGAGAACTTGATGCTGAGAAGAGAGATTCCTTCCTCTATTGGTCTCCATAACCATCGTTTATGTAAAAAATTTTGAACATAGTATGTTGATGTTTTGATAGAAATATGTAAAAAGGGATTATTTCAGCAATTATCATGTAATAATGTTATTGGAAAATAAATAAAAGGAATTTTCTTTTTGTGTACCTTGTGATTTTTTGTGGTTTTGTTCTTATCAAGGCATTGGATGCCTGCTTCTTTTCTTGTCCCCAGATTATCTAGGAATCATGTTAGGGAATTTCGCCATTGAGTGTGAGGCTTTTAAAGTGCTTCAACGTGCTAGATGTGTCTTTGGCAATTTTGGGCAACAAGTGTCCTGTAATAGCGCTGACCATACTTGGAGGTGTAATACCTTCAGATAGTTTAGTATACCAGGCATTGCGCCTTAGGAGAGTTTAGCATACCTGGCATTGCGCCGAGAGTACTAGAAGGCATTATGCCTTAAGAAAATTTAATGTACCTGATATTGTGCCTAGAGTACTAAGAGGCATTGCGCCTTAGGATCAATGGGTGTCTAGTTTTAGTAACAAGTTGTGTAGCTATAGAATGTATGTTCAGTTGCATCAAAAATATGATCTTTGCTATTGATAACTCATAGAACAATTAATATTTGTGATGAGAGTGTAATAGAGCTCATTAGTGATAAATACATAAGTTTGCAAAGTTCCAAGTGTGTGATATATTTATGCTGTTTATTTGGCTGAGTTGATAAGTCCCGGGCCAAAGTGTTGAACGTATCACATACGGGCCTTCCTAGTTGAATGCAAGTTTGCCCCCTGGTATGGTTGTCCGGTCGCTTCCACTCTTTGAAGGACTAAGTCTCCAAGTTTGAATATCCTTGTTTTGACTCTCTTGTTATAGTATCGAGTCATTTGCTATTGGTACGCTGCCATCTGAACGGAAGCGGTATCCTTGACTTCTAGTAAGAAGTCCAGCCATTCGCATAGAGTGGACTCGTTTGGCTCTGTCTGGCGTTGTTCCACTTGTAGGGAGTGAATTCCTATTTAGATAGGTAAGATTGCCTCCGATCTATAAGTTAGGTTGAATGGTGTCTCTCTAATGGCTCTTCTAGGCATTGTTTGATAGGCCCATCGAATTCCCTAGAGCTCATCTGCCCAATAGCTTTTTGCTTCATTAAGTTTTATCTTAAGTCCTCGTAGGATAGTTTAATTCGTGACTTCAGTGAGGTCATTCGATTGAGGATAAGCTATTAATATCAACTGAAGCTGGATTTCTAGTTTGTCACAAAATTCCTTGAACTCTTTGTTATCAAATTGCCTCCCATTATTGGTGATCAGGGACCAGGGTATCCCAAACCTTGTAATCAGTGATGACCAAATAAACTTTTGGATTTTCTTGGTTGTGATCTGGGTCACCGGCTCAGCTTCTATCCATTTAGTAAAGTAGTTTATGGCAACAATGAGCAATTTTCGTTGTCTAGTGGTGCGAGAAAATGGACCGAGTATGTCTATCCCCCATTGTGCAAAAGGCCAGAGGCTGTTGATAGGACAGAATTCAGTAGAAGGTTGGTGGGGGATTGAAAAGAAATATTGACACTTGTCACATCTTTCGACAAAGGTATGTGCATCAGCCTTCATGGTAAGTCGGTAGGCTTGTCTCAAGGCCTTATTTGCTAAGCTTTGTACTCCTAAATGGTTTCCACATATTCCCACATGTATTTTTCTAAGAGTGTAGTCTCCTTCCTCAGGGGTCAAGCACTTGAGATATAAATGGGTGACGAATTTTTTGTAAAGGGTGTCATTGATGATGGCATCATGTGCAACTTTGTGTCTAATCTTGGCTGTATCTTCTGATGATTCAGGCAGCTATCCATCATTTAGGTAGGCCTGTATAGGGTCTCTCCAGTTTAGTGATTGGCATGTCAATAGAATTTGTTCTGGCTTGTCGAAATTGGGGTAAGGAAGGCTTTTTACATATACTATTCAACTGTTCACTATCAAATCAGAACTAGCCAATCTAGATAGTGTGTTGGCTCAAGCATTTTCTGATATAGGAATTTGTTGTATGTCGATCGTTTGGAATTCTTACATTTTTTCTTACAATTTGGCTAAATATTTCGCCATTATTGGTTCTCTTGCCTCATAGGTGTTTCTGACCTGTTTTACCACAAGTTGGCTGTCTGTGAACACCCTTATTTCTCGAGCCCCTAATGAAGCTGCTATCCACAATCTGGCCAAAAGTGTCTCGTATTCGGTTTGATTGTTAGTAGCTTTGAACTATAAGTGAAGTGTATATTTGGCTTTGAAATCGTTAAGAATCATGAGGATAAGTCCTGCCACATTTCCTAATGAATTAGAGGATCCATCCATGTGCAGCATCCAAGGTGGTAGTGTACATTCTTCTTGGAGATCGTGGGGTGTTTGTTGGCTGTAGCTCGGAAATGTACACTCCAAAACAAAGTCAGCGAGGGCTTGACCTTTGATGGTGGGCCTAGGTTGGAAGATGATGTCGAATTCTCCTATCTCAATACTCTATTTAATTAGTCGACCCGACATATTCACCTTCTGTAGTACTTGTTTCAATGGCTAATTGGTTAAGACCACAATTGTATGCACCTATAAATATAGGCGGAGGTGTCAAGTGCCTATAACAAGGGCGAAGGCCATTTTCTCTATGGGTCTGTAACTTATCTCCGCTTCATAGAGGACGCGACTAACATAATACATAGGTTTTTACGCGTTGGCATCCTACTGAGCTAATACTGCACACAAGGCATGGTTAGAGATAAAAAGGTGGAGATATAATTTATCACAAGGGATAGGTTAGGAAAGTAATGCGGTGACGCCAGATACTCTTTTAGCTTGTCAAAAGCTACCTGACACTCAGCCGTCCATTCGAATTTTCAGGATTTCTTCAAAGCATCAAAGAAATACTTATAATTTTCTCCAACTTTGGACATGAATCGACTTAAGGGGACAATCCGTCCTGTAAGGCATTGCATCTCTTTCAATGTTCTGGGGCGTGTCATGTCTATAATGGCTTGAATTTTTTTCGAATTCGCCTCAATCCTCTTGTTCATGATCATGAAGCTAAGGAATTTACCTAAGGTAATTCTAAAAGTACAATTCGCCGGGTTAAGTCTCGTGTTGTAGCGTTCCAAGGTTATGAAGGTTTCTTTTAGATCCACCACGTGACTTTCTAGGCTGGAGCTCTTAACGAGCATGTCATCCACATAAGTTTCCATGTTTTTGCCAATCTGATTGCAGAAGAGTTTGTTGACTAATTTTTTAAAGGTGGCTCTCGCATTTTTTAGGCCAAAGGGCATGACTTTATAACAATAAGTACCGAACTTTGTAATAAAGTTTGTCTTTTCCTTATCCTCGGGGGCCATTCGGATCTGGTTGTAGCTGAAGTAGGTATCTATGTAACTGAGGAGCTGATAGCCCGAAGAGTTAATGTTGGGAAGTGGATAACTGTCTTTCGAGCAAACTTTGTTAAGGTCGGTAATGTCGACGCACATTCTCCATTTGCCATTGGCTTTCTTCACTATAACCACGTTTGCCAACCACTCAGGATATTTTACTTCCCTAATGAAGCTAACTGTTAAGAGCTTTTGTACTTCCTCCTGGATTGTGCGTTGCCATTCTAAAGCAAATATCCTATTCCTCTACTTCACGGGCTTTCGATTCGGGTCGACGGTTAGTTTATGAACGATCATAGAGGGATCGATTCCTAACATATTTTCAGGTGATCATGCAAAAACCTTCAAGTGATGGCAAAGACATGCGATAATGATGTAGAGACGACAACAATTTGGCTCCAATTTTGATGGTCTGTGCTAGATATCTAGTAAGTGAAATCTCGTCCACTTCTTTAGTGGATTGAGGACTGTCTGTCAACATAGGGTCATCCTTGAATTCAATTGTTTCTATCGAGAAGCCTTCTCAATTTTTCTCATGCGGGGGTACCTAAGGCAGTGGGTCACAATTGATTGTTGCAATGCCTTGCGCCATTCGTAACTTAATATTCATGTGCTTGGAATTGGGCAAAGCTTCCGAATGATTTCGGCTGGGTCAGCTGAGGATGGCATTGTGGGAAGAAAAAGATTTGATCACATGGAATGCAACTATAGCCGAGGTGTGATTTGAAGGAGCTCCTAGAGTCACTGGAAGTGTTATGGTACCTTTTAGGTATAATAACTCTCCCAAGGGTCCCCTTATTGGAACTATCTGTGAGCATAGATCTGTAGAGGTTAAGCCCATCTATCAAAAGGCATCCTAGTAAAGGACATCATAGCCCAAACCTGGTTCAATCAGAACCCTTTTTACGGTATATGAACCTATTTCTGTTGTTATAACAAGAGGGTCATTGTGATTTGCTGGACTCCAATTAGGTCGTCATCATCGAAGCCGACGAGTGGCCTCTTTCTTTTCTGTGACATGACGTCAATGTCATCGGAAGCTTGGATGGGAAACTAGTTCCCTCTTAATCTATTTTCTCAAGGATGGCACTAATCTGATGAATGTGAGTTTTCTCTACAAATACCTGCCCTCGTCTGCTTGAGTGAGAGTTCCAAAACCAGTGTTGACCTGAAGAATATAACCTACAAAAAGGCCACCTGAGAGTGTTTCGGTGGAGGAGACTCTGACGCTCAAATCAGAAACAGTGATTTTTGTATATGGTAAACAGACAAAGAAAATTCCTGGATTCGGGGTAACATTGTGTGCATTTTTTGTGTTTAGTCCTTGAGAATTTACTTACAAGATGTTAAGTTTTGTGAAGGAATATTTTCATATTAAAGATATTAAACAACAAATATTAAAGGTGTCCCTTAATTGTTTTATTAACATTACCACAAGATACATCAGACATTATTTATAAATTTTCAGATTATACACTTGTTTCATCTCCTCCACATATACCAAACTTATCCAACATTTCACCTTTCAATAAGTCATCCATTAATATACTCCATCTAAAATTTAAGAAGAAGTTTTAGAACTCATTGTACTTAAATAGGTATCATTTAGGAACCAAAACTTCTAATTCATGCCTCTACAACTAATACTTTCTTCATAGTTTTTTTTTTTTAATAGTATCTGAATAGTACTCTGACTATTCCAATTCGAGTGTTTACAAGGCTCTAATTAGAGGGTCACTCTCCTGGTATAGTTTTTTTCATTCTCAGGTTTTGAAAGTAAAACTTAGTTAAAAAATCTAACAGCTCATCCCACTAAACCGATTGTCTACTGGTATACTTTGTTCATAGTTCATCCAATACAAAAACATATAAAATATTCAAACCTCTCTTTTACTCACAGAAATTTCATCATGAACATCTTCTCTACTTCTAAACCTACAAGTTTTATAGAAGCACACAAACATGAGGTTTGGAAATAAGGAGATATTAGCGTTATATTAAAAAAAAAAAAACCAAACTTGGAAAGTGATTAAATTATCTCAAGGACAGAAATCTATAAGTTGCACATGGGTTTACAGAATAAAGTCCATAGTTAATAAGAGTATTAAAAGACATAAATCTTTTTTTTGTTACAATAAGAATCGAATCCCGGATCACAAGGTTGGGGGAGGGGGTAGTTGCCACTGGGCTGTCCCCTTGGGGACTAAAAGACATAAACCCTAGACCTGCAGGTTTAAGTTATACTAAAACTTTCAGTCTCATAACTAGATACACTACCATATTTCTATTCTTAACAATTGTAGTAATAAATGGTTAGTTCTTGTCTTGATTATACATCTACAATGTCTTTCTTAATAGTATTTTGGAAGAGGAAGTTCGTATGGATTTTCCATAGGGTATAATACCACAAAATAGGTACCCTACATCCTATTAATGAAGCTGTTATACAGACAGGAACAGCTTATCATCATTCATAGAAAAATAGAAGGTTGGTTTGCAACTAGAGAAATCCTTATATGGCTTGAAACAAGTCTCAAGGCAATGACATTCCATATTTATAGAGTGTCTTGCTCAACATGGCTTTATACCATCCAAATCATTGGCTCTTAGAGATCATTTGAGATTGCTTAAAAAATACTGCTTATAAACACAGTGTTTATAAGCAGATTTTTAGCATATAAGCCTATTTTAGCTTTTTTTAAAAAAATAAGTTATTATTTGTATGGATAAATATTACTTAAAAGTAGTTAACTATTTAGTAAAATTAGTGCTTAGAAACTATATAAAATAGAGAAAAAAACCATTGTGGGTATAATGACGTTTTTACATAACTATAGAATATATAATTCAAAAGTAAATAGTATTATAATTTAAATGACAATAAACTAAAATCAAAACAATTAGGCTAAAAACAGATATATGAAGTATATAATTTTAAGATTTATTTCTACAAAGAAAAAATATATAATTTAAATTAACATAGTTTACATTAAAATCCATAATCAAAAATATGTTACAATGATACAGGTGCATCTTATCAACCTCTTGCAATCTCCAATACAATTGTATCACAAAATGCTACCCAATCATCATCTTCATTTTCGACCTCCATATTCGTATCGCATAAATTTGATAAACTTATCACTTTCGTATTAGATAGGAGATATGTCTCATTCTAAGTAATTTGAAACCCATTGTCTGCTGCACCTCTTTGGCATATGTAATTATGAATAGTCATTGTAGCAAGGAAAATTATTGTCTGTACATTAATGGGATAATATGGCATATCACCTAAAATTAAAAAAAAAAAAAAGAAGAGCTTTTCAGACTCCAAAAGTATGCTCAATGATATTTCTACAAGACGAATATAAAAAATTAAAATTTTCTTTGTCCTTGCGAGGCTGACGCAATTGTATTGTTCTTACATGGCAAAAATCTTCAAGGTGATAGCAAATATTTTCCTCTTTATACAGAGCCAAATATCATATTTTATTCTGATAGTTAGCATCTACCAAATAATATTGATGCGTGCCTTAACGGATGAGAAAAATTCAAATTTTGGTTATGCATAGCTTCTCCTAAGATTCTATTGTCATGTGCTGCTCCTTCCCATCCTCCCAAACAAAGGTGAAACACATGTTGAAATCAACAATAGCAAGCACATTTCGTGTGGGATAACCTTTGCGTCCAATATAAGGTATTTCCTCTCCTCTTAGTAAATGAGCTTTTATGTGAGTGCTATCAATAACACCAATGCAGTTCTACAGAAACAATGTCAAGAATTCAAAAATGATTGAAATGCATAGCCATGTTTGCAGATAAACAAAATATACAGCAAAAAAAATTACAGAATTTCTTACCTTGAAGAAAGGGAGATATTTTTTGTTTTGACGCATGTGATAGCCAACTCCATCATTATAGTGTAGATGTGGATTGATGATATCCTCCACAAGTTTGTTTACAACACCTAAAACTCAATGAAAATGCCTGTGAATTGTTTCACTAGAGTGGTTGAACATTTCTTGAATCAGGCAAGTACCAACACTATGTGCACAAGTCATTAAGAAAATGCCCACATCTTTATGTATACTCATTCTTCTTGTTGAGTTCAATCTATAGTTATGTTGCAAATCCTGACAAAAATCTATAAATACTATTTTGGTTATTCGAAATGCCTGATAATATCAAATTTCATTACCTGCCATTATCTCATTAATTAACTTGTGTCCAATACGTGTTGAAGTGCGCCATGCAACTTTGAGCATGTATTTTTCATAGTACTCCCAAATACTTGCACAACTTAACTGACAAAGTATACGTCACTCTAAATTATCCTCCTCTACGTGGCAAATGTGTTATTCATTTTCAACATCTCCTTCGTTCATGACATCATGACATAGTTTTATAACACTTGCAATGTCCTAAGAATCTATTTAACTCAAACAATTAACAAAACACTTGTATTAATTATTTACAAAAAGTCTCAAATTCAAATCCAAGCAAATTATTATAAAATAGTTAGGCATCATGTAAATGCTAAGACTTAAAAAAAAAAAAATACTACTAGAAAACAAGGTATTAGTGACAGAATTATCTATTGCTGATAGTAAAATTTCGTCACTAAAGAGTATTAGGGACAGAAATTTCTATCGCTAAAAACTTCCTCGCTAAATATTAACGATGGAAACCTATTCATTGCTAAATTTTCTAACAGATTAGCCACAAAAATTTTCTGTTACTAAAACATTCCGTTGCTAATTTTCACTCATTGTCTAAAACTATTAGCGATAGATTAATAACGAAAATTTTCTATCGTTAAATCATTCTGTCGCTAAATTTATTGCTAATAGTTTAAAATAATATGTGAAATCAATGACCGAATGTTTTAGCAACGGAAAATTTCCGTCGCTGATATTTTTAGATAATGAGTGAAATCAGAGACGGAATGTTTTAATGACGGAAAATTTTAATCGTTAATCCGTCGCTAATTGTAATTTATTAACCTGTTACATTGCAGTCAATTTGATCAACCTGTAATTCGATCAACTTGTTACATTGCAGTTCTCGTATTACCAACTATATTACAAACTACTCCATTTCATAGATATAAAAAGCAACTATATTATTTACATACAATACATAAAATCTCATGTTACCAAGTACAATGTAAACATCAAATAATTCCATAAAATCAACTATAATCCATAATGTTCAGTGTCATAAAAGTCAAGTACATAGAAATAAAATCATCAATGTGACTGAGACGGATGATCAAGATCTAGTGATTGAGTGCTATCTAGACTAGGTGAGGGATATTATATACCTAATTATGCAAGTATCTGATGAATTTGTGTCTCAATTTGCTCCCTCACTCGACTTTGCACTTGTTCCAATGTTTGGTTCTGCACGTTCTCTGTCATTTGACTTCACATTTTATCTATCATTCTATCTACCTCCTCCTTAGTATACATTTGAGAGGAAGGCATGCATGGAGATAAAGTGACATTAGTGGAATATATGGTTAGTATATCATCAATTCCCATATAAATGTCCCTTCATTGGACCCCAGTCACCTCATTCCATGGTCTGATATCAAAGTCCAGTTGAGAAGCTCTATCTGAACCATATTTTTCCTCTAGCAATTGTTTGTACCTGCCGTACAACAAGCATATATAATTACATTTGTGAAATTATTAATGTTTCAATGTTATCTATAATTAAATAATAATGAATTTACCTTACACTAGTTGTTGCTGATTTCTTGTCAACATTGTCCTTTTGCTTTATCACGCCTATGAGTGTGTTTAAAGAGTTCAAGATGGGAACTAACTAGCTAGTTTCTTTAGACTGAAAATAATAAAAATCATTAGTAATTTTACTAGTACCAAAATTATCAAAACAATTTGTAAAGAAGAAATAAATACAAACAATCTTCTTCATATGTGTCGTAAATGGGATTAAATTGGATATGTGCTTTGTAATTTCTCCTTCTTTATCTGTTTTCTAGTTTTGCTTTGTAGCATTTGACTTCTGATGTCATTTTGGTATACTCCAGTGTTTATTAATTAATTCATCACTATCAGCAGATGTCAAACACATAGGAGGACAACCTTTGGTTTCAACTATATTTGTAGTACCAATGGCTTGCGTTGCTTGCTAATTCCTTGCTGCCACAAGTATATTGGAATATCTCCTTGTGCATGAAGCTTTCCAGGCATGATATATCAAAGGTGAATTTTCATCTCGCCTTGTGAATTTTTGCTGCACATAATAAGTAAAGTGAGAATAAGCAAGTGAATTAGATACATTAAGATAATAACCAAGCATATGAAATGACAACTAACAAGGTAAGCAAATTCACACCTAACAACCCCCATCAATTACTAATTCATCAAGATAAGCAATTGCTCATGTAATAATGGTTGGATATGGGCTAAGTTGCAATCAGATGGTGGCAGTGCATGGGGGAAGTGTTTTGAGTAGTGCTTCTGCTTTCAGTAATAGGTAGCTTGGCTGAGGGGTGAATTGCTTTATCTCCTAGCAATCTGGGATCCTATCATCCAATCAAAAAAAGTGGTACTATAGCAAACTAGATCATAAAAATTGAGGATCCAAAACTAATATAGGTTTTATGTAGTTTACTAAGTACAAACCGCATACATAAAAAGTATTTTTTAATATAGAAAGCAATTATCATATTCTTAATTTGATTTCTTTTCTTTATTGTTTTAGTATTGATTAAAACTAAATTTGCATATGTAAAAACTTCCCATAAAAATATATGAACTAAACTACCACTACAAGTAGTCATCTAGGAAGCTAATTAAGCTATCGCACATACTGTAAACTAGGGAAGGTAGCATGCCACATGCACCATACCTGGCACCATAATGAACCATGATCCAATTAAACATTGGGGGTAAGGATGGCAAATGCATGGGTGTATCTTTTGAGATAAAGGACCCGATGAGATGTTTTAGCTTCTCAATGGACATGTGGAGAAAAGACTTTGAGTGGGCCCTTCTCAAAACCATAGTTATGTTGCAGTAGAGCTTTTTATCCTATAGTAATCTAGTATGATATGGGGAAGAAGGAAATGTCCCTTTGGAAGTGGATATCGAGTCACTAGGGACTATTACTTCTTTGCTTGAGAGCATACCCTAAAATTTGATTCTTGGGAAGACCCTGCTGAGCTTGAATATATTGTTCACTATTTATTGTATACACATATTTTTTTGGTATAGTTTTTGGAAAAAGGTTTCTCATACAAATATTTGGTCTTACTTTTGAACAGGTAAAGAAATATGGGATCTTTGTATTTCTTATGCCATCGGGAATGCTGGGGACATTGCTTTCCTTGGTGGATGTCTTACCTATATTTTCTAACTCTGTTGGGGGTTAGAATGCTAACTTGGGTTTTTGAAGATGCACATGGGTGCATCCTTTGAAAGATGCCCTGAGCCCTGGGTTGCAACTATCAACCTAGAGAATGTTCATTCTGGTGATTTCTAGCAGTTTCAAAGATCCATGGTCGATGGGATGGATTTGAGACATTCAAAAAGTGGGTTATAGGTGCCTTGGCTGGTTATATAGCAATTTGCTTAAAGCAGTAACGGATCCAAGACCCCAAGGGCAGTGGGGGTAAAATATTTTTATAGATATATTTTTAAAGCACAAGCACAATGCAGTGGGTACAATATCATGGGTAGAATGTGAACAATATTATTTGACACATAAAAATCAATAAAATTATTTTGATTTAATAAGAACAATTATTCACCCTTCTTTCTATGTAACACCATCCTTGATGACTATCACATGATTGAATTGTATTATAGCAAGAGCAATAACCTACTTAATTTTGTGCAGAATTACAAGCTGATTAGAGGAATGAACACCCTCCAACAAGGCCTCTTTTCATATTATTGGAACCAATATAAGTATGGCAATGAAGAACTATTTATTGGTGTTAAGTGATTTGACTTGTATTAGACCATCAACAACACCAAAGAAGACATACTACATAGTGCACTTCTCATAAATAAACATTATTGCTTAAGTTTCAAATATAATATATGCAAGTTCCATTTAATTTCATAAAATATAGTTACTGACTTTCTTATTTCATTTACAGCAACCAACAAAACTATACCATAAAAAATATCACATAAACCATCATAATTATGCATTGGAGCTTCATTCCCCATTTCATAGATCAGTCTCTACATCTGCTTGGTAGGCATGTAGCTCCTACAATAAGCAAGGACAAAATCAACTAGCAGGAAGCAATATTAAACAATTCTTGAACTAGCAACTTGTAAATAATGATTAGATATGAGGTTGAAGAAAAACAGTGTACTGATCATCCTAAAACATCATAAGGTGTAAGAAATAAAACCCAAAAGTTCACCTCAAGTGCCTTATCAGCATTCGTCTCCGTTAGTACCCCAACTGTAGTATTTGCCACCAATATCATCAAGATAACATATTCATTACCATAAGGCTTAGTGTAAGTAAATGGGAAAGACAAATAATTCGGAACCACTTATGAGTACAAAAACATAGAAGAGGATATGCGCATACATTTGCCTATTTATTACATTCATCTTACCAACATTGAAATACCTCAACCACATATTAAATGTATGTCTTATTTCAACTCTGCTTTAAAATAGCCTTACCAAAATGTTACCAAAAAGCAAATAAATTAAAAAAAAAATTATCTAACTGGCTTCTTCAAGCCCCCCTTCTTTTATACTCTGAATTACATTAAATGGACCAACCTCTAATGTTTAGGAAGCTTAAAAACTGAAAACCTGACAAAACATGAATATACAATAATAAAAACAGCCCAAAGGAACAAGAATACAAAAGGCAAGGCCCAACGGCCTTTCTAAAAACTTTAGTGAAGAAAATTCAGTTAGTCTAATGGCAATCAAGGTCCATAAAAACAATACCATTTTTTTTGAAATAGTCAGTGAGGCAGATCATGCAAAATAAAACTCATTCATATTTAAAAAAAAAAAAACATTTACCAAACAAAACAAGCTAATTTCTGCTTGCAAAGAATTACCCAACACAAATTGAACCACTTCATGCCACAACAATAATAACAATAAATAGAAATGTAAATAAATTATTAAACATATCATAACTTATAGGGAGCTCCAAAAATGGTGTCAAGCCTGTTTCTTCATTTACCAATGCCAAAAAGAATGAAATCAGGGTAGTTACAGTTAGAATCTTAACAAGTAAGTTAGCATCAATACCAGTTTTGCAAGACTTCATCTTTACAGTTGTTCTCTCCTGGACTTCATCTTTTGGAACCATTGCAAGATAGATTCATTTTCTACAATGTTAAATGCATCTTTCTCAATATATGTAACAAGACAATCATTCATCCAACTGTCACCCATCCAATTTCTTAGCCGATTTTTCACAAATTTCATTGCAGAAAATGCTCTTTCTACTGTAGCGGTGATGACTGGTAAAATCATGGTTAATTTCAAAAGCAAATAAACCAACGGATAGACAAGATTTCTTCTACTCACCACAAATTTCTTAGCAAGATCACTGATTCCTTTCAACCCTGAAAATTCATTGCTCTGTTTCACATCAAATATGAAATTTTCAAGCTGGTCATCAAGTATAGCAACATCGACTGTTGAAAAATCAGATGGATAGAATTGAACAAGTCGAAGCAACTTTTGTTTATCAAAAGCATAAAAGTTACTATCTGGATTAAAGCATGCCTAACGAAGAAACATCTCACTCGTAGTCTCAGTGAACCGATCATTTAACTCTTGAAGTTGCAAATCCACAACATTGTACAACAACTCTATGCGAAAATGATGTAAATTGGTAACATCTTTGGCTTTACGGTGAGATCTCCCTCTGATATACAATGCCTCTCTAATTTTGATGCATTGTACGTCTCTAAGCATGTCATGCCGCTTACATGAACCTCGTACAACATTCACTAAAGTAGAAATCAAATTGAAAAATAATGCAACTTCAATGTGATCTTTCGCTACAGCAACCAATATAAGTTGAAGTTGATGAGCAAAGCAATGAACATAAAATGCAGATGAATTTTCCTTCAAAATTAAACTTTTTAGTCCATTAAATTCACCTCTCATATTACTAGCTCCATCATATCCTTGACCACGAATTCTTGATGTAGTTAATCCATATTTGCCAAGCAATGATTCAATTGCAGACTTAAGTGACAAAGAAGACGTATCACTAACATGGATTATACTATGAAAACTCTCAACAATCATTCCATTTTTATTCACATAACGTATTACAATAGCCACTTATTCTTTTTTAGAAATATCACGAGATTCATCAACCATCAAGACAAATAACTCATCACCAAGATCATTAATAATCACATTTCTTGTTTTGGCAGCTGCAGCACTCACAATATCTTTTTGAATTTCAGGAGCTATCAATTGATTGTTTTTTCGAGCATTCTTGAATATCACATTTTTTATTTCATCATTGTGGTTGGCAAGAAATTTCAAAAGCTCAAGAAAATTACCTCAATTTGAAGAACTCTCAGATTCATTATGACCTCGAAATGCAAGTCCTTGATACAAGAGGAATCGAATACAATCAATAGATGTAGATAAACAAGTTGTATATAAATTTCGAACCTTTATTGACTGCTTAGAAATTGCAACTTTAATGCTTTGATTTTGATTCATAAGATTTTGGCACTTCATCCATGCAATATTGTGAGCACTATTTGGACCACTAACGTGTGCTGCTAGTCTTTCCTTCTTGTTCCAATTCTTGAACCCTTTAAGAGTAAATGACTCATCTTCACCATCATGCTTAAAAAGATAGCATGGTAAACAAAATGCAGCGTCTTTGACGATACTATACTCTAACCAAGTTGGAAATTCATTAAACCAAGTGGGGCAAAATCTTCTCCATACTTTTCCAAATTTTGTTTTTGGAAAATTATGATTTCGTGGTTGAAATGGCTTATTCTGAAGGTACTTTCTTCTTACAATATCTTGATTAGAGCCGTAATTCCAAATCTTCTTGCGTAAACCAAGATTTAAGGGAAGATCCTCTAAATTAAATTCAACTCGTGTTTTCTTCTTTGAACTTTTTGAAGTGTCATTCTAAGCAGAATCTTCAAATTCAACTATAGTTTTCTTTGTTGAATTGTTTGGCTTTGGAATATTGTTCTCAAAAGAATCTTCAACGATTGCCTTTCTCTTAAAATATGTTTCTATCACCTGGTATGTACAAAAATCAAATTACTAAAATTATTAAAACATATTTCTATCATTTAGTTTTCTAATACCTTTCTCATGAATATAAAAAATAAAATTGTTTCAAGAAAGTAAACATACCATGTTTCTATAATCTAGTATTCCCTTTGGTTGGAGTCCCCTCCCTTAGAAATGCTTCATCTACTCAGGTAGGAAATGAAGAAGGCATATTTAGTAAACAAGGAAATGAAATAAATTCTATAAACAAATTCTATAAATAATTTTATAAATAAATTCATGAAATATGCAGATATAATTCTATAAACATGCCAATTTGGTGAACAAAGACAAGAAATTCAGTGCCAAATGATGACACAAACAATACGGAGAGGAATGTTTGATTTAAATGTATATATGATTGCCTCCTTTCATAGAGACAATTTATCAAGCACATGACTGGCATTAAAGTCAAATGTTCACAGATATGAAATAATTCCAATTGGGGGTTTTGGGTTTTTAACCTAAGTTTTGATTTTTTTATTCTCAACAATGAAATCGTTCAACAAAATATTAGAAATAGGAAAAAAATTACTGACGAACTAAAAAAGAGAATCAATTTAACCAACAGGAAGAGGAAGAGACAAAATAAACCCTAGTCTCAAAAGAAAATCAATTTAATAAGAATACTGTTTGGCAAAAAAAAAAAAAAGAAAACCCTAACACCCTAATCTCAGAAACAAACCCTAATCTAAAAAATGAGAGAATGAACCTGAATGGAAGAATTGACGTCGGCATAAGAACAACCCAGAGTCTGAGAGTTACTTTCGTTTGGGTGGAGAAGACAAGACAAAAGAGATGGAGAGAGAGACGATTTCTTTTGTTTTAAGATGACCCATTGTGCGTGCAGGGAATTTTTTATTGTGGGGGCTTTCTTTTAAAATATGGGGGTAATTTTTTTAATATATAAAAATAAATGAAATTATTTTATTTTAGTGGGTAATTGCCCCCACACTTTCTCATGTGGCTCTGTCATTTATAGTGAGGGTGACATATTTTTGAGTAAAAATATTTTATTTTTAAATTATAAATATAAAAAAAATTTATGGGGCCATTTTTTTTAAAGTGTGGGGGTAATTTTTTTTTTTTTTTAGTGAGGGCAATTTTTTTTTAATATATAAAATTTTATTTTATTTTTTTTTTAGTGGGGGCAATTATTACCTTGAACGTGGCTCCGCCACTGGCTTGAAGGATGAGATGGGTAACCTTGGGGTTGGTGAATTTTGACATGAGAATGAAAAGGTATGCAAGTAACTATTATTTCACCTTAAAAGAAATGAATTATTAGAGAGGTTGATATGATTTTTTAATGGTGAGAGGATGTGTTTATAATAACTTATTAGATGGCATGTGTGGACAAATTAGTAAAAAGAACTGCTTTGTCCATGAATAATAGCTACCAAAATATGGCCTTTATCCCTTCTCTTTCAACAAAAAATGCTTGCACTCGTTCTTAACCCCCTTTGGTAAGGCATATATGCCTTTTCTAGTTAATGTGAGCTTTTTTTTTTTTTTTTAGTTCCACGCTACTTGATTATCATTATGCTTTTTAGCATGCATATATATTGGTAATGAGAAACTCCAGCTTGATCATATGTGCTGGTTTCATTCCAGGGTGAAGAAACAATCGTGGTAATTCCATGGGACGAGCTGTGGGAACTATATTGCAATTAATTTAGGTAGACAATATGGTTACCACAAATTATGATGATATAATTTTCCATTTAGCTTAATACTTTTATGTTCAACAAATTAAGGGACGTACAGGAAAAGGGAGATCAAATTATATTCAAAAAGCTGTGTCTAACACTTGAGCCCACCCTGTACGCTTTGCAATCTAAAAAATGATAAGACATCTGAACACACCAAGTGTGATGTCGGGCACGTCTGTCATGTATCAAATGTGGAACAACTTTGTACTAACTATTTCCCATGAAGCACAAATGCTGCATCCTGTGAAAGCATAGGCCCATGGTGCCTTTCAAGAGATAAACAACCCAAAAAAAATATTTGTTCTAATTTAATTCTAATAATATATATTGCACATTAGAAATCCTTAAAAAGAAAATAGCATATTGCACAGAGAGAGAGAGAGAGAGAGAGAGAGAGAGAGAGAGCTAAACTTGAATGAATCGCGACTGCAGAACAAAGGCCAATCGCCTGCAATTGCATAAATTAGAACTAATTAAACAAATCAAAACCCTAAAATCAAGTTTGAGATTAAAAAAAAAATGAAGATAAAATCAAAACCCTAAATTCAAATAGACAAAGGTGACTGCAGAACAAAGGCCAATTGATGAATGTGGGAATCACTGAGAGAGGGATAAAGAATGAAGATTCTGAGTCGATGAATGTGGCTTTTCCTTAGGTCAGAACTTTGAGTCGATAATAGGAGCAAGAGCAATAGCGAAAGTGTGAGTGAAAGTCAGAGAGTAATTCGATCAAATAACAAAGTACACCAATGGATTAGCGATGAACCCTTGTTAAGTAAATGAAATAATGTTTTCGTCTTTTAGTTGCGACAGATTAGCGATAAAAATATTTCTATCACTAATCTATCGAAAAAATGTTTAATAAGCAACGATTAGTGATAGAGTCTAGTCTGTCTAGTTTGTCTCTAATTCCATCGCTAAGCCATCGAAAAAATGTCCTACAGATAATAATTAGGTTCGTGCTTATTTTACTGTCGAAATTGATAACGAAATTTTTCTGTCACTAAATCCGTCACTAATCTCTCGTTAATCTTTACCTTTTTTAATTTGTAACGTCTGATGTTAATCCATCGCAATTCTATCACTATTTACGTCAGATAGTTTTCCGTTACTAATTTTCTACTCCTGATACCCTATTTTCTTATAGTGTTTATACATCCAAATATCAAAATGACAAGCAAACAACTTTGAACATAAACAGTACCACAATGTATGATTAAGGAACATATTAAAAATCAATGTCATGATAAATTCATAAAATAAAAGAAAAGTAATAAGAACATTCATGATATCTAGGATCTATCAATTTAGAAACAGAATACATATCATGGCATTATGTTGTTACAAAACAGAGAAAAGTTCCAATGCAACCAGTCTAACTTCAGCTCATCATTTAGTTGTCTAAAAAATATTTCCCACTACTCTTTTTTGGCAAAAAGGTCACAGGCATAAAACCAAAGTCCACTATCTAGTTCAACTCTAGGAAGATTTTTTAGTAGATAAAGACACTTGGCAATAATTGGACATCTTGGCTACTAGAAGAAAATGTAGATATGCTTCTAGTAGACATTAGTTTGAGAAGTGATTGAATATCTTCCTTAAGTCCAGTAGCGCCACAGGCCTTTATCTTCTTTCAAGTCTTACTCGTGCTTTCCTTTTCCTTAGCATTGAAGGCAGAGAAAACAGGCTCTCATCACCAATAAAAGTATCATCAAGATGTCTAATATTCTGAATATCAGATTGAGAATCATCACTTTTGTCAATTTCTTCAATGTCATGATCTTCAACTTCATATCCCTCTTCACCTTCATCTATATCATCAAGCAACAAATCAATTCCATTTTTTAAACTTTGATTTGGTGGATAAGTCTGGCTTGGAGCTAGGGCTCTATGTCCAATAGCAACAATATCAGAAAATATTCCATCGTATCAATAACAAAACAAGGATAAATCCTTGTTTTTGAATTTCTTATACATATTATCTTGTTGCAAAAACAGAATACAAAAAGGTGAATTATTTACGATTACAAAAAATAATAAAATTGATAGTAAAGGATTGAAAAGATTAATGCCAAAATTTTTTTATCCCACTACTTATCATCAACTCTAATGGTGTTCCTTTTTGCATCAAGAGTTAAACTTTTGAAAAGTTTCCATTCACTTTTCATTGTATCCCAGTGATTTTTCATTTGTTTCTTGTTATAATTCCTCCCGGTCATATGGTTGAACATAGCTACTAGATTTCTCCATCCATCCTTAGACAAATAACTTCCAGGCATATAATCTAATCTCCTCTTCACAAAATTCTACAAATTTTATATATGCATAATCATCCTATTTTGCACATCGAGATTTTGTATTCTCTTTGACCCCTTTTGTTTTGCATTTTTTACTAGTAGTCTTGTTTTCATGGTTGTCCATGTCATTGAAAAAATGAGTAACAATAATCATACAACATAATATAATTAGCAAAATGATTACACAAATAAAAAAGATAAATTATCAAGCATGTTACATGCAAAAATTATACCTATATCAAGCATGTTGCATGCAAAAATTATGTCTGATTGCATCAAAAGACAGACTACTTTTAAGACTAGTAACCAAAAATAAGAGTGAATAAGGAAATCAGAACTTGCAAAATCAAGAAAATATTTTCAATAATCTTAATCATTGACCTTTTTGCTACATGTAACATTATTTTAACAGAATTTTTCCCCTGTATCAAGAGACGTAAGTTGGTGATATTCAGGGGGAGAGAGAGATGTATTACAGTAGAGATTTACTATATCAAAACATAGAATTTCCTAATGTATTAATAGAAGAATATGAAGAAAATATCTGAAAAAGAGCAGGAGAAAAAAATACCACTTGAAAAAGGAGAAATCCTTAGGTAGCGGTGAAACTCTATCGCTAGATGAGATTATAAAATTTGTGGTATAGTTGTACAACAACAATCAAAAATTTAGTCTCAATAATTGGGATTAGTTTTGAAGTAGACGTATATGTACGTAGCCTTCCCCTTATATCAAAACATAGAATTTTTGCTACTATGGTATAGTTATAATTTTTGTTAAATACAAAAATGTAAAAATTTATTTTTGTGGGTCAAAATAGATTATTTTAGCTGTGCTTAAAAGTATCAAAATGAAAAAGTTTGGGGAGCAACTTATTATTTTTTTTTGCTTATAAGTATTTTTTGACTTGTAAAGATTTTTATAAATTTTAATTATCAAACAGTTATAATTTTAATTTTAATTTATAAACTAGTTTGACTGATTTAGAAGTAATTCCAAACACCTTCTAAATTATTCTTTATTTATTAAGCAGATTGTTCATGACTTCATTGTAGTTTTTTTTGTATAAGAAAACACAACTAAACGAAATCAAATCGGAAAAGAGATGATAAAAATAGGAGCTCCCTATGGGCTTCATTGCAATTTTGGCGTATGTGGATGGCATAATCATCACCGGTTCAAGGAAAACAATAGCCGGTCAACTAAACAATATTTTTATTTCAGCCTTTAAGGTAAGAGATCTTGGAGTTTCTCAAATATTTTCTTGAAATTGAAATAGCCAGGTCAAGAAAGACATTTGCTTAAGCCAAAGAAGATATAAAATAGAACTCTTACAAGAAGGGTTGTCAGGAGTTTTCCAATTAAGCACATACTGAAGAAGACCTTCACCAAAATCCAACAAAGTACAGTCAAATCATAGGAAAACTATCTCAATTCATGCATAAACGAGCTTCACTCCATTGGCAGACAGCACACAAAGTCCTCAGATTCCTTAAAAACAAACTTGGAAAAGAAGTTTCCTTCTTCAAGGATAGATCTCACCTTGGATACACGGACAGTGTTTGCGCCTCTTGTTGTTAAAACGAGGAAATCTGTAACCGGTTTCTGGATTTTCCTGGGGACTTCCTTGATCAGCTAGAAGACAAAGAAGCAAGGCACTGTTTCTAGAAGTTCTACTGAATCTGAATATCGTGCCATGGCGGCCATCTTCTATGAAATGACGTGGTTATTTCAGCTGCTCAAGCACTTTAGATTACGCAAACTCAGCCTGTACACCTGTTTTGTGACAATATAGCTGCCGTACACTTCCAAAAATCATGTCCTTCGTGAGAGAACCAAGCATATTGAGAGAGATTGCCGTCATAAAACCAAAATACATCCACCCCCAAGTCAGCCACCAAATGTCTACACCAAAACAATTTACCTAATATCCTTGAATTCTCTAATTAGCAAGTTGAAGATAATTGGCATGGATGCTGCACTGGAGGGGAGGAGCAGCTTTAAGAACATGGTGGTCCAGTCCACAGCAATAGTCCAGTCTGTAACAATGGTTGCGATGGTCCGGTCCATAGCCCTAAACAAGCCAAGCGACTAGCATATATAAGTAAATTGTAACTAAGTGTAGTTTAAAAAAATTACTTAATAATGACATATAAAAAGTTAAATTGGGTTAACAAAATTTTCTATTCTTCATTTCATATTATTTTTTTAGCTTAGAAATAAAGCAGTGATAATTAAGCAATACCTACTCTCTTTAATCATTGATCGCACTCGCTTAAAATATCCGCCTAGATTATAATTACTATTTTATGGATAAATCCATAACTATAAGCATGTCGTGGTCTTAGAGTTCCGGCACAAGTTTTGTGGTGAAACTAAGAACACATTCTTCTCACAGTTGAATGGTTACAACCCCCTCCTCAAATTTGATAATTCTTGATTCAAATCGCGATATAATAAAAAAATAATAATAATAATAACACATTCGGCATGAAGAATAGATATGGGATTGTGTTGGCTCATTTGCTAGACTCTTTCCCATTTTATACCAATAGACCATTCAGCCGCCAAGCACATAATTATGCTTTCAATTCGGTACAGCCCAAAGAGAGAAAATTCAGTGGACATGGTGTGGTATTGTTTGGGCCCCTGAAACTGCAAGTGAACATTTAGGTCCAATAGCTTCCTTGTAAGTTGAAAGGTAAACATTCTGGACTTCAACCACAAATAAGGCCTAAAATTCCCCAGGTGTCAATGTCTGGTTTTGAGCCCATCTGACGACTGGACCTTGAAGTGTATTAGGCCCAGTAGGATTGACAGAGAACCGATTTTGATCCTGAAAGTATATTTTCTGGTCAATATAATTCTTAGGGGATGTTTCATAAATTAAAATTAGGTGAAGAATTTCACCTATTGAAGAAGAAAAGACACATCAACAAATCTTAATTAATTCCATTGTCATGATTCAAATTCATCAACAACTCACTCGCAACCAACATTGTGTGGATTTAATGATGGAATACTAAAGTCCTTTAACCAATATATTAAGTTTGAATTTTGAAAATTGAAATATTGATGCCGAGAGAGCTAAGCTCTAAATGGACCCTACAGTGGTTGAAGTGGATTAGTCGGATAATTCATATACCAATTAATTAATAAAAAATATATATATATTTACAGCCGCATTATTGTTGATTCCTAGAGAAGTGATGAGCGGAGTTGGAAAACAATGCAAAACCATGTAGATATTCAACTTGGATTTGCTCCTACTTCGATCCAAAAATTCTGAGCCATCAAAATTGAATATTCCACCGACATTCCCCTAGTGGAATACTTGAGAGAGAGATGGGATTGCTGGAACATGTGCTCCCCATATTATAACAAGTCATTTTTGCCACCAATAACTCATCATCACCTCCCACACGCACCAAGCTTTATGGCCCGTCTACATGAGCCTTCACCGGTTACCAGGCGGCACAAGGGATAAAAGATATGGCCATCTTTATACATATTGTTGGAGAAAACTTATAATGATTCAAATAAATTACACATTTATAAATTTTCCTATGTTGAATTAATATTGATAATTATATAAACTTTTAAACAATGGTTGGTCATAATAGCAATGCTTCTCGTTTTTAAATTAAACGACACACGTAAAATTTTAATTTTTTTTGGAAGATTTATGCCCTTCATCGGAATGATGGTCTACTGCAAAGGTTGATCGTCGTCTCATGATACAATGCTCTACATTCGAATCACTTTCAAAGGACTGAACATCTTGAAAGGTAAAATTTTGCTACCAGTCTTTTTGCGCTGCTTTATTACACTTCAACAATGACATTACTTTATATTTTAAAATATTGCACTCCAAATATATCTTGTAGAGAGGATTGTACATAAATATAATTGATGGTACATGGTCTAACGACCCATTATCACAAAGTCCAAAAACTACCAAGTCCACTAGGCCCATAAACAACCGAACACTCTTAATTGAAGGCCCTATTGGTTAAACACCCGTGCTTATGCCTCTCAACTTTCTCGGTTAAATGCTCTTAGGGAGCCACTTCTTAACCTTTTGGTCTTATCCTCTCGGTTATTTTCAAGAAGCTTTCTGGCGAACAATGCTTGACAAATCAAGATAATGATCGTCTAAAATTTGAACCTCCTCTAATCTGGGAAGTAATCTTTCCCGATAAGGAAAAGAGTTTTCGTAATCGCTATCAATAAGGTAGGGAATTTCAATGATAACTTGAACTTTCCTAAATTAATGGGATTCCAAACCTCCTAAAGATCTTTCACCACAATCCTGATAATTTCGGAAGATTCTCAGCAATCTCTTCATAAGGAAATTAGAGTTTTTACACCCCTAAATACATATGAAATTTGTCATGCATGCATACCATATATACTAGCACAGGCGACAAGCAAGTACATTTCATAACTCAACACTTAACACACATAGGTAACATAGGGCTATTTCTTGGATCTTCTTTCATTACTGCTCTTTCTTATTTGAGTATCGGAGTTTTCTCTACCAGAGTACCTTCCAGTGGTATTTGTAGGTCTCATCATCCACAAAGACCCAGAAGACTCACTGGCATTGGTTCCCCACTCGGGTTAAAAGGCAGTTATTTGTGGAGCAAAACCCACCTTCAACAAATTTGCATCGCTCGTGGGAGAAAATTGACTTTTTAGCTTAACACACTTTGCACCCTACTTTATTGTCATTTCAACCACCATGCCACCAAAAAGAAAGAACGGAAACACCTCAAAGGTCGTGTCTATGGCAAAGGGATAGATGTCCAACTTTGTGGACCCTCCTTCACCAACAGCCCCCGATAATCAACTAAATACTTCTATTATCCTCTTACAGCATTAGACAAAAGCATTCCCTAAGGGAGAGTCCTAGCCACTAGCCAACTAACTTCAGAACCAATCAATTCCACCCTCTGCTTCGGCCTTTCCTGATAGAGTCAACCGCTTTGAAATGAAAAGGCTTGAATTAAAGATGTAAGGCTTGAGCAAGCAATTAGAAGAACTTAGCCATGCCCTCAAATAAGAGACTTCATCCTCCTCTCAAAGAACAAGGCACACATTCTTGCATAGGCTCCAACCCCGAAAACACCAAGAGCCCTCAATCACCTTCCAACATGAACTAGATGATCTGAAAAAGCAAGTCGAAGAACTTGCGGCTAATGAACTTAAACATACCAGTGTAAGAAAGATGACACCACTCCATATGCCAAAAATCTCTCACCCTTCGATCCCAAAATCTCTTATAAACCAATGCCACGAGATGTTCTCCTTCTCTTTATGGAGAGGTACGATGGCATTACTGATCCTTAAGACCATGCGGCCCACTTGATGATAGTTATGATCTTAAGGGACATGTTGGACGTAGCTACGTGTAAGCACTTTCCTACAACCCTGAAAGGCAATGCTTTGATGTGGTTCAACTTGCTTCCGTTACTCAGCATTAAGAGCTTCTCATAACTCCAATAGCAGTTTGAAACCCACTTCATGATTAGTTAGGGGGTTCAAAGAAAATCTACCTCCCTCCTATCATTGTGGCAAAGTGATGGTGAGCCCTTAAGAGATCTCCTTGACAAGTTCAAGATCGAAATGATGAAGGTCTTAGATCTAGACCATTCCATCGAGCTGGCAGCATTGCTTATCAGATTATAGCCCTCAAGAATGAAGAATTTTATAACAAAGAATCCTCTATCTACCATTCAATAATTATACACTCGAGTAGAAAAATACATTCTAACAAAAGAACCTGAGGTGCTCGATAGATGCCGAAACAAAATGAGAAAAAACGAGCATAGCCATTTCCCTCGGGGACCCTCGCCCAAGAGGAGCTGATCGGGACCTCTGCATCATCGTAGGTTCAATAACTGCACTCCCTTGAATAACACACCTAGCCAAATCCTGATACATATCAGGAACAAATTTTCTGCTGTGCGGCCCCCATTTTCTATAGGGGATGATTATAAGAAAAACAAAACTTGATACTGCTAATTCCACAGGGACTAAGGCCACCTAATAGATAAATGCCGAAAGGCAAAGGATGAGCTCGAGGTTTTGACATGATATAGTAGACTCCAAAGATTCATTAGCATGGAACAAGAAAACAAACCCCCCGGAGTCCACGTGCTGCAAGCCGAGCGAACGAGTTAAGCGAATCACCACTTGTGGGAGCTGCCCGCAACTAAGCAAATGGAGTAATCCTTCAAATACATGACAGACACCCCTCTACAATACCTACCTTCGTCAGTGATACTCCTCCAATTCAAAATCCCATAGGCCGAATGGACACACAACAAAGCTAGGTAGAGCGAATAATAGCCACAATCTTCCAAATGACCGAGGCACCCATCTCCAAAGAAGTTCTCACTGCTCGTGTCGAGAAGGGGCAAAAAAGAAAAAGACCAGTAATTGGTTTTGATGATGATGATTAGGTAGGAGTCAATCCAAGTTGTCACAATTTGCTAGCTATCACCGCTCAAGTAGGTTAATAAAAGGCGAAAAAAATCTTCGTTGATTAGGGGGCAGGTTACGATCTTCTTTACTGAGACGCCTTTTAGCAAATGGGCCTTAGTCAGGTGCATCTCCAGCCTCGTGTTAGGCTTTTGAAGGGACTCTCAAACGAGTGACTATATCTTGAAAGCACCATCTCTCTTCCAGGAACCTTGAGAACACCACTCAATTATGCAATAGCCATGACCACATTCAATGTAGTAAAACTACCGTTGCTTTACAACGCCATTTTGGGTCAACCTATCCCCCAGGCACTACCAAGCACAAGGCATATGAAGTTCAAGTTCAGAACATCTCGTGATATCGGAATGCTCAACTATGACACAGGTCTATTGAATACTCCAATGTAATAATCTATGCTCACTATACATTGTTGCTACGTTTGTCATTTTATGTCACTAATTTGATACTTTGGTTCAAAATTTTCATCTTAAAATTGTTCTTATTATAATATCTTCATTTTACATGCTTTATTACTCTTTTGTAACATTCTGATCATGTCAATCACACATTGTCAAAAGCAACTTGTAGATATGAAATGCATCGTCAATATGGAATGTAACTACTGATCGGATAGTCGTGGCCCATTCTTTGAGCTCTATGTTTAGAAACGTGTCATCAATACGAGATGTAACTATAACTGGCAATTGGGCCGACCCGGTCCGAGCTCGATTTGTTTTGAAGTGTCGAGCTCAGCTTATTGTAGGGCAGGGCCGAACTTGGCCCATTTTTTTAAAGTTGTTTTAATTACGGGTCGAGTTTGGATATCAGTGGATTCGGCTCAATATAAGCTCAGCCTATTTAGAATTAAATATTTGTTTTTTTTTTGTTTTTTTATTAAAGAGGAGAGAAGTGAGTGCATTAATGACTCATGTATTCTCTGTCTCTCTCTCTCTCTCCCTCTCTCTTTGTTTTCATTAAAGACCACACCCAGACCCAAGCTCTACAGAGCTCTCTCTCTTTCATTGGAGACCACACCCACACCTAAACACTTTGCAAAGCTCTCTCCCTCTCTCCCCCTCTCTCTCTTTTTCATTGGAGACCACACACAAACTCTATAGAGCTCTCTCTCTCTCTCTCTCATAGTGTCCATGATAAAAGACAAGCAAAACCATCTGAGTCATGGTTACTTGATTCCTACACACATTGATGCTGGGCTCGGGCTACATCATTGGATGTTTCTGGTGTTCGTGAGCAAGACGCCATGAGAGCTCGAGCCCATAAAATTTTCCTGAGCTCTATTCTCTTGCGTTTATATTTGTCAGATCATTGTTACAACGATTTCATAGCCACATCAAGGATCCTAATTGGTTGATGCTGCTACTGCTCAATCGAAGATAAGCAGCAGCCTCTGTCTTTGTTTTCGATTCAAGGACAAGAAAAAGAATCGAGGCTATGAAATACTAGTGAACTCAACATGTTGAATAATCGTTGCGCCATCAATATCAATTACGGCAGCCATCATTGCCGTCATCATCCATCAGCGACCAAAAGTTATGGACCGATAGGGATGAAATTGAATGTTAAGAGGAGTAAATGAAGAGATCGGACACTGAATCTAGCATTGGCATCCCCTGTTCTTCCTTCCCTGGCATTTAATTTCCTCTCCCCTCACGGGAAAGGGTGATAAAAGTTGAAGGCTCTTCACCTCTCTCTCTCTCTCTCTCTCTCTTTCTCTCTCTCAACATTTTTTTGGGTTAATTCGAGCTTGAGTCAATCCCGAAATGGGCTCGAAGCCCTTTTAATTTTTTGAGCCAAGCTCGAGTCTCGATTCTTCTAGCTTTCTCGAGCCAAACTCAAGCTTGGGCCTATAAAAAATTACTCAGGTTGAGTTTGGGCTTTGCAAAGTCTGGGTCAAAAAGCTCAATTTCCACCCCTAGATGTAACTTCCAACCGGGTAGACGTGGCCCACTCTCTTGGCTTTATGCCTTAAATGCATCATCAATACAAGATGTAGCCCTCGACCAGGTAGATATGGCTCACTCTCTTAGCTTTACATCTCGAAACACGTTAATGTAGGATATAACTTTCGATCGGGTAGATATTGCTCACTCTCTCGATTCTATACCTCGAAACACGTTGTTACTGAATGTAACTCTTGACAAGGTAGATGTAACCCACTCTCTCGACTCTATGCCCCAAAGAGTTCCACACCATCACTTTCTTAGCTCTAAACCTTATAAGGGTTTCACTCTCTTTCTCGAGACATTGTCATGCGGGGGACTTAATAGGACATTAACATCGCTTCTCAGCTCTACTGACCTCAACATGCAAATGAGCCTGGCTCCCATTCTCCCAACTTCAAGGTTTCTGACCATCTCTTTCTCTTAGTTATGATGCAATTAGAAACGACTCAGAGTCCACATCTTTACACTCTAATACACAATCAACAAAACGACATGAATACTGTCAAGACGAAAACACATTAGAAAACAAGATTACTAAAAATGTTCATTTGTGCTAACCAAGGAGAGATACATGAAGGTAGAATACAAGAAAAGAAGAGGGAAAGTGTAAAGCACGGACACTACGATGAAGGGGGTGGAGGGGGAGAAAGAGCCTTCTGCTGCAGAGACTCAATGTTAGCTCAAAGGGTAGCAACATCAGTACTCATGTCAACTACCTCATGAGGAGCATTGTCCTAACTAGTACCGGTGAGGCTCGAACTGGATAATTTGGGATTTACACCCTTAACACCTACAGTCGTGGCCTCGTCTAGCCCGACCCGATAGAACCTCCTTGGCATGCTATAGCTTTTTTGATATCTCATGGTGATAGCGCTTGTAGTCCTCAATCACCTTTGCGAAGGTGTTCCCTAACTCAGCCAGCTTCTACTTCGTAGCAATAAGAGATTTTCCTCAAGTCCTTGCCAACAATTATGCAGCCTGCAACTTTGCTTTGCACACCTTCGCAGTCGCTTCCAAATTCTCATACCTCATCAGCACCGCTTCACATTGCTAGAACTCCAACTCCAGGTTAGCCCTTAAATGCTCCACCTCCTCATTTCTATTATTTAAAGCAGCCCTAACTGCATTATCCTCTTTTATCTTCCTCTCTCTTTGCACCAAAACACTACGTAACTAGGAGATTACTCCACCCATCTGGTCCACGCCATGTTCTAAATGCTTGATCAATTGTTCTCTCTTTAATCTTTGGGACTCGGCTAAGGCAATAGTTTGCACAAAACACATTAGTCAAATAAAATTGAAAATCTAGATAAAACATACCCTAAAAGGAAGACTCATATCCCGAGCCTAAAGGACATGAGTGCCTCATTGCCTTGCTCCATTAACAAACCATTCAATTACAGCTTAACACGATGATAATCTATACGTTCAACCACCCTCCTTGCCTCTGTGACATCTAGGTAACTGTCGCAATGGTACGGGCATTGATCCCTATAGTACCCCTCTTCCTAAGATCCATCCTATTATCAAAGGATCTGCCAAAAATGGAAGGGAGAGGAGTAGTCCTTTTCGAGACCTTCCTTTTACCCCTCCATAGATATAAGGATTCGAGAAAGGCGAAAAAAAGGCCCAGCTCTAGCCTCCTGAGCCATGCGCTCGGGAGGCATACCCTGGCTTCACCAAGAGTACCTCTCTCGATGTCCTCTCCCTCTTCTCCACTTTCTACATCCTCTCTCACAAAACCCTTCTTGGCAGCTTTTCCTTCATTGCCCTCCTTAAGAGCTAATATTGAAGACCAAGGAAAGGTCACCTCTGGCTCAAACCCTTCTGCCGGCTTGTTTGGCTGCCTTTAGAAGGGGAACCTGAGACGCACTCGGCAAAAAACCGTTCCCTAGTCTCTCCAACTTCCTCATTGGTGCTTGACATCAGAACTTTCTTCCTTTTCCTCCCAACATTGAAATAGGGAGGGTACACAATTGGAATTGTGATGCGAAGAGCTTTGCTTGGAGAAATAGAAGGAACATGTATCACGTGTGCAAAATATGAAAAAATACCACACAAATATTTTACTATGTGAGGTATTTAAGAATTAATACATGAAATTTTAATGAGTTTAAAAGAAAATATATTGAGAAGTAATCTGTATGGAACTTGAAACGCGTCCACTCCCAAAGTAGAATTGATCTATGGCTAATTTTGTAACAAATAAATAAGACTTTTTAGTTGTACCTCGTGAAACTTAAACTTCATTTTTAATGATCCAATTCTCTTGTAAGACAAAAAACAAAGAAATGTGATAAAGATGAATGGAGCACCTTGCTCCGATGCGCTCTCCGCCTCTTTAGCATTTCTCTTATATTTCGGTCTTATCTGTCTTTCGGTGGTTATCCCAATCAGATCCTCTCCTTCAGTAAAAGGAAAAACATCTAGAAGCCTCATGGCTTTCCTCTTCACCAAAAGAGACCTCTCAATTTTCCTCTTCTCTTCCACAAACAGATCAATTAACGATAGCATTTGCTCATCTAGGAAAGTTTCCATGCAACTGGATTTCCTTTTTGCCAAATAAAAGCCCCCAACTGAACGTACAAACCTTGAATGTCGGCAAAGTCCTGGGGACTTCAACCCCAAGAAAGGCTCCCCATTGGCCTCTGGGGCCTCCCTTCCTTATTCACGGACTCTATAAAAAAGAATTTTTACATCCAATTCTTATCGATAGTCTCCTTATAAAAGAACTTCCATCCCAACTCTGGTCTAGTTTGGAGACAAAATCATCCCTCTATAGAGGTTCTAGTAAGACATCTCAAAAAAAAAAAAAAGATTGACAACAACATTTCAAAATTGAATTTCAGATGACAATAACTCAACAAACTCACTACTGTCATAATTAGACACCAAACACCGGGAATCAATGATAGGGCATAAATTAGTATAATAATTATGGTTTGTTTTGTTTTATTTTTGAATCAATATTATACTAATTGTATGTTTTATGATGATTGATATAATAGGAATGATAGAGGAGACTTACAAAAAAAAAGGAAGGAAAAAGAGCCAAATTTGAAAGCATGGAATATTTGCAAAGATATGGAATTTGTTCTTAAATATTTGGAAATGAAAATTTTGGAAATTTCAACCCTTGTTACTTTTTATTTAGTAGTTGTTTAAAATTTAGGAAGAATTTTTCCTTAAGAAATTAGATTAATTCATCCCTATATATATATGAGTTTTACAAGGGAGGAAAGGAGACAGCCCCAAGGGAGGGCAACACCCCACGACCAGTAGCACTTTAGAGTTTAGGTTTTGTTTTGTTTTGTTTTGTTTTTTGTTTTTTTTTTTTTTGCTTCAAGTTCCCAGCAGCATGCACAACACTTCCTTGGATGGCTGCAACTCATTTTGTTATTGTTTCAATAATATTCCACATGAATAAAGTCTTATTTGTGAATTTTTCTTTCATTATATTTCTGTTCTAAATTTATTTTCTAATTGAAATGTATTGAAATCTTGATTTTCAATGATTGTGAGATTTAATTAGGTTTATTAAATCAATATCTCATAGGTATTTATTTGATTCCTATATTTTATAGATCATGATTTTCTATAACTTATTGAATAGATGACCAATGTTTAATAGATCTATAATAATCAACAACTAATTAAAACGGTAAATTCGTAATAGTTTGTTAGTTTTAATAAAATGATAAATGATATTCATGTCATGAGAATGACATTCATGTCCTGAGATTGAAAAAACTAATTTAAATAAATCCGTTGTATTTGTTAATTAGAATTAGATCTTTATAAATCTTAATACTGTTGAAATTTTTAATCTTAAAAATTTCTTTAGGGTTGACTCTCGATTAGAGAAATAATTAATGAATTTCTTTTAATTATCGATGAAGTAAGGAAAGATTGGTCGTTAGACGTTTGTCGACGACTATAACTAATTTATTTATGGGTGTTGAAATTTTTAGATACATCGATGATCAATTATGTAAAATCAAGGTGGACATAATTTCTTTGGCTAGAAAATTGATTTTTCATTAGTTTTTATTCTTTTACTTTTGAGCTTTTTATTTTTGGTTAACTCTTTCTTAATTAGCTTAGTTAATTTTCCAAACCACATATTTTTATTTTTATTTTTATTTCCTTAAAAGAAATAAATCCATCGTTCTCTGTGGAGATGATCCTATTCGGTCTATATTAGTATTTAGTGAAATAGGTTAATTTATTTTTAGTTGTTTAAAGACATACCAAATTTTGATGCCGTTGTTAGATAATGGTGTTAAGTGATTTATTTCTTTTAGGTTTTTATTTTCTCCTTGCTTTCAAAACTAATTCTTATAGTGAACTTGCCAGAATTTGACAATGACATAAAAGAGAAGGACTTTAAAGACGAAAATATGGCACACAAAAGACTTTAAGGGAGTTGTTATTTTCTGATTTTAATGAACATACTTTTTGCAGTGATTTTCTTAATATTGAGACTTTCCAAAATTTGGAATATGACAAGATGTTCCAAGAAGGGTCGATGAGGTAAGTTTTTCTTCCATTGATAAAAAATTAGATGCACTAACATCTCTTGTAGAAAAATTTGTTGTAAAGCAAATGCAACCGGTACAAATTTGTGGAATTTATTCAGAGGTAGGTCATATAACCGATAAGTATTCCATTCTTCATGATGACCCATTTTTGAACACCTACAACCAAGGATGGAGGGATCAACCAAGCTGACAACAAGGATTCCAACAACGACCATAAGACCGACCACAATTTCAATCTTAACAACTCTTTTTGAATCAAAGTATGTCTATAACAGAGATTGTTAAAAGTTTGGCTAACAGCACTATATTAATTCAATAGGAAAGTTAACGATTTCAACAAAAGACAAGAACCAACATCCAGATTTTAGAGAATCAGGTATCACAATTGATGGCACCCATGAGTTGATTAGAAAAATCAACAAAAGAAATGCAAGACAATTTATCAAAAGTCGAAGAAGATAAGGAAATCGAGCAAATAGAGAAATCATCAATAGCAAATGAATCCACCAAGGAGGTAAGTAACGAGTCAGATACTTTCAAGACAAAAATTTTGATTCCACTACCTTTTCTTGGTAGGTTGACACGATCAAAGAAAGAGGAGGAAGAAAAAGAGATTTTAGAAAATTCACCAAAAGTACAGACCAATATTCCTCTCTTGGACGTAATAAAGCAAATGTCAAAACTATTCATAAAAACAGTCAAAACAAAAATTGATGCAAATTTGGGTACTTTAACGCTTGAGTTTGATGGTAAAGTTGTAACTTTTATTATTTTTTATATTATGAAGTATCCAAATGATTTTAAGTCTATTTTTTATGATAGCACGGTGGATTTCATTGTTCATGATAACTTTATGCAAGATGAATTAGATTTTGTTTTTAAGGAAAATGTAACAGATAAAGTTGTATAATGAAACAAATTTTTTGATAACAAATTCTCATATCGGAAACAATCCATGGTAGGCCATAAAGTCCTTCACTTTAATTCAAAATTGAAGTTCATGCCAAGTAAATTGAAGTCTAAATAGATCCATCGGTCTTTGAGCAAGGTTGAAATGAGGAGACAACGTTGAGTCAAAAACACTAAACAAAGGCGCTTGTTGGGAGACAATCTAATATTTTCTTTTATGATTTTTATTTCATATTTATTTTGTTTGATTTAAATTTTATTTTGATTTTTTTTAGGTGAATAAATTCTAAAAAAATTTATGACCAGAAGTGCTCTACCATTAAGGTGCGCCCACGCCTTAACAAGTCTTTATTTCTGTCCAATTTTGTCAATGTTTATAAGTGACCAGAATTGTACATAAATTAGAGCATGTTCATACCCTAAAAAGAGGTCCATTGTTGTCACTATAACTTTTTCTTCAAGATTTGTTGGATTTGACCATTCATTCATCACTCCACCCTATAAAAATCTTGTTCTTACTTTATCTTTTTATTTTTTATTTTTATTTGAAATGAATGTTATTTATTTTTATTTTTTTTTTTTCTTTCTTATTTGACATACATCGGGGACAATGTATGACTTAGATATGAGGGGATATTTCATATTTTTTGTTTTTGGTAGTTTGTTTGTTTTTCTACAATATGTTAAGTTTTGTTTTATTTTATTTAATTAAAGAAAAAGATAAAAAAGAAAAAGAAAAATAAAAAGTTTTAAACTTTCTAAGTTGATGTGTATTTGGTTGACTAGAAAATTATGAAAAAATAACTCGTATCGATAGTTTTTATAGTTGTATGACTATTCATATTTTTAATAATTTTTTTAATGATAAATATGCAAGATTTGACACAAATCTCATTCAAAAGTGAGGTTTTGAGTTTAAAATGAGTAAATTCATTCTTTATACTCTGGATTATTTTTTTTTTATGAGTGATTATCACATTTAGATTGGTTACTATAGAATTTGCTCTATTATACATTTCGAGATCACATCTATGATTTCATGCATTAAAATGACAAAGATACTTAGATTTTACCCCCTTTAACTTTGTAAAAATCCATACCCTAATTTTTATTCCCCTTAGTGAATCAAGTTGAATCTGAAACCTTTTCTTTCTTCATAACCCCTCATTTCAATACCAAAACTCTTATTTTTGATCTGCGTTTCAACTATTGTACCAAAAATATATGTAATTAATTGTATGATATTAGTTATATGATTGTCTCATAAGATATGTATTGATTAGAGTCTTGATATTGATATTTGCTACGTATGAAAGAGGAAGGGACTTGATGACTCTAACACTAAGTTTGGATGGAGAGAAAAAGAGAGAAAAGAAGTGATTTTAATAGAAAATCACTTACTTTCTTTCAATTGGGAGTTTTTGAAGGAAAGAAATGAAGAGAAATAAGACGATTTTAAATATAAAAACTTTTCTTCCCAAAAGTGGGAAGAACAGGAAAGAAAATAAAATTAAATTAAAAATTATTTAATGAATATACTAAATTTACTCTAAAAAAATAAAAGAAAAATATTTAATTCTAAATAAATTCCACATTATTTTCTTTCATTCTTAAAACTTCCAAACAAAATGAAAAGAAAATTTAATTATTTCTTTTCTCTTCTTTTCTTTACTTTCTTTTCTTTTCTTTTCTTTCCTAAACTCCCAAACTAAGCTCAAAAAGAAGAAAAAATTTTGATTTTATTCATCTTTTGTATTAGAGTGTTCTTCATTAAAAAAAAAAGAGAGAATAAAACAGAAACAAAAAAAAGTAGCAGCGAAAAAAAGAAAAAAAGAAAAAGAAAGAAAAAGAAAAAGTGTTGCATCTCTTCATTTCAGTCATAGATTGTTGGAAAAAAAAGTCTGATATTTTTATATACTTTTTACTGTTGATTATGTTGAGCATGTATGTGTAGCGAGATCATGTATTTTGGGTATGCTATTTGTGTGGGGCAAATGTGTTATTGCAGAAAAATTGTGTGATTAGTTGTATATTTTCTTTAGTACGTTTTAACCTTTAAATATCCCGTTTTATCCTACCTTAACCCTAATCTTATTTCAATTAAATGAAAGACCTTTAAATTAGTGCATGGAATTCAAATCTTTAAGTGATGGAGATTTGATATATTTGCAAGTATATGGTAATGCCAATTCTAATGTATTGATTTAAGTTTTATTGATATATTCTTTAACTTATTTTGAGTGAATTTGAGTGAACCCTTAGAGAAAAATATTGAATCTTGCAGTTTTGATTTTATAAGAAACGTTGGGATTTGTAATAGTTATTTTTGTACGAAATACTGTGAAATATTTGTTATTTTGATTATTTTTTTTAGTTTGACTCTTATGGCATATATTCGCTTGATAGATGGAAAGAAAAAAATAGGTTAGTTATGGTAGTTTTAGTTTTATTTGAGTTAGAAATATTTGAAAAGAAGCATTATCCAGATGCGATGGATTTTGATAGAGCATAAATTAATGTATTAATTATGGTTTATTTTGTTTTATTTTTGAATGAATATTATACCAATTGTGTGTTTTATGATGATTGATATAATAGGAATGATAGAGGAGATTTATGCAAAAAAAAGGAAGGAAAAAGAGTCAAATTTAAAATTATGGAAGATTTGCAAAGATATGGAATTTGTTCCTAAATATTTGAGAATGAAAATTTTGGAAATTTCAATTGTTGTAACCTTTTATTTAGTAGTTATCTAAAATTTAGGAAGAATTTTTTTCTGAGAAAATTAAGTTAACTCATCCTTATATATATATATGAGTTTTACAAGGGAGGAAAGGAGGCAGCCCCAAGGGGGGCAGCACCCCACGACCAGCAGCACTTTAGAGTTTAGGTTTTTTTTTTTTTTATTGTTGCTTCAAGTTCCCAGCAGCATGCACAACACTTCCTTGGACAGCTGCATCTCATTTTGTCATTGTTCCAGTAACATTTCACGTGAATAAAGTCTTATTTGTGAGTTTTTCTGTCATTATGTTTCTATTCTATATTTATTTTCTAATTAAAAGGTATTGAAATCTTGATTTTCAATGATTATGAGATTTACTTGGATTTATTAAATCGATATCTCATAGGTATTTATTTGATTCATGTACTTTATGGATCATGATTTTCTGGGTTTATTGAATAGATAGCCAATGTTTAATAGATTTAGAATAATGTACAACTAATTAAAATGACATATCCGTAATTATTTGTTAGTTTTAATAAAGTGATAAATGACATTCATATCATAAGAATGAAATTCATGTCCTGGGATTGAATAATCTAATTTAAATAAATCTGTTGTGTTTGTTAATTAAAATTAGATCTTTCTAAATCTTAATGCTATTGAAACTTTTAATTCTGAGAGTTTTTCTAGGGTTGACTCTCGATTAGGGAAACAATTAACGAAATTCTCTTAATTATCGACGAAATAATGAGAGATTGGTCGTTGAACGTTTGTCGACAACTATAACCAATTTATTTATGGATATTAAAATTTTTAAATAAATCAATGATCAATTATATGAAATCAAGGTGGACATAATTCCTTTAGTTAGAAAATTGATTTTTCATTAATTTTTATTTTTTTACTTTTGAGCTTTTTATTTTTGGTTAATTATTTCTTAATTAGTTTAGTTAATTTTCTAAACTCTCATATTTTTATTTTTATTTCCTTAAAAGAAGTAAATCCATAATTTCCTGTAGAAATAATCATATTCACTCTAGACTAGTATTTAGTGAACTAGGTTAATTTATTTTTGGTTGTTTAACACACATATGGTCGGAAAAATATTCCAACACATCAAAATCCAGACAAAAGGATTTGTATATGGCACCCGAAGGCCATAGTTCATATACTATCTATACATCAGAGTACTTCCTTCTGGTGGCCTATTTGCTCTATCTTCCTTCATGGATGACAAAAAATTTATAGCCATTCCCTAACATCATATCATTAACTACCTCACCCAAGTCCTCCTATGATATCATACTCCTAATATCACTAATGCTACAGTGAATGCAAGAACCAAAACCTTTCGTCATCTTAGTTTTTTTACAGAGCTCTCTCACAAATCTGGCAAACCCTAATTCACCGAATCTTTTCTCTCTTAATAAAAGTGAACTGACTAGAGTGCCACCACCACAATAGCTGTAACCAATCCTAGCCTACTAAAAAAGAAGCATGTCAAGGAAGATTCGCAAATGTCAAGGAAGATTCGCAAATGTCAAGGCGACACGTCTCATATTTAATGCTTCACTTTCGTGTCCATTCCACTTACCCAAAACCGGTCTCTCTTCATGTCCTTTCAAATTATTCAATTCTTATCACTTTAATTTTACTCATAATGCCACTTTTTTAAACTACCATTAGAAGTGGAGGACAAATAATGGTGCATAGTCTAACGGCCTATTACCACAAAATCCGAGAGCTATCAAGTCCACTAGACCCATAATCATGAGGCCCATAAACAATTGAAGACTCTCGGTTGAATGCCCTCTTGATTAAACACTCTCGCTTATATTTCTCGATTTTCTCGGCTAGACTTTCTCAAGGAGCCACTTCTTTACCTCTTAAACTAATGCTCCCAGTTATCACCAAGAAGCCTTCTAACAAACAATGTTTGATAAATCGAGATCATGATCATTTAAGATTTGAACCTGCCTAATCTCCAGAGTAATCTCCCCAATAAAGAAAGGAGTCTTCGTAATCACTCCCAATAAGGTAGCGAATTTCTTGATAACTTAAAATTCCTTTAATCAATGGGATTCCAAACCTCCTAAAAATCTTTGACCACAGTTCCAATAATCTCAAAAAATTCTCAACAATCTCTTCACAAGAAAACTAGGGTTTCTATACTTCTAAACACATATGAGACTTGTCATGCATACATGTTATATATACAAAACACATACAACCAGCTAGGTACGTTTTTTTAACTCTACACTTAACACAGGCAATACAGGGCCATCTGCCTCTACTTAGTCTATTTCTCTTTCTTTTGTCACCACTCTTTCTAACTTGAATATTTAAGTCTCCTTTGCTGGAACACCCTCCGACAGTATTTGCAAGTCTCATCAATCACAAGACCCAAAAGAATCACCGACATCTGTTTCTCACTCGGGTCAATAAGATAGTTGTCTGTGAAGTAAAACCCACTTCCAACAACATATTATAGTATATTGAGTAGTAGTACCATGTATATAGAGAGAGTTAAAAGATATTAATACACAATATCTTCTAATCTTTATTTGTATTAATATTATAATGACAAATATTTTGTAACTTCATAATTGAGCAATTCGAAATTAACTCCTTTGTGCGTAATTGGTCACCATATACAACCACTTGAAAATCATGATTATATATATATATATATATATATATATATATATATATATATATATATATATATATGTATATATATATATATATATATATATATATATATATATGTATGTATATATGTTGGTGTGTGTGCACGCATGCTTGTGTGCATGTAAACATGCCCACGATTCTGAACTAAATTGGAACTGAACCACAACAAGAAGATTCCAATTTAATAGGAAAAAAATTCGAAACTAGAAGAAGAATCGAGATGATGGTCCTCATCCAAACTACAAAACCGGATGCTTTTGGTCTCTTTATGGCTCTAAACTAGGATAGTTCCGATATTAGTGTGGTTCCGATTTTTATGGTTTTTAATTTTTATACGATTTTTAATAATTTTTATATAATTTTATTGTAGGTTTATAAATAAAAAAATAAGATTTGAAAGAACCAAGATCCTCACAGTACTCAAACTTTGTTAAATAAAATCTAAATATCATGACAAATAATCCATTTAAAAAATAGACAAACAAACAACAACTTCTTCCTATTAATAATCCTTATTTTCTCATTATATCTTGTTTTATTTGGCTTTTACATTTTATAATCTCATTGCCATGATTGTTTTGTATATAAGGGTGTGCCACCGTAAAACATGGTTAAAGGCTATATATTCTAAGAGAAACCCATTATCACTGAGGTGTTGCTATTTTTGAATAGCATTTGATACGAGATAAAAGGTTGTAGAAGAAAAGTACAAAAGAGAAAACGATGGAGGTAATATTCTCTCCTTCTCTATGGTTGATAATTTTTATGTCTTTATAATTTAATTATTATTTTTCTCTCTCTTCAAATTGACTAATATAATCGATTAATATAAACTATCTTTCTAAAAGTATACAATTTAATTTTCTCTCTCTAAAAAATCAATTTATTTAATTTTTTTTAAACACATTATTTTGATTGCTTCTCTTTGTGAAAAAAGAAACTTATTTTTTTCTTTGATACTTATCATTTAATTTTCTCTCACTCTAAAAAAATTAAATTACTTGAAATATTATCTTCCTAAGCACTCTAGTTTTAAATTTTCTCCCTACAAAAATTAAATTCAATTTTTCTCTTTGTAAAATTAAACACATTAATTTTCTCTTTCTAAAAAATTAACTTAATTCATATTTTTCTCTCTAAATGTATTTATTTTAGATTTTTCACAAAAAATCAAAATTAGTTCTCTCTAAAAACTCAGCATGTTAATTTTCTCTCAAAAAAGTTTAATTACATTTTTGTATATCTAAATATATTGATTTTAATTTTTCTCTCTAAATAATAAAATTTAATTTTTTCTCTTTAAAATTAAATCCATTAATTTTGTCTCTCTAAAAAAAATTAATTTACTAAAAAATAAATTAATTCACATTTTCTTTATCTAAACTTATTGCTTTTAAGTTTTCTCTCTTAAAAAAAAAAAAAAAAAAACCAAATTTTGTTTTTCTATTTCTTAAAAAAAATAATTATTTTAAATTTTTTCTATTGATTTTTAATTTTCTCTCAAAAAAAACTTAATTTAATTTTTCGTTTTTAAACTAAACGCATTACTTTTAACTTTTTTAAAATACCAAATGTACCTCTCTTCAAAACTAAAATATCAATTTTTTCTCTCCAAAAAAGTAATTTGATTCGCATTTTCTCTATGTAAATATATTGATCCTAAATTTTATTTATCTAAAAATACATAATTTAGTTTTTTTCTCTTCATAAAACTAATCATATTAATTTTTTCTCTCCAAAAATTAAAATATTATATCTCTAGACATATTAGTTTTAAAATTTTTTTCCCTCTAATGAATCTAAATCCAATTTTTTATCTTTCCAAAAATGAATTTAATTTATATTTTTCTCTCTAAACACATTGGTTTTAATTTTTATATTGCTAAAAAAATTAGTTTTCCACTCTCTAAAATAAAACAAATTAATTTAATCTATTATTTTATTTTACAAGGGTGATGCTAACATTTTTCAAAAATGAATGTACTTTTATCCTCTCCATAGTATTGTTCAATTTGAATTTTACTTATCATACATGAAAAAATAGGGTAAAAGCCCTGGTAATCTTTACGTCCCTTTTATCTTATACCAAACACTACCTTAATGTCACACACACACACACACATATATATAAAATACCTGCGATATATTGATGCAGCCAACCTTAATGCTGCTCAGTGTGATTTTGGACTTGAAGGATAGCATAACTTATTATCAATCATAATTCATGTTTTGTCCGGCCCCGATCCTCGGATCGACCACGCGACAATCGCCACGTCGTCTCAGTACACGGACAAAACCTCCCCATATACCGGGACTCCGCAAAGCTATCAAATTTACAATAAATCATCAAAAGCATAAAACTCATCAAAAGCATAAAACTTTTCAAAAACAAGAAATCACAAAATCAATACACATGCAAGGAGCCCATCCGGCTCATCCCTGAACGTACAAACACACATATCGACACACATCGGGGAGTAGGATCCTGTACATGCAATCATACATTAGCACACATCGGGGATGAGGAACCTGTACATGCACGAGTACACAACAGTACACAACGGAGAGTGGAAACCTGTACATGCACGCATGCGATGTGACCATCCTGACCACTCAGAAAGCATTTAACAAACAAGAAATCCCAAAACATAGCCGTCGGATTTTACCAACACTTACTCGAGGAAAACAAGCCAGTATCGGTAAAATCCTAACGGTATGAGTTGTACAGAACTTCACAAAATCAAAGAAAAAGCAACGAAATTAAGATTTACAGTCCAAATGTCTCAATACAGATATAAACAGTTTTCCAAAACTAGAGTAATCAAAATAATAAAGAACAAATCAAAAATCGTCGGCTTTTATTAATACTTGCCGACAACTCGGCCGGTATCAATAAAATCCGCACAGCATGGAATGTACAGACTTCCCTTTCCATGGTTTGAGAGCTATAAATCTCCAAAAATCCTGCATGAGCCAAATACCTATACAATCCGCAAAAATACTGCGCAACCTCCATCGAGTAATCTCCCAACTAAGTCTCCTCTGAAAAAGGTGGAGAGAGGGGGTGAGTATTGGGGAATACTCAGTGAGTGGAGTGCAATGGTGCAATTGTGTTCATAAACAAGGGGTGAATGTGGGACAGTCAAAGCATATCTCGTAGATCATTTCATATACATAAAATCAATTCAATAAATCGTATTTCACAAATATGCATTCATGTCAATTATCCTTTCAGAAAATCCTGAGGTCCCATCGAAAAACGCTTCCATCTTAGGGCAGCCAAACCCAGACGAAAGTCCGCCAAGGGTTTTTTTTTTTTTCTATCCAATGTCTCAAAACAAACCCCCTTTCTTGGCGTTGACTCGTACCTCACCGGGGTGCACCAGATATAGCACGACTTCGGCAGAGGGAGGGACGTCTAACTCCCCCGCACATCCAAACTCCAAACCACGCTACCTCGTCGGGTCGCTCCGTGGTGGGAATATGACTATAGTCATCTACGACACCTTTCATTTCTCAATCAATCCATTTCTCAACAATGTGCATGATTTCCAACAATTAATCCATAATTTCATGCCCAAGCAATTCATAAAGCAATATGAAATAGCACATGGCACAAAAGCATTTATAAACACAATGGATGCATTCGTATTTCACAATCCAGTTCAGACAGCCCACAATCACAAAACAATTTATATAAAACATATAAAAATCTTTCAAAATCATTTTCAAAATAATTTTAAAACATGTTACTCATTCATGAACACAATGAACCATCCACTCACCTCTAGGGAGGGTATCCACTCCATATTTCCACAATTAACCCAAAATGACTCCTTTCGAGTCTCCAAAGGTCAACCTAAACCAATCAACACGAATAATTATCAATTAAAGCTCTATTAAAGGGTTTTCAATTTTCCCTTTATTTACAATAGCCTTAACTTGCACAATTATATTCCTAAACTTTCGTTTCATTAATCTAGGATCATTTCAAATCACCAACGACTTTAAATTTACAATATTCCTCAATTTACCGATTTTCTCCCGAATTACATAATCTTAATTTAATTCACGCCAATTTCAATTCAAATCCCAAGGAAAACTGCGCAAATCAATCAAACAAAACTCTATTATTATCTAAGACATCCTATCACAACCCAATTTATATCGAATTCTAGATTTAACCTAAATAATTTCATATGAAATTGCAGGAAAGTACATTTCCTTTGAGTCGAACTTATTTCAAAGCATACATATAGTTTACAATTCTAATTTCAATCCTAAATTCGATAAAAATAATTCGAACGTCCAAAAGAATTGCATTTCCCTCACCTAGGGTTTTGCGCAGTTTACAATCCCGTGATCCAAGCTTTGTGCAATTCAGTCCGGGACCTGAAATGCTTCAAATTCGAAACAAGAGTCAGCAATTAAGTCTAAATCACCAAGGAATCGAAACCCTAAAGCTATTGAATCAGAATCTCGCCCTTACCTGAGAGAGGAAGGAATCGTAGTCTCAAGCTAGGGTTCTCAGATGTCCATTTACTGCTGGTCTAGGGCGGGTTGCCGAAGGGGGATGCTCGCACAGAGCATCACACGAGCGAGGGGGAGAACGCGAGGTCTCTGTCGCGCGAGAGTGAGAGTGAGAGAGAGACAGAGACACTGAAGACCGAGGGACTACGAGGGAGAGATAGAGAGTGATGGTGCGGGATGGAGAGGTGGTGACCCGCGGTGGTTCGCGGTGGCCGCGGTGGTGGCGATCAATCGAAGATGAGGGAGAGATGGCGAATGGGAGAATCGCGAAGGGAGAGAGTGTAATAGAGAGCGAGTAGAGGGAGAGAGAGATGGTGGTGGTGGCTTGCGGTGGTCGGTGGAACCACCGATGAGCGGCGGAAGAAAGGGAGACAGTGGCGGAGAGCGAGCGAATACGCGAGAGGGAGAGGGAGCAGGGGGTGAGAGAGTGAAATCGATTAGGGCTTTCAACCCTAATCGATTTGGAAAAAAAGGGGGTACGCGGCGTTTCGGGCTGAAACGCTGCGTCTCTGATAACATGCAATTTATTGAATTTATTTTTTGTTATCATGGTTTGAATTTGATTGTTTAATGCCCTAATGATTGGTTTTATTGAATTTTATTTTTAGGAGGTTAAATTTGAAGATTTGGAGCACATTGGGCTTAATGAAGCAGTTTTGAAGCTAATTGAGTCAAGATATTTTTTATTGGGCTTTGAAGATGAGGAGTTTGAATTTTAATTCAACATTTTAGTAGTATTTTTATTTTTAGTAAAATCTATTTTTTTTTAGTAGGAGTGAACTTTTGTAATCTCCTAATTTTGAAGACTCCTAATTGATTTAGAAGTCTAGAGGAAGGAAAATAGGGCAACAAATCTTTCCAAAAAATTTTACAAGAGGGCGGCTGCCCCCTCCCCTATTTATTCCACAAGGCTGCCTCCTCCCCATTCAAGAACACACAGGAAGCCTCTTTTTACATTCTTCACACAGGGAAGTTGCATTCTTCTTCAAACCACAAAGTCAAGTCACGCCAATTGTTTTCCTCATTAGGTTTTTATTTTATTTTCATTAGTACATTTTTTTTTATTTTGATTTTTCTTGTGATGATACTTACCACCATGTGTGGCTAATTTTTATTTCTGATTCAAGGGGAATTTTAATCGATTGTTCTTCATTGTGAGGTTATGTTCTAAATTTAATTTCTTGCTTTTATTCAAGTATTCGTTGATTCTTGATTTAATTTTAGGAAAACCTAATATTGGTTAATCTGACAATTTAATTCAATATTAGTTTTTCTATTACTATCCAGGAATTCAGTGATCCGTAATTGTCATGAACGAATGGTACAAGTAGTAACTAGGTTATTTTTGTTATGGGTCTTTTACCGGTAATCAATTGACCTAGGGAATCAATGGAACAAAATTGAGTAATTGCGGCTATCCCAATTATTTATATTTTGGTTTAACTGTTTTCACAGAACGTAATGCTATCATTATATTGATATGGAACGCTATCGTGCCCAGTCGGTTAATGATAAGTTTCGATTGGATGCTGGGTTTGGTCGATTAAATTGGGAAAACGCACGATTTATTACGGCTATCCTAATAGATCTAAGGTTAAATGCTTGAATCGCAAGAATAATATTTTTAACCAATGATCAATAAGACAATCGAATATATGAACCCTTGGATCGGAGTTTTGTGAATTGATTATTTTCCTTAAATTTTAGAATTTGCATTGTTGATTTGTTTCTTATTTTTAGGTTATTAACTTTTATTTGGTAATTATTATTTTAGCAATTTATTTGAAAACCCCCAATTTTATTTTTAACATCAACTAGGAGATTAAGTTAATTAGTTCCCTTGGGATTCGACCTGGTAACCACTATTGCTACAGTTTGTTGCATTGGAGGAAATCAGTATTAATTTGAGGGCTTCAACAACCCGACCAGTCTCCCCACTCTATTTATATATATATTATTTTTTTTTATACAATATATATATATTAAAATAAATAACAATCATATATATATATATATATATATATATTCACACCCATTTTTACTAAAATTTAAATTTTTCATAAAAATGGGATTTATTACGGTTCGCGGATACGATAATTTAAAAATATACCAAAAATTAAAAGTAAGACCCTAAAATCGAAAATCAATAAAATTTTAAAATTTTTTATTTTATTATAGAAATGTTTACAAAGCATTCGACATCAAGTTTTCGGTATTACATGTTTGTATAATGGCCCTGAGATAATGGGATAGAAAATTCGAATGCAGGAGTTTGCACTTGTAAATCTGCCATTTGAAGTCCCCTTCCCTCTCCCTTCTCCCGATGGGTAGGAAATTGACAAGCTGCCTTATTTATCTCTAAACTTCCAATGATCGAAACTTTGGTTGGAGCACGACGCAAGCTCACTCGTAGGTTCTTATGTCCTTGTTCGGTGCATTGGGGAAGAAAAAAAGATTGCTTGATTTGGATAAGCGAGATGTATTTCTTTCGTTTTGTGTAAAGTACAAAAACAGAATCTGACTTTAATGCAAAGATATGGCATTTCATGGCACAAAGATTATATGCTGGCCCTTTGTATTCACCTCCAAGGATACATCACTTTAGTGCCAGTTCAACTAGCTTTTCTTAGGAATTGTATAAAGAACTTAATAAATGATTCTCTCTCTCTCTCTCTCTCTCTCTCTCTCTCTCTCTCTCTCTCTCTCTCTCTCTCTCTCTCTCTCCCCACCAATCTTTATGAAGCATCTAAAGCCAAAACTGTGTTTTATTCCAGAAATGAATAAGACAGGCTAGTACTGATCGAGTTGTCAACCAGAGAGAAGGAAGAATCTTTACATGTGTTGCAGCCTACTTTCATTGGAAAGACCTGTGAAGTAAAAACCATTCCATTTTTTGCACCAAGTGATGACATTATGCAAAAGAAACAACCCATCGAATATCACAGGCTTCCAAATTCACCTTTGAAAATTGTCATGTCAATGTTAGCACTACATACTTTTAGTTACTAAATTGATAAAATATCAGTTCATGATTTTTTATTTTTTTCATCCTAAAATACTTGAGGAAGCTCGCCCACTGTGAGTTGAGTGCAGGATGAAAGCCCAAAGGTCGACTTCTTGGAGCCATGAGAATCTGGGAAGAAGGTTTTATGGATGCCCTATATAAATACCAATATAAGGTCTTCAAATGTTTTATTTTTCATATTTTTACATTTTTTTATAGTTTGAAAACCTTCACTAAGTATACTAATAAAGTACATATAACGATATTATTGCAGTTATTTTTGAAGTATAACATATGGTATTTATTAGATAAACTTATTATTGTAATTCTACAAATTAGTAATTCAATATTTTTTTGTTGCGAGGGAGGTGGCGGAATGGTGAGGCGTCCATGAGCATGATGATGGGATATGTTTACATTTTTGAAAACGAATCAGAAAAATATAAACCATGGGGTCCCGCACTCCTGGAACAAACAGCTCATCGATCAGGAGAGAGGGAGAGAGAGAGAGAGAGAGAGAGAGAGAGGTCTCAACTCTCTACCAAAAAAAAAAAAAAAAGAAAGGTTTCAACTCTCACTCTCTCGACAGTGGCATGGACCACACCATGTTGTGTTCCATGTCGTTCACTGTGCTATCTGTTTCTCATCCTTCAAGATAAAGCAAACAATCAAACAAAGCCCCCACCCAGTTATTAGCTACCCAACAAAAAAACCCGTAAAGCTGCACTCCACTCCCACTATCTTCATTCTCTAAAATTTGTGAATCATCAATAATTATTTTTATTATAATAAAATAATTTATAATTTCAATAATATTAAAACTCAAAAAATTCACTTCTTAAAACATGAAAAACATTGTGATATTGGCACAGTCACTTTGTGTTGTGGGTCATCTTGTGGAGCATTATTGATCTAAATTTAATAACTAGAGATTCAAGTAATTTGTAAAAATAATACAGTTTGTTGATTTCTGATGCTTATCTTGATCATTCATAACGTCTTATAACCGTCGTTATGGAGTTCAATGGTGAAAGAAAAAATACCGAATAAAATGTTGAGAAAAAAGGTCGGCGATTTCTCGATATTTATTTACAAACGTCGATAAATCTTTCGATCTTTGCCGACGTTTCTATACAAAGATGTCAACAAAGATTCTGGATTTTTTTACATGTTTGACGATTAAAATGTCAAGATGTGTGAGCGCTTCCCAATATGTAGTCATGAACCATGGCAAGGGCAAAAGAATTTGTCGATGTTTTGAAACTAAAATGTCGACAAATCCATATGCACTTGCCGACTTTTAGCTCTAAATACGTCGACAAAGGTTTTTTTCCCTTTTTTTTTAAAGAATGGTTCATTTATCTCCCAAACCCAAACCTATTCATCATCATATTACCATCAACAATCAAACAAATATATTGTATATTTTATACTCCATATTTCATTTGCACTTCATGTTTCAAATAAACAACCATCAACCGTCAAATAAACATAATGTACACTTCATGCTCTATATTTCATTTCACTTCATATTTCAAATAAACAACTGTCAAACATTAAACAAACAAACAACTATCAATTATCAACTATCAAAAGTCAAACAAATATAATATACACTTCATACTTTAAAATTTATGTACACTTCATATTTCAAACAAACAACCATCAAACAAACAAACACCCATCAATCATCAACCACCAAACACTTTGTACTCCAAACATAATGTACATTTAAAAAAAGGGGCAACTTTCTACACATAATTTTGAACTAAATAAACAAAAAAAAAAATTTATAATAAAAATGTAAAAAAATTTACAAAACTACATTAATGAACTAATATCGCATTACATACAAAATCTGCATCACCTCTTAAGACATAGGACCACCGTCTTGGATAGAATGAGAGTCATCACCTTCACCAACTAAACCATCATCTCCCTATAGAGAACAAAAGTTAGTGTGTCATCTAAAATATCACGTAAGATAATTCCTATTATGTAATTAAAAAAAAATTAGTACATTAACTGTTTCCATATCTAATGAGATATTTACATATATGGAAATTTTGAGATAAATATTTGAAATAAGATATTAAATTTTACTTTTGTTTGATGGTAAATATTTGTAGTACACTTCGGCTAACTCTTGGACAAAGCTGGTCTTTGTATGAGAAGGTGAAATTTCATAGTAGCTAGTAAGTGTTGGCTTCATTCTTTTACCTCTAACTCTACTCAAACGTTCTTAGTCGGTCACTTTGAGGAACACTTTGTTTTTTATTTGATTGATGGACTCTTTCATTGAGACAGTTTGTTGAGTTGCTATCATTTCGTCAACTTGATCTTGTGTATAGAAAAAATATATAAAAATATCAATACAAATTCTTATAAAAATGTCCGCATAAATGTTTAAAAATAAGTGACATCTAAAATACATAGGACTTATTATCATACCGGTAAATTCCGCATTCACATATGAACCATCTTTCTTCTTGTAGATAGTTTTGTATAATTCAATTCTGCCGAGAGGATGTCCTGTCTCTAATTCCTAAAACAAAATTGTTAGCTATTGAAATAATACTATTAAATACAACATTGGTATATAAAATAATTACCAATTCCTTTGCTCACTTTGCGAATGACTTTGAGCCGCAATTATGTGTATACATTTGTTATAATCGCTTTTATTTCCCTACTTAGGACTTCTCCTACAAAATATTCTGAATTATTATGATAAGTAAATAAAAACGAATAAAATGTTATTAAGTAAAATATGTTATTACCTTCCCGCGTCTTGAGTATCAATGTGCAAAAATGTCCTCCCATTCATAAAAGCTGTGACCCTTCGAGGCATTTGCTGAAATTTCATAAGCAGTCTTCTCCTCATCATAATATTTTTCTAGAGTGTGTATATATATATCACTACAAAACAAATGCACTATTCAGACGGTAAAAAGTGGTCAACAAAATCCATTAATTAAAACTGTGAGCAAAACTTTCTCCAACAGGTGGACCTTCAGTTGGGTATACACCAGTCGGAATAGGTGTCTTCTGATGGTTTTAATTACCGTTGGAGCATGTCATATATATATACTGACAATAGAAAAGTGTTGGTAAAATTAGTAATTTTATAATCAGTTAATAAGGTGTTAGGAAAAATTAGGGTTTTTATCATCGGTTATCATGTGTTACGAGATATTACAATCTTCATCATTATCATTGAGTTGAGAAATATTACTGATTTTATTATCGGTTATCATGTATTACGAGATGTTACTACTTTTATCATCGGTTATCATTGACTTAGAAAAAATTATTGATTTTATTATCGGTTACATATGTTACGAGATATTACTATTTTCTTCATCGGTTACTATCAAATTAAGAAATATTACTAATTTTATCATCGGTTATCATGTGTTACGAGATGTTACTATTTTTATTATCGGTTACCATTGAGTTAGGAAAAGTTACTGATTTTATCATCGTTTATGATGTGTTACGAGATGTTATTACTTTCATCGTTGGCTACCATGAGTTAGGAAATGTTATTGATTTTATCATTGATTATCATATGTTGCAAGATATTACTATTTTCATCAACGATTACCATTTAGTTAGGAGATGTTACTGATTTTATCATCGGTTACCATGTGTTACGAAATGTTACTATTTTCATTATCAGTTATTACTGATTTTTTCATCAGTTATCATATGTTACGAGATGTTACTACTTTTATAATCGACTACTAAGATGCGGGGGTAGTGCCCTACGTGGTAGTTGCCCGCCTGCCCCCATACGCAGGCGCCAGCTCGTGGGGGGTTGGGACTGCTCACCCCTACCACATATTTTCACTTTTTGTTGTAAAAAATGATAGCACACGGGTTCGAACCTATGACTGCCAAGTAATATTGAGTTGTGACAACCACCAGAGCAAAATGTCTTGTGTGTTGGTTTTTTTTCTCTCTTTCTTTCTTTCTCACCTTTTTTCCCCTATCCCACTCCTTTTTTTTTCCCCCTTATCTCACTCTCACATTTATTTTCTTTTTCTTCACCTTGAGGTCATTTTTTTTTTCCTTTTTCTTCTCTCATTGAACTTTTCAAGCCAATTATTTGAATCGGGTTTTGATGTACTGAATGATATATAATGTGATATGATGTTATGAATAATTTTTGACTTATTAATATATTGTATATTTAGTAAATTTGTGATTAAATATATAGATTTTTTAAAATTATTAGTATATTATAATTTAAATTTATTTATAAGGACATATGACCATAACATAATCTGGTTTTTTATGATAAGAGGTAGTAAGTGATAAAGGTAGTGATATCATGTAGGTAGCAAGCAGTAAGCGATGGTTATAAATTTTTATTTAATTTTTTAATTTATTAAATTAAAATGACATTATGTAGATATATTTTTTCTATTTCAAATGCATTATTTAGTTTATATACATTATTTAATTTTTATTATTTATCATTATGATATCAAGAGCCGAAATTTTATTGATTTTATAAAATTTTTTGAAAGAATATTGGAAAAATTAAAAAAATGAGATCAAAATTTTTTTAGTTTATATTCTTTTTTAATATTTTTATTAACTTTTCAAATTTTATTTTATTGATATTTTTATATTTTAAAGAATATTTTTTAATATTTTTATATTATTGATATTTTTTACTAGAAATTTTTAATATATGTTAAAATTAAAAAACATTTTTAATGATATTTTTTAATATTTAATATTTTAGGTGTTTTTAATTTGGTGAAATCAATTTTTTATTTTATATCATAAATGTTTTTCGATTGAAGAGAAGAGGGGCAAAGAGATAGAGAGACAGTTGGGCACCAAATTTTATATCATTTTGTATTTGTGAAATTTGAGTGCCAAACTTTCCTCTTTGCATTTTCACGTGAAGGTTTTGTATTTGGTTTTAGTAAAAGAGCCAAAATGGAATTTGAAAAGATCTTTCACCCCGCGCCATTTTCATTTTCATTGTGACCTTTCTATTTTCCACTTTACCTTTCGTACCTTATATAGGTGGCAATTTTTTGCTAAGGTCGATTTGGGTATTGAAATTTGAAATTAAATTAATTCTTTAAACATCTATATATATTTTTAAATATCTAAAATCATAATCACTCCTAATGGTTAGTCACCAACTCCCTTTAAACATGATTTCGTTAGTTTATCCAAAAAATATATTAGATAACAATTTAATTCTCAAAAATAATGTTATTATAACCGTACTATGCCATGATTGATAGTATTATTAAGGCAGAAGGATAAAGAAGAGTCATATAGTGATAGTTTTCAAATCGTCCCTAAAATTCTATTATATTTACCGATCACAAATAATAATCATCAGAATTGAATAGAACTTATGAAGATGATATGTTTAAATAGATAGTAAAAAAAGTCACATTAAGACTGTTTTCAAACCATCTTTAAAATTCTATCATATTTGCTGACCATAAATGATAAGTGACTATAGTTTTTAAAGACTGTACAATATATAAATTAGCATAGATATAGAACTTATACTGACGGTATGATTAAGTAGATAGTAAATAAAACTCATATAGAGATAGTTTTTAAACCGTCCCTAAAACCCTGTCCTATTTATTGACTATAAATAATAATCGTTTGAATTGAGTAGAACTTATGAAAATGGTATATTTAAGTAGATAGTAAAAAGAGTCATATCAAGACTGTTTTCAAATCGTTTCTAAAACTCTACCATATTTATTAATTACAAATGATAAGTATCAGAATTGAATATAGATTTTAAAGATTGTACAATATATAGATTAGTATAGATATAGAATTTATGTTTAAGAAAATAGTAAAGAAGACTCATATAAAGACAGTTTTTAAACCATCCCTAAAACCCGGCGCTATTTATTGACCACAAATAATAATCATCAGAATTGAGTAGAACTTATGAAGATGGTATGTTTAAGTAGACAGTAAAAAGATTTATATCGAGACTATTTCAAATCATCCCTAAAACTCTCGCATGTTTACTGACTACAAATGATAAGTGTCAGAATTGAACATAACTTTTGATAATTGTACAATATATGGGTTAGTGTAGATGTATATCTTAGGCAAATGGTATGGTTAAGTAGATTGTAAAGAGAGTCATATAGTGACGATCTTAAAACCGTCCCTAAAATTTTTATAGTTACTGACCATAAGTAATAATCGCGATAATTCAATATTGCTTTTTATAGACAGTTATGCTATCTTTACTAACGATTGCTAAACTTTTTCCAAATATACATTTCCTAACTGTTTTGTCATAAACATTGCTATAGAATATAAAAAAGCGTTACTAAAGGTTACCGACAATAAAGATTACCGTTACTATAGCACTTTAATTTTGTAGTGTATATATATATTCTTTAAATTTTGTTGAAACTAATCTGAGAAGGAATGCATCCGCATTGCCCTTGTTTTCTATTTTGAAAGTAAATCTTTGTTGTAAAAGAAGACAGTTGAATTGGAATGTGTTGCAACAGTAAATTACATTAATTGAAGGACATTTGTTCTTTTGATGTTGAAAAAAAATCATGAAACAATAAACGAATGCATCAATACCTTAATAAAAGATTCTATTTGTTCTTTCGATGCAACAGGAATACTCAGTCCTTATGACTAAGAGGGCAAAATCGCAAACTTCTAACCATAAGACCACGAAACTAACTAGTATCTATGACTATGGTCTAACGGGTTACAGCTCAGTGTTGAAAGACATTGCTATTCGTTGAGATTTTAGATCTCATATGTCCTTGAGAGTGGTTTTCCCTCTTCTTCAAGTATTTTAAAGATCATCAACGGTAAAACATGAGGCAATATATTAATAAATGACCAAACCCAATATGTTTATAATTAATACTTTTGATACATTACCAAAGGTAGCATCCTATTACGTAGAGATTCCTTTTCCAATTGAACATTCATCAACATGTGGAAGGGGTGTTTTCTCGAATGATTCACTAATTAAAATTTTCGCTTGAAAAATACTTTTAGTACGAGAATTAAATGTTTATAACATGCGTTAGTTTGATACAAGTAAACATGTAAAGAGAATATTAAACCCATATACATATGAAACATTTATAGTAAACAAATTATACATACATACATACATACATATAAAGCATATATACATATAAAAGGTATTAAACTATCTTATGCCTTTTGATCCTATAATGCTCTCCTTTTACATATCTCCATCTTTTGAGGGGGAAAAAAAGAAAAAAAAAAAAACAAAAAGAAAGAAAGAAAAACCCATTAGCCAAATGTAAATTGATTCACATGATTGTTGGAGTTGAACCAAGATGATTAGCATCATGTTAGCCATAGAACACATATACACCAACCAAAATTACTGTGAAGATGGCAAATCTAATTCATACTTCATAATGTAATTGCAAAAAGGAGGCTATTGAATTTTTAACATTAATTAATTACACTTTATTTGAGTGAAAAAATATAGAAATAGTGTAAGGGCTTGTTTAAGGCTATAGTACATGTATAGTATATATACATAATATATTATTATTAATTAAAGAAAATATGGAATTTACTTATGTTATTATTGTATATTTATATAATTTATTAACAATAATTGTTAATATTTATCTTCTATATGTTACTTTTAATTATCATTAATAATTGATAATAATTTATATGCATTATATATAAAATGTAATATATGTTAATAAAATAATTATTAACTAAAAATAGAACATATATAGCATACATACATATAGATTAACAATAAAAGTATATATAAGATTTATTTATGTTATTATTACATATTTATATAATTTATTAACAATGATTGTTAATATTTATTTTTTATATGTATTACTTTGAAATATTGTTAATAATTTATATGCATTATCTATGAAAACTAATATATTTTAATAATAAAACAATTATTAATTAAAGATAATACATATATGATGTATATACATATATATATTATTTATAAAAGTATATATAGGATTTAATTACTGATAATATTATTGCATATTTATATAATTTATGAACAACAATTGTTAATATTTATCTTTTATATGTATTTCATAAATATTTACATTTATTGATAAAAATAAACAAACCCTAACCCTTAACCCCCAATTTTATCCCAATTAACCAAATTTAATCTTAAATTTACCTAATTTTGTCCTAATTTTGTTTTAATTTGATCCTAATTTTCTTCTAATTTTGCTCTAATTTTAACCCAATTATATCATATTGAAATGAACAGACATTAATTTAACTTAAATTAATCTAATTTCGTCCTAATATTGCCCTAATTTTGTTATAACTTTTGATGAGATATGGTCTAAATATTATTTCGTGCAATATCCAAGCGTTCGAGACCTGACAATACACTACGATTCTGAAGGGTCCAGTCCTTTCGAACCATGAGCATATCGATCTAAACAATGCGACCGACTAGTGGGTGCATACACCCCCTCTATCCAATCGATACATAACGAATACGAAAAAAACTAAACACCCCTATTCCCAATCGGTAATATTCATCCGAGTCTCACTTTGATTAAACTTCGTATTTCAATATGAAATATATCTCTTAGATAAGGAATGAAACTCTTGAGAATCCAATCAATAAGGGAAAAAATCTCCTTATATAATTCAATTTTCTAAATGATAATAATTTGAAATGTTTGACTATTAGGATCCGAAATTCTCGGATCGCTTCATAAGAAAACTAGCGCTGCAATGCCTCGGGATCACGCAGCTCTAGCAGGACATCCTATAAAAGCTCTCGATGTGTTAAGTCAGATAAGCTATCTGAACTCAACACAAAACACACAATGGTCACAGGGAGTCTATCATCCCTCTCTGTCTGTTTATTCTTTTGAAAACCACTCTTTCTGACTTGAACGTCGAAATATTTCCAACCAGAGCACCCTCTAGCGATCTTTTGTAGGTTTCAAACCTCCTCATTAAGCACCCATTCGAGTCATTAAGGAGTTAAATCTATGAAATCAAAACACACCTCCAACAGATTAGCATCATCCGTAGGAATTAGACTAGTCATTAGTCTTTCTCACCAACCTTTTGTCACCAAACAAAATCAGCTACGGTTAAGAGAAAATAGCTAGCCATCAGATTCGATGATGATGATCTGATCGGAGTCGATCCTAGTTATAATGATCCTCTAGTTATTACTATCCAAATAGAGTCTTATACGGTAAAAGGGGTCCTTGTTGACCAAGGCATGGATTGTAACATCCTTACTTAGCATGCTCTCTATTGAATGGGTCTCAACTCCTCGCACCTTCAACCCCCAACTAAATCCCTCAAGGGATTATCTGATGAATGTATCTATCCAGAGGGGACGATTCCCCTCGTTGTGACTTTAGGGACTCCCCCTAACCATGCAACTGTTAAGGCCACCTTCCATGTGGTGAAACTATTCCCACCGTATAACGCTATCCTCGACCGATTGAGTCTAGATGAACTGGAAGCATGACCCAACACTAGACACATGAAGATGAAGTTTAGAATATCGAAAGGGATCACTACTATTTGCAATGATCCTGACCCTTATGCCCTCTTCGCTGATAGAGACAAGCGTAAAACTTTTCTATCGACACCCTAAAACTTAGAGTCGATATCGAACCAATAAACAAACCAGAACCAGAAAAAGAGGTGATAGAGATTTCTTTGACCGATGATCCCAATCGAATTGTTTGGATTGGGTTGGTCTGTCTGTGCCCTTACGAGAAACTATTATCAGCTACCTACAACGACACTCCAAAGTTTTCACTTGGTTCCCCGAGAATACGCCTGGCATCGATCTATCAGTCATCATTCACAAATTAACTATAAACTCCAGCTACAGGCCAGTCAAGTAGAAGAAAAGGGTGTTTGCCCTCGAATGCCAATGAGCCATCCAAAAGGAGGTCCCAAAACTACTAATAGCCAAGTTCATCCGTGAAATCAAATATCCCAAATAGCTAGTCAATGTGATCGTGGTGAAGAAAACCAATGCTAAATGAAGGATGTGTGTAGACTTCACAGATCTTAACAAAGAATGTCCAAAAGATAGTTACCCTCTCCCGGATATCAACAAATTGGTGGACAATTTCTCAGACCACCAACTCTTAAGTTTCATGGACGCCTACTCGGAGTATAATCATATACGAATGGCATTTAAGAACAAAAAGAAAACAAGTTTCTTTACTGAGTTCGGTACATACTATTACCGAATCATGCTTTTTGACCTAAAAAATGTAGGAGTGACCTTCTAACGGTTGGTTATCGAAGTCTTCAAAGATCAGCTTGGTCGAAACATAGAAGTATACGTAGATGACATGCTTGTAAAAAGCACCAATGCTGAAACTCATGTTGCTGACCTTAAGGAAACCTTTTAGACGCTCGAACGCTACAACATATGACTGAATCTTGCCATTTAGCATCGCATCGAGCAAATTCTTGGGTTTCATGATCACTAACTGCGGGATTGAAGCAAACCCCGAGAAGATAGAGGCTATCTTGGACATGTTGTCGCCTTAAACATTGAAGGAGGTGCATCGCCTTACTGGTCGATAATGGCTCTAAGCTAATTCATGCCAAAGGTTAGGAAGAAGTGCAAACCCATCTTTGATGCTCTGAAGAGATCTTAATGATTTACATGGTCACCCGAGTGCCAAATAGCATTTGAAAAGCTCAAAGAGTATCTTATGACCCCTCCGTTGCTCACTCAACTGATTCCTAGTGAGAAACTCTACCTTTATCTCTCTATTTTTTATTAGGCGCTTTGCTCTATCCATGTAAAATAGGACTCAACTGCTCGGAAGCCTATCTATTATATTAGTTGGATACTCAAAGAAGCCGAAGTTAATTACCGAACGATTGAGAAGATAGGATATACACTAGTTATTTCGGCCAGATGACACTGGTCGTACTTTCAAACCCATACCGTCGTGGTGCTCATTGACCAACCTTTGAAGCAAATCCTCCAAAAAGAGACACATCAGATCGTTTAATCAAACGGAGTGTCGAATTGGGTGAATTTGATATCCAATATCTACCTCGACTAGCAATCAAAGGCCTGGTTTTGACCGACTTCATTCTCAAATGCACTCTCCCGGTTACAGTTACACTTGAGTCAGCTAGCAGTCCTAAGGAATGGTCATTGCCAGATTGGACCATACATGTTGATAGGTCCTCAAATTCTTCGGGTAGTGGTGTCGGGCTCTTATTGATGGGTCCGGACAACTTCAAAGCGGAATATGTCATTCGATTCGACTTCAAGACCACTAACAATCAAACAGAATACGTGACCTTGTTGACATGACTCCGAATCGCAACCGATATCAGAGCCCAAAGTGTTTGGGTATTCACCGATAGTCAATTGGTAATCAAATAAATCGAAGGGGTCTATGAGACAAAAGACTTGACCATTGCCAAATACCTAAGTAAACTATGCAAGACAATGACAAAACTAGAAAGGGTCGACATCCAACAAATCCCTCGCTCAGAAAATGCGAGAGCCAATGCGTTTTCCAAGTTAGCTAACTCAGACTCAGTTACTTTTAGCCAAACAATCTACATCGAAAACTTACCATACCCTAGTATCGATGAGCCTGAAAGGGTCCTAACAGTAGACCAGCCTCCTAATTGAAAAAACCCAATCGAAGCACACTTGAGAGACAACTAACTATCTAACTCGCCGCTAGAGGTAGCTCAGTTAAAGCGAAAGGCTGCCCATTATACAATCATTGATGGAAGACTATACCGAAAGTTTTTCACTCATTCCTATTTGAGATATATGACCCCAGAAGAAGGGAACTATGTCCTATAGGAGATCCATGAAGCGATATGCGGCAACCATCTGGAGGCTCGGAATCTAGTCCTCAAAGTTTTGCGGCAAGGGTACTACTGGCCGACTATGAAGAATGATTCAAACGACTATATCAAAAAATGTGACAAACGCCAACGGTTCTCTTCGATTCCACAAATGCTTTCCTCCGAGCTTAGCCCCCTAATAGGACCATAGTCATTTACTCAACGGAGAATGGATATTCTCGAACCGTTTTCACCAGCTACCGGACAGAGAAAATTCCTTATAATGATCATCGACTATTTCACTAAATGGGTAGAGGTCGAACCTCTGGCCCAGATAACAGCAACTAAGGCAGAGTCGTTCGTATAGACTCACATAGTCACTTGATTCGGCATACCTCAAGTCCTTGTCATAGACAATGGAAAGCAATTTGGCAATGCTAACTTCCAAGAGTTTTACACAAAGCTAGAGATTTAACATCGATTTCCATCGGTTGCCCATCCATAAACTAATGGATTCACGGAGATAACCAATAGAATGATTCTCCAAGAACTAAGGACCATGCTAGATATAGCCAAAGGATGATGGTAGACGAACTCTACATTATCCTCTGGTCGTACCATACACACCTTGAAGGACAATCGAGAGACTCCGTTCAGCCTAACATATAGAAGTGAAACTGACATACCAGTGGAGATCGGGATCCACTCGCTCTGGGTAATTCAATATGATTCCGAATAGAATGAATCTACCTTATGTGAACACCTAGACTTACTCCTTGAACTATGGGAATCCGCATCTACCCAAATGGCTGCATATCAACAAAAAATAACACAGTACTACAATCAGCGAATTAGAAGCTGAACGTTTAAGTTAGGTGATCTAGTGTAGAGAAAAATGAAAGCTACCGGCCAACCCAACCCGGGGACAAGTTAGCTCCTAACTAGGAAGTCCCCTATCAGATATGCTTTATGGTTCGTCCGGGGGCTTATTGCCTCAATAACCTAGACAGATCAATTGTATCCAGAATCTTGAATGCAGAGAATCTACGAATCTACTATCAGTAAGCCACATCGTTTCTCTTTTAATAGAGATATCTCCTACTGAGTAAATCTCTCACGATTTTACTTTCAATAGTTTTATCATTTAATTCATGATGTTTCCACCCCAGTCAGTTATTACATACCGAAGGGATTTATCTTCCCGAACAGAACTTAGTCGTCCTATTCTACCGAATGGATTTATCTCCCCAATTGGTTTTAGTCTCTCTGTCCTACCGAAAGGATCTATCTCCCTGAACGGGCCATAGTCGCCCTATCCTACTGAAGAGATCTATCTCCCCGAATGGGTTTTAGTCGTCCTGTCCTATTGAAGGGATCTATCTCCCTGAAAGGGTCTTAGTCACCTTGTCTTACCGAAAGGATCTATCTCCGCAAACGAACTATAGTCGTTCTGTCCTATCAAAAGGATCTATTTCTCAAAACGGGCCTTAGTCGCTCTATCTTATCGAAAGAATCTATTTTTCCGAACGGGCTTTAATCGTTCTGTCCTACCGAAGGGATCTATCTCCCTGAATGGACCTTAGTCGCTCTATCCTATTAAAAGGATCTATATCTCCAAATAGGTCTTAGTCGTCTTGTCCTACCGAATGGATCTATCTCTCCGATCGGACTTTAGTCGCTCTGTCCTACCGAAGAGATCTATCTCCCTAGACGGACTTTAGTCATCCTATCTTACTGAAAGGATCTATCTCTTTAACGGGCCATAGTCACTCTATCTTACCAAAGGGATTTATCTCCCCGAACGGGTCTTAGTCGCCCTATCTTATCGAAGGGATCTATTGATGAGATCATCAAGGTTACAAGGAATTCACAATATCCAATTCAAAATCTAGTTGGACCAGTGACAAAGGCTCAAGTTAAAAGGTTCAAAAAAGTACAAAATAACTCAATTCATAGGATTTTATAATAAAAAATTGGAGTCCAAATGAATGAAGAATCAAAAGGAGGGTTAATTATGCTCATATAAGACCAATTGGAAGAATAAAATACCCAAAACTGCCCAAAATCAAGGGAGGATGAAAATAAAGAAAAATAGCAATAAGATTTGGTGAAAATAGTTTGGTTTATTTAGTTTCCTAATTCTTCTTTATAGTTTATATTTTAATTTCCTTTTTTTTTATTATTTAGGGAGTTACTAAATTTTTAGTTTTCATTTTAGTTTTACCTCTAACATATAAATAAACTATTACATATTGTGTTAAAGAACAACTTTTGAGAGAATTAATAAAATTATGAGATTTTTTCACACGTTTTGTTCTTTTGAGAAATTTTGAACTTTTTCAAGATAGCAATCTTATTTAGTTTTTTGACTTATCAGTCTAGCTTTGAACCACCTAGGTTATGGCGTCATTCATTCCATCTTTATACCAAACTTCTTGTTCTAGTGAGAAACGGATCTAAAGTCATATACTTTAAGTTTTTCCTCCTTTAGAGTAAGGGTTGATGTTTTTAATTCTACCGGTTCAAATAATTCGTTGGGATGATTTTTGGGTTAAATTAACTTATTCATAGGTTCTAGGGGTTTCTCTACCTAACGGGTTCACATCAGTTCACATCAGTTACATTATCTATCTCCTCGAACGGGCCATAGTCGCTCTGTCCTACCGAAGGGATCTATCTTCCCGAATAGACCTTAGTTGTCTTGTCCTATCGAAGGGATCCATCTCCTCGAACGAGCGAATCTGATTCCTTAAGAGGAACCTGATCGAAAGAATTCGTACTATCAGTTAAGTTTACATCTGTAGGCAGATAGATCACACTCTTATCCACCTGGAAAGCACGAGAACAACGCCTGGTATCTCCACACAAGTGAGTTGATCACATAAATAGCTCGACATACAAAGAAATTCCGACAGACACTACAAATGACAAGTAAGTTGAGCTAATTTCTTTTATTTCTATACATGTTCAGTTACATGAATAATTACACTTTACAAGTCCCTTGGTCGGACCGATTACACAAAAGAAATCCACAAGGCTACCTCGCTTCTATCATTCAATAACACTGAAGAGTACAAAAACGATAAAAAGAGGAACAATAAAAGACAAACAGCAGTTACAAGCATCGAAGACCACAAAAGCCGCGAGTGAAACTTACATGCGATAATCTGTAATCCTATTGATTCAATATGACTGCCAAAAAGGTGAGACAAACTGATCGGGAAAAGAGTTAGAGGATGCATCACAATATCATTATACTTTCTTCTATCACCTAACTCCCTACACGCAACTGGCACGCCCTACCACCTGACTCGGAAGGAGACTCATTTCTCAGATTCGAGTTAGGGGCCCAACAGGAACATCGATGAAGCCCATCACAGCATTCAGATAGCAAATGGCATGACGAGCACTCATACCAATAGTCTCACTCTTGATGAGACATCATTCCAACAGAAGCAACTCACGCTATATGGACCTACAAAGCCAAAGTGTCCTTCTGAAAACTCCTCACGGAAGACAACTCTCACAAGAAGAAAACTCTCAAATATGGAGAAACTCGCTAAAATAATGCAGAGTCTTATAGTCCTTATTTATAGGCACAAAGAGATCTCTTCAAAATCTTAGAGTAGTTGAAACGCTTCTCTGAAAAGCATGCAAATTAAGTGAGAAAATTCATACCACCTCACTTTCCTGTGTCACATTAATTTCGAATTGAATTAAGTGAAAGGTGGAACGTATTAATACCAAGGGAGTACGAAACGGTTGAGACAAAAGGGGGATTCATATCCCATCTACTTTGATTTCGTATCAATTGCAGACGATTCGTATAACCTCAAGAGACACGTGTCGTCAGCTTCTATACCTTTCTAACTTCTCGAGAAACAAATTTCACTCATGGTGCTTCTCCCATAAATTGACACCATAGTCGAAGGCAAATGATGAGATACGGTTTAAATATTATTCAATGCAGTATCTAAGTATTCGAGACTTGACAATACACTTACGGTCCTGAAGGGCCCAGTCTTTTTGAACCATGAGCATATTGATCCAAACAATATGACCGATGAGCAGGTGCATACACCTCCTCTATCAACTGATGGATACCGAATACTAAAAAAATCAAACACCTCTCTTCCCAATCAGTAATATTAATCCGAGCCTCACTTTAAATAAATTTCCTATTTTAGGTATGAAATGCATCTCTTAAATAAGGAATGAAACATTTGAAAATCTAATCAATAAAGGAAAAAATTCCCCGTATAATTCAATTTCCTAAATGATAATAATTTGAAATATTTGATTATCAGAATCCAAAATCATTAGATCACTTTATAAGGAAACTAAGGCTACAACGTCCCGAGATCATACAGCTCTAGCAGTACATCCTATAAAAACCCTCGATGCATTAAATCACTTAAGTTTTCTAAACTCGACACAAAACCCACAAGGGTCATTGGGAGATCCATCCTCTCTCTCTGTCTGTTTATTCTTTTGAAAACCGTTCTTTCTGATTTGAGCGTTGGAACTTCTCTCGTTGGAACACTCTCCAGTAGTCTTTTGCAGGTTTCAAGCCTCCTTATCGAGTATCTGTACAAGTCATCAAGGAACTGGATATGTGAAACCAAAATCCACCTCCAACAACTTTATCTTAATCTTTCTCTACCCTAAATCCTAATCACGTATGGGTGTCCAAAAATAATAATAAATCTATTAATAGTTACAAAATTAGAGGAATTTACCTCCAGAAGGGGTGTTTGTGGTAAGGAGAGAGAAGATGATTTACCTTCCAGGTGTTCGTAGCAGAATGTACCTCTCGGTAACATTCTTCAACGGCAGAGCAGAACAGTGGTTGGCTAAGGATCTTCACATTTAGCTGTGGCGGTGAATCGATACAGTAAAGGAAAATGAGAGCAGAGGAGAGCAAAGTTTAGGGTCTTAAAAAAATAATTTCTTGATGTTTTTCTTACAATGTTGGAAAATGTGCAGACATTTTTAAGTAAAAACTAGTTTTTTTGCCCGTGCTAATGCACGGGATGTCCATAAAATATGAATTATATTTTTTTATCATATAAATATTTATTAAATTTATAATTAACTCAATATTTAAACTAAATTATTATCCAAATCAACAAAAAATATGATATATATTAATAATAAAAAATGAATCTAACAACTGAAATTCTAAAAAACACTAACAAATGAAATAAAAAATAGATAATAAGTAGAGTAAAAAGGTAATAGAAATAAATGAACAACTATTGGTGAAAAAAAATGAAAAAACATGTGTTAAAAAAATGAAAGACCAAAGAGGAAAAGAATGGTAAAAAAATAATAGGAGCAATTACATAAATAGAAAAAACTGTGATTTAAAAATAAAGGGATGACCATATATGTGGTGAAAAATAAAAAAGAAAAACCTATATTAAAAAATGTTGAAAAACTAAAGTTTTTTTTAAAAAAAAAAAACTAGATAAAGAAAATGATTTGAATGGATAAGTAGGGAAAAAAAAGAGAAAAAATCTTTGTTTAAAAAAAGGAATAACTTAACGAAAAAATTTAGGTAAAAAGAAAAGAGCAAAGATCTGAATGAGAAAAATTATAATTTAAAAATAAAGGGATGTTCATTTGCGAGGCTAAACAAATAAAAGGAGAAAAACTTATATCTAAAAAATATGAATGATTAAGAAGAAAAAAAGTCAGGTTGAAAAAAAAGAGAACAATGATCAAAATGAAGAAAATAAAAAGTTATGATCTAAAGATAATGGGATAACCATATATGTGGTAAAAAAACAAAAGGAAAAAAACCTATATTCAAAAGAATGAAGGACCCAAGGAAAAAAAAGGGACAAAAAAGGTGAAAAGTTGAAAAAAATTAAATAAATAAAGTGTGGTCTTAAAAAGATAAAAGATCTAAATGAAAAAAAAAGTTTGGCGGGCCCAAAGAATATGAGATTACTGTTCATGAATAGTTGAGGATCGTAGTGAAACAAGAAAATAAAAAAAAAAAAGCTGGATGAAAAAAAGGATGCAAGTGAAAGAAAAAAAAATTGGGCGGGTTAAAAAAAATGGGTTACTGTTCATGAATAGTATAAAAAAAGAGGAAAAATCTTTGTTTAAAAAAAAGAATAAATTAAGAAAAAAAATTAGGCCAAAAAAATAAAAAAAAAAAGTAAGGATCTGAATGGAAAAAAAATATGATTTAAAAATAAAGAGATATTCATTCTCGAGGTAAAAAAAAATAAGAGAAAAACTTATATCTAAAAAAGATGATGGATATAAGAGAAAAAAAAAAAGTCATGTTGAATAAAAAGAGAACAAGGATCAAAATGAAGAAAATAAAAAGTTATGATTTAAAGATAATGAGATAACCATCTATGTGGTAAAAAAATAAAAGGAAAAAAAACTTATATTCAAAAGAATGAAGGATTCAAGAACAAAAATGAAAAAAAAATGTGTAAAACTGAAAAAAAATAAATAAATAAAGTGTGATCTTAAAAAAACAAAAGACCTAATGAAAAAAAAAAAGTTTGACGGGTCAAAAAAATATGAGATTACTATTTATGAACAGTAGAGCACCGTAGTGAAACAAGAGAAAAAAAAACTGAATTAAAAAAAAGGATACAACTGAAAGAAAAAAAAATTAAGTGGGTCCAAAAAACATATGGATCTACTGATTATAAACAGTGTTCATAAACAGTGAACTCAACTCCTTCTCCGTAGAATGTATAATGTATAATGTCAGCATATCCGCTTTAAGTTCACTGAGTTTTCACTTAAATGTTGGGAAAGGTTTTCGCCGGATCAAATTTTCACGGCAGTTACTTTTTTCGATGTTTTTCTTTTAAACGACAGGAAAATTGATTTTTTTCGATGTTTTTGACAATAGACATTGGGAAAAAAAAATATTGGCGATGAAATATGAAATATCAGGAAAAAGACAGCGGGAAAACCTTATTTTTTGTGGAGTTAGTTTTCTCTCTCCGCCTCTTTACCTTCTCGCCCGACAGCCTCCCTCAGCCGACACCCTCTCCGCCCTGCCGCCGCCGCAACCGATCGCCTCCGCCACCGCCTCCTTCCTCCACCATATCCATCCCTTTTTCTGATTTCTCTCTCTCTTTCTTTCTCTCTCTACCACTCTCTGTCTCTCTTTTTCCTTCGCACTCTCTCTCTCTCCCGCGAACCGTGAGTCTCTCCTCCTCCGCCGCCCAAGCCACCGCAAGTAGCGGTTCTTCCTCTCCGTTTCCCTCTCTCTATTTCTCTCACTACCTGCTCTCTCTCCTGTGATTTCTCTTCGAATCGCTCTCATTCACTCACTGTTTCTCTCACTCTCTGTCGTGATCTCTCTCTCTCTCTCTCTCTTTGCCTCCGCATGCGATTGCAGTACGCGACAGCTCCCCTGTATGCCCGACTGCAGCGCGCGATAGCTCCCGCGTGCGTAGTTGCAGTGCTTCTTCCCTGCTCGCGCGCTCGTGCGCCTTGTTTCCCCTCAACCTAGAGCACTTCTGCAATCTTTGCAGGAGCCCCAAACTGACAGCAACAGGATCTCAAAAACCCTAGGCTGCCTACAAACTTCACTCTCTGTAGGTAAGGGCTGAGTTTAGAATTTTAGCTCTAGGGTTTCGATCTCGTTTGATGTTAGGCTAAATTACTAAACTTTACATCGGTTTAATGGTGTTGCAGGGATCGGCCTAAATCGAACAGTGCACAGAAGCTGGGTCTGCGATCCGAAAATCCTTGGTGAGGTAAAATGCTGATTTCTTCGATAAATTGAGTGAATCTAGAATGGAGAGATCTTTATATGTTTATGATGTATTTAGATTTGATTTGAATGCATTTCTGAAGATTTATAATTAAATGTTAGGATTAAGTTTAGGCATTTACGTAAATTAGGCCGTTTGATACGGAAGAAACATGCTAAGGAATAATAGAATCGAATTGAGTTGATTTGAATGGTTTCTCTAGAGTTTAATTCGAAATATGCATGAAAGTATTTAGATCTAGGGTTGGAGCTTAAGGATTGATGCATTGTTTTACATTATAGGTTGTTTTGCATATAGGTAATTCAAATACGATCTTCATATTTTGAAACTAGACTTTTATACGTTGAAAATGATATATGGGTTGAGACATTTAGATGAGAATCGAAAAGTTTATGATTTTTCAAAGAATTTCTATCTTGGAGGAAACTAATTATTTTATGTTTGTTTCCAACTTTGAGTGATCTTTAGGGTTGAATTGGACTTGGCTTTGATTGTGTTATTTATTTATAAATGACAGGAAATTGATGACATAATTTTGATTGTGTATTAGGAAAAATCAATTGAGGATCGAGTAAGATTTCATATGATTGAATTGTGAGTATATGCAAGTGTATATGGGCTGAAAAGTGTGGTGTTGTTGGTTGAGCATAATGAGATGTTATTGTGTGCTAAAATCACCTTAAAGGCCAAGGAGAATGGTAGAAAGTGTGCAGAATTTTTGTGATGCAATGGTGAATGTGCATGGATATAATTGAGGTCGAGGTGTGAGGAATATGTGTATGTGTATATATGACGAATATATGTATATTATATTTGTATGTCGAAGGAGAAAATTTAATAAAGAATGAATATGTTTGTATGCAGACTGTTTTGTGTATGCAAAGGGTGGAATGAGAGGCCTGTATGCTTGTTGATGATACTATGAGGAATGAATGTATGGAGCATTGAAGTTGGTGTTGGTGATAGAGAAAGAGGAAGATGAAATGCGCGTAGTTGAGAGAGTATTTAGCATGCCCTAGTTTTGGCCTAAATATAGGGTTAGTTAAAATGCTAACTAACTTAGTAATTTTTCAATTCATGACATATGCGATGTGTTACAATTGTAGTGACCTGCTTGGAGACCGATTGAGGGGAGCACAGTTTCGACACTTGTTGTGCATTGTAGGGAGTGATTAACCCTCCCGTATACTGTGAATGAGATTTATTTCAATGTTTTTATTTAATATGTAAACCATGTTTTACAACATTTTGATAAATGAGCATGATTTGTTGTGTGTTTGAAATGTTTTGACTGGTTTTGGAACTGACTTTTTGTGAACCGATGGAGTGTCTAAAAATTGGGTTGAATTATGAAATTATGCATCCATGTGGTTGAAATGTATAATGTGTCATTTTACGCTATATGTTGCATTTGGTTTGTGAACCTGATTTACGGCACATTCTTGATACGATATTGATTTTGGCCTTGAGGGCTTTGGTATGTATTATTCCGTAGTTACGAAGGACACCGTGAGAGGCGCTTGGGGGGCGTCCAGATATGCCTAGATCTGGGGTATCCCACGAGTTGTCTTGATTATATTAACGATACGGTACTAGCCAGGCTGAACCCGAAAGGGGGAGGATTTGGATATTCTCTCCAAGTCTAGTACCTGGACGAGGTCCATCGCCAACACTGGGGTAGAGAGCACTTTAAATAAATTTGCATATAATACCCCCGGTGCGCCTGTCATAGGTCGAGGTAGATCTCTGCCAGGATACTTTCAGCTAGCAGCTCTATGATTTTAATGACAGTGCTTTGGATGCATATTTGACTTGATAATGCGTGCTAATGATATATTGTTGAAATAAAAAGTATGATGATTTGAAATATGATTTGTATACTTATGCTTTGACACTCCAGTTTCACACTCCATATTAGACGATTGCATAGACCCACTCACTCACTGAGTATCTTCCCTGAGTACTCACCCCTCTTCTTTCCCTCCTCAGACAGGATTATTGTTGTGCTGGAGCGACTCTTCAGATTTTAGAGATTTTGGTGGATTTGGGTGATTCACGACGGTGAGATCTAAGTTTAAATTTAAAAGATGAATTCTGAAATTTATTTTCACCCTTACGTGGTCTGGATATTGAGATTTGTAGTTAATCGTGTACTTAATTTGGGATGACTGTATAATTTACATACCTTATCTGTGAAACTCTCATTTTTCATTTGCATTGAGGCAATTATAGTGTTTGAATGTTAACTTTGGAAAATTTGTTGTAAATTGTATGAAACTTAGGCCCGTTTAGTGTGGCGGTTGCTCATGTTCTAGTTGGGTATGACAGTAGAGGTCTGTGGCTAGGATTGCTGGTAATTTACTTAGCCTGGCGTTGTTTTGGATGTCTGCCATGGTTGGTGGGTTGTTGTGAGGTCGGAATGGCTATTTTATTTTATTTACAGGACGATTTTAAATTATACAAGTTTAAACAGGTTTATTTGTACATGGGAGACCTCCGATTTATGGGGAGGTTCTGTCCGATTTTCTGTAAAAATACAGCCGGCATCCAGGGCAACGGGTGGCTGTTCACGATCCCGGTTCGGGGCGTGACAATATATGTGGTGAAAAATAAAAAAGAAAAACCTATATTAAAAAATGTTGAAAAACTAAAGTTTTTTTAAAAAACTAGATAAAGAAAATGATTTGAATGGACAAGTAGGAGAAAAAAAAAAGGAAAAATCTTTGTTTAAAAAAAGGAAGAGCTTAACGAAAAAATTTAGGTAAAAAAACAAATCAAGGATCTGAATGAGAAAAATTATTATTTAAAAATAAAGGGATGTTCATTTGCGAGGCTAAAAAAATAAAAGGAGAAAAACTTATATCTAAAAAAGATGAAGGATTTAACAGGAAAAAAAAAGTCGGGTTGAAAAAAAAAAGAGAACAAGGATCAAAATGAAGAAAATAAAAAGTTATGATCTAAAGATAATGAGATAACCATATATGTGTTAAAAAATCAAAAGGAAAAAAACCTATATTTAAAAGAATGAATGACCCAAGGAAAAAAAAAAAAAGAGACAAAAAAGGTGAAAAGTTAAAAAAAAATTAAATAAATAAAGTATGGTCTTAAAAAAACAAAAGCTCTAAATGAAAAAAAAAGTTTGGCGGGTCCAAAAAATATGAAATTACTGTTCATCAACAGTTTGAGGACTATAGTGAAAAAAGAAAAGAAAAAAAAAAAAGCTGGATGAAAAAAAGGATGCAAGTGAAAGAAAAAAAAATTGTATGGGTAAAAAAAAAGGGGGTTACTGTTCATGAATAGTGTAAAAAAAATGGAAAAATCTTTGTTTAAAAAAAGGAATAAATTAAGAAAAAAATTTAAGCAAAAAAATAAAAAGAGTAAGGATCCGAATGGAAAAAAATTATGATTTAAAAATAAAGAGATATTCATTTTCGAGGTAAAAAAAAAAAGAGAAAAACTTATATCTAAAAAAGATGACGGATATAAGAGAAAAAAAAATCAAGTTGAACAACAAGAGAACAAGGATCAAAATGAAGAAAATAAAAATCTATGATTTAAAGATAATGAGATAACCATCTATGTGGTAAAAAAATAAAAGGAAAAAAACTTATGTTCAAAAGGGTGAAGGATCCAAGAAAAAAAAAGAAAAAAATGTGAAAAATTGAAAATAAATAAATAAATAAAATGTGGTCTTAAAAAAATAAAAGATCTAATGAAAAAAAAAAGTTTGACGGGTCAAAAAAATATGAGGTTATTATTTATGAACAATAGAGGACTATAGTAAAAAAAGAGGAAAAAAAAACTGGATGAAAAAAAAGATACAAGTAAAAGAAAAAAATAATTGAGTGGGTCCAAAAAAACATATGGTTTACTGATGATGAACAGTATTCATAAACATTGAACTCAACTCCATCTCGTTAGAGTGTATAATGTATAATGTCAGCATATCCACTTTAAGTTCACTGAGGTTTCACTTAAATGTTGGGAAAGGTTTTCGCCGGATCAAATTTTCACGGCAGTTACTTTTTCCGATGTGTTTCTTTTAAACGATAGGAAAATTGATTTTTTTCGATGTTTTTGACAATAGACATTGGGAAAAAAAAATATTGGCGATGAAATATGAAATATCAGAAAAAAGACAGCGGGAAAACCTTATTTTTTGTAGAGTTAGTTTTCTTTAAGGCAAGGAAGTTCGAGTTTTAGTAACTAGTTTATTTTATAAAGAAAATAATTTATTTTTAATTTTTAATTATGACGATTAACAACAAAAAATGTGGATCTTTGACTATAACGATGCAAACCTAAACAAAATTATTCATTATAGATCAATAAATTTTTTCAATTTTTTGAGGAGTATAATATTATATATATATATATATATATATATATATATATAAAAGAAAGATTCAAATTTGAATTTTTTTTCTTTTTTTAAACAAAGAGAATGGTGGCGACTGTCATTAGCTGGAGTGTGTCATTGTAAAATAAAAGGATGTCCAAGACGCAACAGCCCCGTAAGAATGATAACTATGGACACCATGTGTCTTAGAACGTAATTATTATAGTAATAAACAAAATAATTATCCAATACGTAAATCCATGATAATATATACAATCATAATTTATTTCTCACTCATATCATTGAGACAATTATCGATTTGAATATAATATTATCGTCACTAAACTTCTTTCATTTGAGTGATTAGATATTCTATTTTTTAAATTATAAATCTTGAATTTAAGTCTTAAAAATAAATAAAAAAGATTTGGGAGAATCAATCAATCAATAGATCCTATAATACTCAGACTGAATTAATCAAATAAAATCTAAATGCTGATGAATGAAAACCAAAAATTAATATTACCACCCACTATATATGGTGTAAACATGTCAAGAAATATTAATTAATAAATAATTTGTCAAAATAGTCATAAGACAGTGAAGAGTGGTGCATTCATAGATCAGTTGTTAGATCATCATCATCATCATCTGCCAAAATGATGATTATTATTACCAAACTTATGGTCGTGGCTCGGCATCAACGGTATCATATATTGCACCTCACTATGTAATTTTTGTTTTTTTATTTGGATTCCTTTAGGAGAGTTTGGCAATTGAAAGGGAAAGGCTTTTGTGACGAATAAGATTTTATATTATTAAATAATAATAATAATACAAAACTATTTAGGAAGGTAAGACATTCCCATAGGCCATAATAATAACTGAGATATTATTTTAAAATACCTTTATTTTATATTATTCTATTAAGAGTATATATCAATCAAGCAATATATATATATATATTATGATGGTTCATACATCAGACTAAATATTCTCTATACAAGAGTTTAAAGTTATTATGATTTATTAATTCTTTTCATAAATAAAAAAAAAAAAAAAAAAAAAAAAAAACAAGATGAAGAGAGTAGCTTCCGAGGGGAGCATTGGTATTATTATATATTATTTTATTTTTATAAATTAAAAGTGTGTAAAAAAAAAAGTTAAAATTTACAAACATGACAGCGACCAAATTTTGAAGTAAATAAAATATTTATATGCGGTGTGATATAATATAAATTAAATGATAATATTAGATGAATCAAATAATTTATAAATTAAATTAAAAAAATCTATGAATAATCTTAATAATAACTCTGTTCTTTTTAATATTTATAAAAAAATTTAACATTTTATTATTTAATTGACCTGATCTTGAAAAGAAAAATAAAAGAGAATCGTTAAATGGGCTCCTCATTTTATCTCTCCAACGGTTAGTGGGGAACTTGTAGTCGGAAGGAAGCGGGGAAAGCAAGCAAGTGGGAGTGAAGTCCAAACAAATGAGAAGACAGGAAGAGAGCATTACCCAAAAAGGGTTTGGCTTTTCCCAAATTGCAATGCACTGCACGCCCTTCAATTCAATTCAACTTTACGTGCCCTGCCCTGCCCTGCCCTGCACAGCGACGTCAGTACCTTCCAAATCTTTTTCAGTTTTTTACATCTGCTGTCCCATTGCCCATTAATTCCCCCCTTGTCCTCCGGCATTTATATACCGTTCGCACTCCCCACACCAATACCTTGCAACCCCACTCTTCTCGATCTCACACACCTATGCGATATCAAATTTAAATCTTAAAAATAAAAAATATAAATATTAAAAAATTAATTTTAAATTAAATCTCATAATTATTTACAACGAATTATTTAGATTTTTAAATATCAATAATATAATAAAAAAAATTTTACCAGATCACTTTTGCTCAAGTTCATGAATTTTGGTCACACCCAAATCTAAAAATACCTTTTTTCACTAAATATTCTTCATTTATAATAAGTATTTAATATTATTATAAAATAGTAAAGATAACTTAAATATTTGTAATACAGAGAATATATCATTAGGAATAATTTCTGAGACATCTTTTTAAATTTGATTAATCATTTTTTTGTCACATAAAAACCAACTTTTTTTTGGGTAATATAGGCCCCCAAGTAAATAAATTGATCTGTATTGTATTTTATCTATTTCGAGTTATATAGTTCCAATTAATTATATAAGCTCAGTTTTGCACTAGCGGAGCTCCATCAAAATGAAGCCAAACCACTTACCATCCACCATCTCTCTTTCAAAAAAGATTAAAAAAAAAAAAGAAAGTAAATTTAAGTAGTCATATATCATTGCTTTTCTATGAGAAAAATGAAGGGACTAACCTTCAAAACAAGTCCTTCCCTAAAAATTATACTTTAACAAACGATATATCTTGGAAGGAGAAGAAAATAACTCGTGCACTCCAGGGCCATCTGCAAACCCTAGTTTGACAAGAACATCCGCACAAGTATTTTTCCCTATATGAGCAAAAATCACCTAATACACCGACGTGTTATGGATTAACTCCTAGCATTCTTGAATTACACGATAATCTGCGTTTGAGGGAGCTACATTTGAAGTGAGAATCGTAACAAATTCAACTAAGTCATTCGCAAGAATAATTGGGGAGAAATTTGTACAAGTTAGAAGAATCAGCCCCTCTCTAACTCCCCCTCTCTAACTCCACATAGCTTAAACAATTATGTAACTATTTTAGTGATTTTAACAGATAAATTACTTTTTAATATCTTTAATAAACACATGAAATTGTTTTTAAACAACATTTTAATAGTTGTGCTGAACATTTAAATTATTTATTTTTAAATTAACTTTAAAATTATAATTTCATGTATTTTTTTTTATTTTTTTTCAGAGGAATAGCATTAAGCTAAAATAAAAGTGTGGAAAGAAAGAAAAAACATAGTGACAGGAAGCACGAACTAACCGGGGAGGTTAAGAAATACAATAGGGAGGGGAGATGAGACATACGTTTTGCCAGTGCGTCATGGCATTTGTATGTCCGGCTCTTGCGGTTAGCGTGCAAGTTATGGATAAGCTAAGGGGACTCTCAAATCTCAATCAACTTTTAAAAAACATGCATAGGCAAAAGTATCACATTTTTTGTTGGATAACATAAACCCACTTTGATATCAATTAATATATATATATATTTACATGACAGATTCAGGACTTAAGAATAGTGGTGACAAAATATTTTTATGAAACAGAATGATATATAATAGGTCGACTAACAATTTTAGTAGGAATAATATTTTAAATTGAATACAAATAATATTTATTTGATATGTAAAAATTAATAGAATTATTTTAATTTAGTGAGAATAATTATTCATCCTTTCTTTTACATGCCTCCGTCATTATATACATATATCCTATAATAATTAATACGGAACACCGGCTCATTTGAGAAAACTTAAAATACATCAATTGATTTTTAATACAAAATTAAAAGTTAAAATTGAATTTATAATTAAAGAATTCTATATTGCCTAAAATAATTTTAGTTTAAGTACAAAATAATAATTGAGTTTTTATGGATAATTTATTTTTATTTTTTTTATTATTGTTATTTTATTTTTAGTATTATTTTCTTCATTTTTGTTTACAAATTTTAAATTTATATTTTTTCCCCTCCTATATTTATTTTTTAAACGACTGATCCCAAAATTTAAAATTAACATTCGGGTTATTATTGTTATACAGAATAATAATTGGAGATATAAGATTTATTCCGAAAAAGACCACGCTTCCTGTGTTTGTGGTTGAATTATGATAAATTTTCATTTTTAAGAATATTTTCGTAATAATTTATTGATTTTCTAATTTTTGGAGAAAGAAAGAGACAAAAAAGAGAAAATTGTCCGAAAGGAAAAAAAATTTCCCTTTTTTTGTGTTATTTATTATTAATTTTTTCTCTCCCTTAACCCTACCCTAACTAGATAAAAGATTAACAACATGGAGATAAATGATATTCCATCTTGAATTTTAAGAAGAATGTTTGCTAAACATACTTAAAAAATAGGGTAAAAATTTAACGAAAGTAACATACCGTCTCTTTTCTTATTCTACTAAGCAAATATCAATTTTTTAGGAATGTTTGCCAAATGTACCTGATTTATTATCTATAAATCATAATACAGTCTGTAAAATAATTTGATATATATATATATATATATAATATTGTATGTTTCGTTCATTCATTGGATTTGACCAAATTAATTTTAATTTTTTAAAAAGAATGGTTTTGAATATGTATTAAGCAATAAAATAGTTTAACAAATGCAAGTCTTTCCGAATTTGTAATCATTTGATTATTGATTATTTGATCAAATTATAGCATTATGGAAATAAATATACACCCCTTTAGTCATTTGGACCTACCATACCATAAACGAAGCGCATTAATTTATATATCATAGTATAATTTCTCAATTTTTGTAAATATACTTGAGTGATAAATAATTCTTTTTTTGAGATCTCGTATTTGAATTATTGTGATTATATATATTTTTATAATTTTTTCAAATTCATGTAATAGAAAAAAGAGTATAATTTCCTTAAGATATAGGGGCAAAAATCGGATGAAGCACATAAAATTAGAAAAAAGAAAAGGAAAAGGAAAAAAGAGAAAAGAGAAAGGAAAAGAAAAAAAAAAGCTGATTCTGAGACTGAAGCGTCTAAAATACGCGCTGAAAGCTATCTCCCGCACCAACCTCCATAACTTACCGTCTGATCCATCGAACATCCACCAAAAAGCTCTCTCCTACACCAAACTCCATCACTCGCCGTCTGATCCATCGAACATCGACAAAAAAGCTATCTCCTACACCTATCTCCATCACTCCACCGTCGGATCCATCAAACTCCCACTAATCCAACGACAGAAAGTGCCAGTTGTAATCCAATAAAACACAAATCAATGCACCGAATTCCCCTTCCTTATCTTCTGATGTTTTCCTCATTTTTTTTTCAATATAAACGCCAAACCCTTCGCATTCTCCTCCCATCTCTCGTAGCGAGACAGAAGAGAGTCGTCACTCTTTTTTTCTTTCATTTTTATTTTGTTTTTTAGGACGAAGCTAGGGTTTTATTTCAATTTCGTCATGACGTCACATACGGTGCTGTCGGATCTAGCGACGGAGATCGTGATTCCGGTGTGTGCCGTCGTCGGAATTGTGTTCTCTCTCGTGCAATGGTTCCTCGTTTCCCGTGTCAAGCTTTCCTCTGAGAGAAACTCTCCTTCCTCCACCAATAATGGCAAGAATGGCTACTCTGATTACTTGATCGAGGAAGAAGAAGGCATCAACGACCAACTGGTCGTCATCAAGTGTGCTGAGATTCAGAGCGCCATCTCTGAAGGTCGGTTTCAAGCTCCAGATCTCCTTCTTTCTCTTCATTTTTTTTTATATATATTTTTACGGTCTATTTCTTTTTGTGCGTTTGTGTTTGTTTAGATCTCTTTTGTGTTGTTGTATGTAATCTCCTAGCAGTTGCTGGACTTTTGGTAAACACTGTTTGTAGAGATCTGCTGTGTTGGCCTTCACATTTTTGCACCTCGAGTTACCCAACGAATACCCGCCACCTACTCATTTGGTACTATCACGTGACATCGCACTTGACTTTTCTGATGTGGCGGCCTTTAATTTGTTTATTGCTGATTTTCTTGTTCCGGCCTGAGGCTAATAGCCGCGGGGACCTAGGCAAGTGTTGTTTTTAGGGTTTATATTTGGCTGAGTGATTCTGGGAGAAGCATGAGTTAGATTTGTTCGTTCTAGGGTTTGGATTACGTTGGTGGTTTTTGAATCTTGCTTTTGTTTCGGTTTTTGGAATTTTCTAGAGCATGGGGTTGTGGGGTTATTTGCTTTCTAAGTTTAGGTGTAGGCCTCTAGATCAGATCTATGCCAAGGCTAGATAGGTTATTTGTGAGATCTAATTTTTTTGTCCTATGCTCATAAAGTTTTTTAGCCTTATTCTAATTATTAATATTTTCGTTATAATAATTGACGTTACTATATCCTTAATTAATTATTTATTATCATTAATTAAATAACAGCGAAAGTTTATGGAAATCTACCCTTGCATGTCTGTGGCTGTCACTTTGGGAGGAGTATCCCGTGAGTGGTCCAGCTAAGCCAATGTCGTGTGGTATTGATGACATGGAAGAGAACAATTCTTTTATTACTTGTGGGATTGGCTTTTTGGCAATTATGGTACTTGTGAGAATAATTCTTTCACATTTGTTAAGAATATTTTAGTAGTACTTAACACCTGTCCACGAATACCCATACACCCTTTGGGTTTTTTACCAAAATGGGGTTTTCTGAAAAAAATTTTTTCAAAATGGTGTGATTTTTTTTGGATTCCAAAACTAGTGATTTCGTAATTAGAAATTACGATTTTATCAATTTTGTTTTTTTTTTTTACAATTGTATAAAAAAAAATCAGAAAGCGAGACCGACAGTGGCGCTTTCTGAAAGCGCCACTGCCAATCTCACTTCAGCGAGATTGGTGCCACCCTTCTCTTGTGTGTTTTTTTTTGTTTTTAATTTTTGAAATAATTATTTTAAAATTTTTATTAATTTTAAGTTTTTTTAAAAATAAAAATAAAATTAATAAAAATTTGAATTAATAAATTTTTTTATTAATATTTATATATTTTAATAATAATAACAACTTTTTATTTCAAAAATTAAAAATAATTTTTTTTAATTAATTTATTTATAATTTTTAATAATATTGGTTAATATTTGAGGAAATTTTTTTTCAAAAAACCCCATTTTGATAAAAAAACCCTACACCCTTTTACGTCTTTCTTCCTCCATTAATTAAATGTTGCGTACGGCAATCTACAGGAGCATACTAGGAAAATTTTTGGACCTTAAAGCAAAAGTCATCCAAATAGAGTGTAGGGCCCATTTTGATGGGACCCTTACTGTTGGTTCTTCCTACTGGCCCCAATACAACTTGTTGGTTTAGTTGGACTTGTAGTTTGTTGGGGCCTTATGGACCCATTTAGTAGGATGATATGGTCCTCTCAACTAAGCAGTTAAGCCTTAATCCGTAGATATGTATGCAAATTGGGAATACAGTAGGTGTCTAGGTTTTGCTTTAAAAAATTCAAGTTAGGTCTTTGCCATTTGTTTCATAAGATAAATTAAAATCAGAATTTGGTGCATTTGTCATTTATTATACAGAATTTTCTTAAGTAGGGGTGGCAATCTAGTCAGATCGGGCTTAGTGAGTTGGACACCTATAATCACGGTTATTCAAACCTAAGCTAGACCTGTCTATAGAGCACGGTCAAGTACCACAAACACCAGTGCTAAACTAAATCCTGCTTGTTTGAGCCACTACCATTTATTAAATAAAAATAAATAATTTTGTTATACAAAATGATACTTTTTATTATACAATTGTTCAAATTCTTTATTATTAATTACCATTTATGTATTTAATAATGAACTAAAGATATTACTAAAGTAATATATATGAATAAAAATTTATTTGAAAATTATAATATAATAAAACTTGTTGTTTTATAAAAGGTAAATTTAATAATTTTCAAATAAATATAATGATAAATGAGTTCCATTAACATATCAACCTTAAGTCCGAACCTAACCCATTTAAATTTTAATCACCGGATGGGTAAAAAAAAATGTAAATTCAAGCTTGCTCTTTTATGTATCACAAAAAAACTCCAACCAAAACTGTAAAAGTGGTGGCGGGGTTCATGGATCGGGTTAAAACTTGCAACCCTATTTTCATAATCGAATTGTAAATCCTAAGGGATTGGCTTGATATGCAGGTTTTATGGTAGTATAAGTACTTCGTTCTTTGCAAGTTTTGTTGTCTTAATTTTCTGCTAGGTTGTTACTTCCTATCATCTGTAGTAGTCATGTTATTTGACAAGAATCAGGGAACTTTATACTTCTGAATTTTCAAACTTTTCTTTTGTTGGGCAAAAAACAAGTTATTCCATTTTGTGATTATTTTTTCTTTTTTTAAGGGACGGGGTGTAGAATATATGTAAGCCAAGCAGGAGTGATTTTTGTCAAACAAAGACAGTTTTATGTAGATTTTATACAATTCAACTCAACTAAATCTTAAATCCCAAATTAGTTGTGGTTGGCTATGGCAGATATTACAGTCTATAAAATTCTTGAAGTTTTGTTACTGAGCTTTCTAGTTCTTGGACTTCATGTTTATCTGTTTCTAACAAACCTTAACATGCTATTTAGTTCATTCAGCATTAAGTTTTCTTTATTCAACGATGGGGAGTGATATTCTCTATATTTCCCAAATTGTCGCAGGGCTTCTCTTATTCTTTTTCTCATTTATATATTATGTTATGAATATTTTCTCACATTGTTCTAGATTAAGCAGGTGCTACATCCTTCCTTTTTACTGAATACCAGTATGTTGGTATCTTCATGGTTGCTTTTGCAATTTTGATCTTCCTCTTTTTGGGATCTGTGGAGGGTTTCAGCACGAAGAGTCGGCCTTGCGCATATGAGACAGAGAAAATGTGCAAGCCAGCGCTTGCCACTGCTATCTTCAGCACTGTATCCTTTTTGCTTGGCGCTGTTACCTCTGTCTTGTCAGGTTTCCTAGGAATGAAGATTGCAACTTATGCAAATGCAAGGACAACACTGGAAGCCAGAAAGGGTGTTGGGAAGGCTTTTATTACTGCATTCAGGTCTGGTGCAGTGATGGGTTTTCTCCTTGCTGCAAATGGTCTATTGGTGCTTTATATTGCCATCAATCTCTTTAAGTTGTATTACGGTGATGATTGGGAGGGTCTTTTTGAAGCGATTACTGGTTATGGCCTTGGTGGATCTTCAATGGCCCTCTTTGGTAGAGTTGGGGGTGGTATCTACACAAAGGCTGCTGATGTAGGTGCTGATCTTGTGGGGAAGGTTGAAAGGAACATTCCTGAAGATGACCCAAGAAACCCAGCTGTAAGTATACTGCTTTTGTCCAAGGCTATTTTCTGATTTATGTTGTTTGTTGTTCTTAAAAGTTGCTCACCATTATTATACTTTCAGGTGATTGCGGACAATGTTGGTGATAACGTTGGAGACATTGCTGGGATGGGTTCTGATCTTTTTGGCTCATATGCAGAATCATCCTGTGCTGCCCTTGTTGTTGCTTCCATCTCATCATTTGGAATCAATCACGAATTGACTGCTATGTGTTATCCCTTGCTTGTTAGTTCCATGGGTATTCTTGTTTGTTTGATCACAACCCTGTTTGCCACTGATTTCTTTGAAATAAAGGCTGTCAAGGAGATTGAACCAGCTTTAAAGAAGCAGCTTATCATCTCTACTGTTCTTATGACTGTTGGGATTGCTATTGTCAGTTGGATTGCCCTTCCATCATCCTTCACAATTTTTGATTTTGGTGCTCAGAAAGTTGTGAAGAACTGGTACATTCTACATTTTTCTTCTGTTGAATGCATCTGCACAATTGTATTTTCGACACTGCTTAAAATCAAAGGATTTTCCTTTTATTGAGCCTTATGGTCTTATAGGCACAGAATAGGCACCAAGCTAGGGCGTAATCATATTCCATTCTTGTATAGATTTACTTTGTTTTTCTCGAACTCATTTTAGGTTGAATGTTTGGTTAGGCAACTGATGTTATCAGGTGGAAACATCATGACATGATTCACATGACTGGGACCAGTAGGCCCTAGATAATGTAGGCAAAACTTATTAACTATAGCCACCATGCTTGGGTAGCTATCCTTTCATATATATTTATTACTGTTGCTAATGTCCTTGTTCTGGGGGATAGAATTGTATGCTAAAATTTGAACCAGTAATTTTTAACTCCTGATTGATTTGGGTGCGCAGGCAGCTGTTCTTGTGCGTTGGTGTTGGTCTTTGGGCTGGACTTATCATTGGATTTGTAACTGAGTACTACACCAGCAATGCATACAGGTGTCTTTGCAAGAAATAATGCTGCATCCACATATTGTCAATTCTTTAATGTATAATCTAATCTTTCTTCAATGATTTCTGTGCAGCCCTGTCCAAGATGTTGCTGATTCCTGCAGGACAGGGGCAGCTACAAATGTCATATTTGGCCTTGCTTTGGGTTACAAGTCTGTTATCATTCCTATATTTGCCATTGCCATCAGTATTTTTGTTAGCTTTTCCTTTGCTGCCATGTATGGTATTGCCGTGGCTGCTCTTGGCATGTTAAGCACTATCGCTACTGGCCTGGCAATTGATGCTTATGGTCCCATTAGCGATAATGCGGGAGGTATTGCTGAGATGGCTGGCATGAGTCACAGAATTCGTGAGAGAACTGATGCTCTTGATGCAGCGGGTAACACCACTGCTGCAATTGGAAAGGTACTAGACCATTTTCATTCATGGATTACTTTATTATTACTCTATGAATTGCGTAAATGGTTAGACGCGCATGGTTTGACATAGGCACAAGAGGTGTACAAGTAATGATCCTCAAGGGGCTGTGGATCTTGGGTGTTGCCTTTAGATTCAATATTGTAGGTTCATGAACTGTATAAATGAGAGTTTAATGTGATGGAAAGGAATAAATAAACAAGTAGATAAAGGAAAAACCATGACTATCAAGAGTAGCTGGGGAATGTTGATTATATACATGTTTAAGTAATTAAGTTGGTCATTTCCTAAGTCCAATAATTTTTCAGCGAATGTTGACATGTAAATAGCCAGTTTGTTTGTGTATGAAGGTATCTATTAGCTAGCCAATAGCATTAAAATCTTCTTCATAGTTGTTAAATTGGGTATCTTAGCACTATTGATTTCTATTCATTTTTTGACTTTTTTTTTGTACATAATAAAAAAGATTTGATAGAATATGTTCTTAAGAAATATAGTAGTAAAATTAAAATGAATTAAGTGAACTTTTAATCAATATTGAAATAACTTTTATAGTATAATCACTCTGCTTTTCCTTGCTCTTGTATTTTTTTAAAATTTTTTAATTATTATTTAAAAAATTTCCTACAGCTAATCCTGCTTTTGTTCAAGTATTTATTTAAATATGCTATTCATTTGTATAATGTTTGATAGACTGTAGCATTTTTATTATTCTTAGAATCTGAAAATTTAAGTAATACCCAAGAAAAAAAAATAAAAAAAGGTGTTGCGTCTGTCAACCTAAGACTTGAAAAGTTGCAAGAATTTTTTAGTGAATAGCATGAAGTCTAAGATCCACTGTAAAGGATATAAAAAATTGTTATGGAAATAACAAAAGGTTTGGTTGAAAAGTATGATGAAATATTATGTGATTTATTATAACTTAATGTTCTAGGAAGAATGTATTTATCATAAATCATAAGATAAAGGATTTATTTAACATGCAAGTATAAGATACACATGAAATACCTTCATTTAGATACATACCGTTGTGTACTGTAAGTTTCTGACAACTATACTTTTCTTAGATAGTGTCTTGTCAACTTTTTGCTAGTCCTTTGTTTAATGCTTGAAAGGATGCAGCTTCCTTCCCTTAAAAGACTTTCTTTGATTAGAGTGGTGCACATGGACAAAATGGCCGCCATTTTGAGTATTGCTTTTCTAATTAGAGGATGATGGGGATTACTATTTTCCTTCATGCACTTTATCCTGCTGCTGCTTATAAGTAGAATTTACTGGCTGAATTCCATTTTCATCAAATAATCAGCTTGTAAAAGTCACACCTTCCCCCCCTTTTTCTGGACTTCAATTTCTCATTCTTAGGGATTTGCCATTGGATCGGCTGCACTGGTTTCCTTGGCCCTGTTCGGTGCTTTTGTTAGTCGTGCTGGTATTCAAGTGGTTGATGTCTTGACACCAAAGGTCTTCATTGGTTTGATTGTTGGTGCCATGCTCCCATATTGGTTCTCTGCTATGACTATGAAGAGTGTGGGAAGTGCAGCTTTGAAGATGGTGGAAGAGGTTCGCAGGCAGTTCAACACCATTTCTGGCCTTATGGAGGGCACTGCCAAGCCTGATTATGCCACCTGCGTCAAGATCTCGACTGATGCATCCATCAGGGAGATGATTCCCCCTGGTGCCCTTGTGATGCTCACTCCCCTTATTGTTGGCACATTCTTTGGTGTTGAGACCCTGTCTGGTGTACTTGCTGGCTCTCTAGTCTCCGGTGTACAGGTAAATTTCATCTTTTGATTTCTGGATTTTTTTCTCTATATTCCGCAATGCTTGTGGTGACTTAGTGCGAAAACCTTTTCCTTGTGAGATCTTTAGCCCCCTTGATGGTTCACAAATTTTGGACCCGAGTGGCTTCTTTTCCCTTTTTATCTGGCTTCCTCTTCAGGCCTTGAAATCCTTCTCTTTGGTTCTTGTGGAGTTTACCCCTAGTTGTCAAGGATGAAGTTCTTTCTTTTCCCCTCTATCTTTGCAGCACCATCCAATTCACAGGATTTTTGTTTGGAAAATAGACTTTCTAAGTGAGCTGTCTTCTAAAACGAGAAAATGCTTTTAAATGTTAATAATTTAGTAACTGAAAAAATGTAAGAGGAAATTTGTGATAATAACCTTATGGATCTCCCTTAATTCAAATTAAATCATCCCAAATCTTATTTGGATCATTTCTGTTAGGAGTTAAATCAGACCTCTAGAAAATCCTGTAACAAAATGGACCTCTAGAAATCCTGTAACAAAATGTATGTACTAAAACAGACTTTTGTTCTCATTTTCTGATTCTTTCTTCTGTGTGATTGAGCAGATTGCGATATCTGCATCCAATACTGGTGGTGCATGGGATAATGCAAAGAAATATATTGAGGTAGTGATCTAATTTTGTTAAGAGATATTTCTCTATGTTCTTTTGTTACGAGTGGAAAGCAAGGTTTTTGTTTTGTCTTTGTCAGGCTGGTGCTTCTGAGCATGCTAGGGCCCTTGGACCTAAGGGATCTGAGCCACACAAAGCTGCTGTGATTGGTGACACCATTGGCGACCCTCTGAAGGACACCTCGGGTCCATCACTCAATATCCTTATCAAGCTCATGGCGGTGGAATCACTTGTGTTTGCTCCTTTCTTTGCTACTCATGGTGGCTTGCTTTTCAAGATCTTCTGAGAGAGACATCAATGCCGTGCATGGCAAGAAGGTTCTTCTGCTACCCCCTTATGGAAGTCTCACCCTCATTGATTTCAGCTTCACTCCAATTTTCCTAATTTTCTATTCTGCTGTAGTTTTGTATTGTTTAGTTAGTTGTCAGTGTAGCTGATGATTACATGGTCATTCTTGTTAAGTGAGAGTTGAGAATGCTTGTTCTATTCTGGAGCAAATCGGTACCCCGTTTTGTGCAATATCTAGTCTCCTGATTACTGTAATTCACCTTTTTTCATCAATTAAAGGAGATCATTTTGACCTGTTTGTCGCCTGAATCCCTTTTTTGTTTCCATTCGTTTTCTTTGGCTCCAAGCTCCCTGAAATCTAAATGGGTAAATTGAGATAAGCTTACATTGAAACCCTAAAAAGGAACTGCAGAAGGCAGATATTTTCTTTCCTCCTTATAAATTATGTTACAGAAGCTTTGTGCGATGCAGATTGTGAAGTGTGGCATCCATTTGGCCTAGAAGTGCTTTAAAATACTATTGAATGGTATGGATCCGGGGTTGTAAATAAGTTCATTGAGGTTCCGATGTACCAAGGCTATGCTAGGACAGTAACTGCTGACAATTAGCAAAACTAGTGGATCCGAATCTGGATTACTTGACTTTATAAGGGCTAGGTCCCAATGTTGAGGCATCAAGGTTGTAGTTTGTTAATGTTCGAGCCATTTTATGTCCCCTTGATTTCAGTTTTTGTCTCCCCGTGGGTTGAGAAGCTGAAAATTAGGAAGCTATGAAAGCCTGATCGATGATGAGATTCATGTAAGAATGCATCTAGGTTTTGTATGTAGCAATAACTCCCAAGTGAATCATGCTTTAGAATACCCTTATCTAAACCCGAAAACAGTCTCTTCTTCAGCTTGCCTCAGCTGTGGGTTTATTGAGTTCCTTATTCCTCTGATAAGGCACATAATTGTACATATCCTAGTATCTTCTTAAACACAAAGGTTCTTCTTAAACAAGCATATGATATTAGGACTGGATGATGATGGTTTGTGATCTTCAAGCTTTTGCTGCATGAGCATGCTTACCTTGCTGGTAGTATCCCCAATGTATGAGAGCGTCATCAGTCACCTTCTTAAACAACCTTGGCCTTACCTCCTTAATCTGTCCTGGTCCAATCTCTTTTGTGGCTCTGGCGTGTGAAAAACTACTAAAGATATTCTCTCCTTTTCCCAGCTTGTCAGTACTCGGTGCACGGGTCCCTTAAATACTCCATTGCTCATTATCTGCCATTGTCATTCATAAAATAAAAAGTTAATACCGAGAATTAGCATGTTGTCCCTAAGGTGTATCAAAATTTTTGGGGTTAGTACCTCCATATGGTCACCCATCAGGACTAGGAGTGCATTGGAACTTGTGGGGACTGTTTGCCATTGATCATCTGTGAGGACTTGAAGACCTTCAACATCTGTATCTTGCAGTATAATAGTATACCCTGTTCCATCTGAATGGACGTTCAAGCCAAGAATAAGGTCAGGTCTCTTGCAGCGTTAGTAGTTGAACCTTGCTAGCAGCGTTTCTCGTGATCCAAACCCGTCCAGGAAACAATTCTCACCCAAATCGAATGATCTTGCAATGGCCCTTGAAACCTGCTCGTTACCTTTTTGATCTTGGACATGTAGTCTTTCAGAACTTGTCAATAAACCACAAGTACATACAATTAAAAGAAGCAAAGTAGTACGAAAATTTGAGCTAGATGGTCTTCTGGATACACATTGAGAAATAGTCAATCTTGCCAGTCCAGCGACTGACCTTCCGGAACAGGGTCACCCCCATACCCTTCAAATTCTTCGACTGTTTTAGCAAATTTGATTTTCTCTTCCATTGGTTTGTTCAAAGAATTCCCTTGTGACCTTTCTCATATCATTGTGAAATGATGTTGGAATCCCATGACCAATTGCCTGAAAATTGTTTGAAAGAGTTCTATTACATTCTTAGCAGCTAAAAAAAAAAAAGGACTGAACATTATCAGAAAGGTATACTTAACAATCCCTCCCCTTTTTGTATTCCAATTGACCCAATGACTCGAGTCCAGAAAAGTGGAAGACAGGAAATAGTTGAATTTGAGAGCTGAAAACATCCGCATGAGCCAAGTGCCAATCTAAGCTTCTCTAACTCGTGTTTCTCTTCTTCGCTTCCAGATGTTGGGGATGCGAAAAGGCTGAGATCAATGGTGGGAATCTGCGCTATAGGTGGAGAAACATACTTTGGGATCATCAACTCTGGACAGATTGGGTCTGCAGGATCATCTCCATCAAGATCCATCTTTTGCGCGCACTTTGCTAGCAATACTGGGAGAGAAGAAACTCCTGCCATCCTTGTCTGCAATGGTTCGAGCTACCACTTCACCAAGATCATATGGTTTAATTGACTGCAAATGATCCTTTTGTAATAATTCCAGTTGTAGCTGCAACGATGATGTCATAGCCATCATGAAAACGCCAGCCATCACCTTTAGTAGCTGCATGAATCAAAATGGATACTGGAATGGGATAGAAAATATAGTAGAATTTCTAGAATATTTCTTGTAAATTTGTATGAATGATTATAGAAGAGTAGAATATTTAAATCTTGAAATAACAAGTACTAATAGAAAGATAGTATAGAAAAAGGTAAGTTAGAACCCATATTAATAGATATTGGTACTAGCTTCAGTCATATCAGTAGAAACAAAGCTAGAAAACTAGATTTGGAATGTAAAGATAGACCTTTAGAGTATTTTATAAATTTTAAAGAAAAGGTAATATGTACTCAAGAAACAGTAACACTGTTAGAATTTTCAGAAATAAAAATAAATGTAATATCACCTATAGAAGAATTAGAAAGATACAATGAAATAATTTTAGGGATAGATTTCTTAGAAAAATATACACCTTATATAATTATAAAAGAATTCATAGAATTAACAATACAAAATAAAAAGTATAGAATAAAAAGGGTTGTAGGAAATTTATTAAATAACAGTGATTTAGAATATACATTTATGAATAGGATTGTAAAAGACAATGAAATAGAAACCATCATAAGAAACGAAACAGATAAAAATATAATTAAAAAAAGTTAGATGATAGAATCTCATTTATGGTTAAAAGAAAATTGGGATGTAGCAAAGGCAGTTCATTATATAGAAGATAAATATGAGGAATATCTAAAAAAGGAACAAGAAAAGATTTTCATGACGAAAATAGAAGGTAGTAGTAGTAATGTAACCATGAACAACCAATATAAAAGAAATAGGTAAGAATCTAATCAATCAGAAACAGAAACTAGCAAAACAGATTATGGAAAACCATACATGACATAAACTATAACAACTTATACAGAACCATCAAAATCTTTTAGAAATTATGGATCTAGAAAACCAGTAGATTATATGGAACTTAGTCTAGCTGGCCAAGGAGGAAGTATTTTAGACATAGGAAGATTTAACCCACAATTATAGGAAGAAGTAATAAATAGATAGGAATTAGACGCAGTAAGAGATTGGACAAATACAAATAAAATTACAGATATATTTACTTATTTAGAAACTTTATTAGGAGAAACAACTAGTAATCTTTATAATGCAAACAAAGTACAAAAAGTTAGCAAAATAGCATAAATAAAAGCATTAGGAGAAAATCCTTATAATTTTACTATATTTGTTAGAACTTTAATATTAGGATTTGACCCAAGTAAACAAAACACTAATATACAAGATATGACAGCTAGAAATTTAGAACAGTTAGCCATAAAAAATTGTAAGTATATTAGAGAATTTAGTAATGAATATTTTAATACCCTTAGTAAAATGGGAAAAGCATTAGATGAAAACTTAGCAAATAGATATTTACAAAAATTACTAGATTTGTTAGGACAGGAAATAGAACAAAAACGGAGAAATGCAAATTATAAAAAATGAATAGGTGTTAGTCCTAGGATATGGTTTACCTTTAACATATTAAAAGAAAAATGTAGAATATAGTTTTTGTAGAAAAAACACTTAAAAAGCAATCTTATAGTTTCTATAGAAAAACAATATTACAATCACAACAATATGGAGAAAAAGATTATGAAAAGAAAAAGTTTAGAAAAGTATTAAAACCGTCTAGAAGTAGAAAATATGATAAAGAAAGAAATGTTAAAAAACCTATTAGGAGAAAAAGTCTATGTTATATATATGGAAGTATAGAGCACTAGCAAATAAGTGTAGTAATAAAAAGTTCAATAAAGAAATAGCATTGTAGAAAATTTAGATGAAAATATAGTAAGTATAAGTTCAGATGATGATCAATTTGTATATTCCATAGATTTTGAAAAAGTAAAATATAATTCCGATGAATCAGAAAGTTTTGACACAGAATTAGAAAATGTAGATAAACTAACAAGTTTTTTAGATAATTAAAACTTAGATAATGGAAATATATTAGTAAATGTAGAAATTGAATGCAATCATCAGTGGGAATATCAGAAAGGGTTTCTTATAAATTCTTGTAGATTTTGTAAATATTACCCAGACTATAATCATAGATTTCAATGTCAATACTGTACGATATAAATTTTCCACTTGTGTTTAGAAAAATTCTATAACATTAGATGTACTGATAGCAGAAAAAATTAAAATAACAAATCAGAATACTATGGTAGAATTAGAATTAGAATTAGAAATAGAAAAGCTAAAATTAAGATGTGACAAGTTAGAATTTCAGATAGAAAAATTAGATAAGAAGAAATCAGTAATAATAGATGAACAAGATACCAACCTAAATGAAATATTAGAAACTAGAAATATAGAACTTCTTATAAACAATAATCAAAAAACAATATTAATAACATTAGAATATGAATTAATATTAGGAAACAATAAGATAAATTTAGAAACAATTGTGGATACAGGAGCTACAAAAAGTACCATATTAGAAAAATTAATACCAGTATTTTGAAACCCGAACCGGAGTACGAATTGGTCACATCAAGGGGTCAATTGGTCACTGGATCAAACCGGTCGGACCGGACGAAAAACCCGGATGACAACATCATGATGTCATGAATAAATTTAAATTATAATATATCAATAATTCAAAAAATCTGTATATTTAATTATAAAATATTATCAAATCATATTCAAAATATGTAATATTAATCAGAAACAATTTATTCATCTAAATATTTCACGTAATTTAATACGAAATATTATTCAAATATATTAAAATCTAATTCAAATACTAGATTGACATATCAAAATCTAATTTAAACAATAAAAAAATACCTATGAGGAAAGAAAAGAAGGAAAAAAAAAATCCAAGGTGAAAAACAATCAAAAAAAAAAAAAGAGAAATGAAGAGATGAGATGAGATAGAAAAAAAAAAAGAAAAAAATTGACATCATGCCTTGTCGGTCTGCTGGTTTTCATAACACAAACAAATCATTTCAATTCTCAGTGCTTGAGTTCGATTCTACATAATTGTAAAATTTTTGCACATATTTACAAAGCCCGATTGGACCGGGCTGGTTTCCGGTCCAACCTAGATTTGACCAAAGTTGACCGATTTTATTAAAATCCAGTTATTCTAAGAAACCTGGACCAACTCTAGCTCTGGTTCCCAGTCGGACCGGCCAGTTCGGTCTGAGTTTCAAAACACTGCTTAATACCACAAGATTAGATCACCAACAATTCTTATATTACTGCTAGTAAAATAGTTAATGGAAGCATAATTAAAAACACAAAATGTTTAGAAGGAACAAAAATTAGGTTTAAAACATAGTCAAATAATTATACTGAACAATATAATTTGTCACAAACTTTAGTTTTAGAAGATAAATATTTTTTAGGAAACACGTTATTTTCTTTTAGAATTAAATTTCAATCTTTCATTAAATGGTAGTGTTACATTAAATAGAGACTTTGTTACTATACAAAAGCGAACAAATTATATAACCACTAACGATTTATCAGAGTTGTAACTTCACCGTAGTGACTTAGGAAATCAAAATAAGATAGGATTAAATATAGTAGATAAAGAAATCTTTGATGTAGCCACAATTGAACAAAATGCTAGATAAAAAATAATAGAAACATACTTAAAAGAAAAAATAATTAAAATACAACTCTCTAGAAAGTTAGAAAAATTGATAGAGTTAGCAAAGCAATGTAAAATAATAGGAAAAAACCCTTTAGAATATTGGGATAGAAATAGCTGTAAAGCTACAATAGAAATTAAAAATCTAGATATAGTAATTAGAATAGCAAATATAGAATATAATCCTGAAGACATAAAAGAATTCAGAGTACAAATAAAAGAACTATTAGAATTAAAAGTAATTAGACATAATAAAAGCTCTCATAGAAGTGCAGCTTTTATGGTTAGAAATCATTTTGAGATAAAAGAGAGGAAAAGTTGGGATGGTAATACACTATAAGAGATTAAATGATAATACAATAGATGATGGTTATAATATAGCCAATAAAGATGAAATAATAAATAGGATACAAGGTAGAAAATACTTTAGTAAATTTGATTGTAAATCAGTTTTTTAGCAAACTAGATTAGAAGAAAATAGTATAGTTTGGACAGCATTTACATGTAGTGAAGAACATTTTGAATGGTTAGTAATGTCTTTTGACTTAAAAAATACACATACTATTTTTCAAAGAAAAATAGACTTAATTTCTAAAGAATACAATTTTATTCTTGTATATATTGATGACATATTAGTAATGTCAAAAACTGTAGAAGAATACTATAAACATTTAGAAATAGTTTTTAATAAGTTTTTAGAAAATGGATTAATAATTAGTTTGTAAAGAATTTATAGAATTTTTAGGTATGAAAATAGGAAAAGACACTATAGAATTACAAAAACATATAGTCACAAGGATTTTGAATTTTTCAAATAAATTAGAAGATATAAAAATTTTACAACCATTTTAGGACTAGTAAATTATGTTAGAAATCACATAAAAGATTTAGGAAAATTAACAGGACCTTTATATAGTAAGATTGGTAAATCAGGACAAAGATATTTTAATCAAAGTGATATAGATTTAGTAAAGGAAATAAAAAATAAAGTTAGAAATTCACCAAAATTAAGATTACCTTTAAAAAGTGAATATAAAATTGTAGAACTAGATACAAGTGAACTATGATGGGGAGTAATTTTATTAGTAAAACCTAATGAATATAATAATAAGAAAATAGAAGAAATTTATAGATATGCTTCAGGTAATTTTAGAGAATCAGGATTAGGACCTTTAGATTTTGAAATTTTAGAAATAATTTATGTTGTAAATAGTTTTAGACTATTTTTAAATAAACCTTTTACCATTAGAACAGACTGTACCGCCATAGTAGCCTTCTATACTAAGATAAATGAAAAGAAAATATATAGTAAAAGATGGTTAAATTTAGTAAATACTTTAGTAGAAATGGATATACTTGTAAGATAAAACATATAAAAGGAAATGACAATAAATTAGTTGATTTTCTATTTAGAAATGTAACTAATTTAATTTTTGCAGGCAATGTTTCCAAAGCAGTAAGAAACTCGAAAAGTCCATAAATATCTTAGAAAGAAAATAAAAGAATACGAAGATGTTCTTCTTATTGAATATATATCTAGCAATAAAGGACTTATAAATCTTTTTTCCAGTCAAATTGTAGAATAAAAAAAACAAAAGAAGTATGTAGAAAGTTTATTAAATAAAATTGCCTTTTGATTAATAAAATTTGACTTTGCAGGTACCAATGGATTAGCAAAAAATACAATTTGGACAATATGAACTTAACAAATTTCTTAGAAATTCAAACATACATTTTAGATCAACAATAGAAAGTTGCTTAGATGAAAATCAGCAATACATATTAGATAATTTATGATCAGCACAACATGTTAGCCAAAAGACTAGAGTACTTAATGCTTTAATCTGATATTTTAGCAAAATTATAAAAAAATATAACAATAGCTATTATTCATATTATGTAGTAAACCATGGTAGAAATCCCGGTCTTTACAAAACATGGCCTCAAGTCTTAGAACAAACTCATGATTTTGTAAATCCACTTTTTAAAGGTTTTTACGATTTAAAAACTGCATTGAGCTACTGTAAAAATAGAATAGGCATCAATTTTTGTATAGTAGATGAAATTAGAAATGAGTTAAATAATAGTAGCAATTCTGCATCAACATCAGCATCTACATCATATAGCAATGCCGTTAAGACAAATGTTTTTCAAGAATTAATATTTTGCCGTCATTGTGAAACAATTGGCAAAAATTTTAATATCTTGAATAACAATTGTAGAGAATTTAATGAACAGATTAACTTTCAAAAAGAGTTGATTAGTTTGTTAAAATCTCAAGTTAACGAATTAGAAACTCAATTGCATAATAAAAATGTAGAGCATACACTCATGGTAGAAATGTTAAATACTCCAAGTAGAAAGAAAAGTAGAAAATTTGAAAACATTCATAGTAGAATAGTTTTTAAAGCATCTGTAGAAATGGTGGAAATGCTAGAAGAATGTAGAAAATTGATATATTTTTTTGGCAAGACAAAATTTTGTAACAAAAGTAGAAATTTTACAATTATTCTTAGAAAGTCGTCCTCTATTTTTAACTCTAGCTCATCAGTTTGATGAACACAATGAACCCCATAGTGAAGATTATAAATTCTAAATGATAGATAGTTTCACTTGTGGGTGTCAAATTCATTTTTATTTTTTAAAGGCAAACACCAAAACTGACATCTCTAAACCATTCAGTATTTACAGAGATGGCAAAGAATTTGATATCTCTATAAACACTCTTATGGATTATGGAATGTTAGGATGGATAAACTTCATAGATCCTAATGAGACAGACTCACTTAATTCCAGAAAATTATCAATAGCAATCCTTAATCAATTCGAATATGGATTCAGATTTGTTGCCGTAGAAATAAATTCCTCAATGTCTCAATGGCTAGAAAATGATCTCACCCTGACAATCCACAGAATTTGGGTATACGGAATAAATAATATAGCAGAATTAGATCCATTACAAGGAACAAATGTACATAGAAGAGAAATCATTGGCAAGACTACTGAAGAGTAAATTAGAAATCAGTGTCTCTACTCCTTAGCACACAAGCAAGGAATGGTGTACAGAAGGAACGAAGGATTTTATCTTTTTGCAGAAACTAAAAATCAAAAAATCTACATGAAGCATCCAAAATATGTGAATCCTTATCTTGCTGAGTTGGCTTTCAAGACTGAGACACTTTATCCAAAAGTTTATAAAAATTATCTTGAAGAATACAATAAAAAGATAAGTATCTTAGAAATGGAAAAAGATCTTAAAAATGAAATCTTAAATAGGCACGTGTTTAATATAGAAGACTGTGAGTACAACATCGATTCCGAAACAGCACATAACTTGGATACATAACAACCATGTAGCAAAGGAATCTACTTTATCAATAGTGCAGACTCTCTTTAGCAAGGAATAGACTTAACTAGCTTTACTTCAAGTCAAAGATAGCGGAAAGTGGTGGACCTAAAGTAAAATAAGTGCGTAGACTCTTTTGACATTTGTGCAAAGAATCTCTAAATGCGACTGCATGACATCAACTCTTTAACAAAAGGAGGAATCTACTATCAAAAGAATACAAGGACTCTGATAGCCCAAGATTCTTAGCAACTATTTTAGAAAAAGAATAAAATTCTATTGTAAAAATTTTTGAAGTCCAAAACTTTATAAATAGCAATGTTCACAAACGAAGGAGATATGTGAAAAAATTAAGGAGAAACACTTCTCTCTGAAAACTCGCAATCTCAATACTCTTTGTAAATCTTTGAATCTCAATAAAGTCAAGGAAGTTTTCAGCATTTCTCATTGTAAGATCTTTTTACTTATTCTCTTTTAAAGTTTATTTTAGTTCTTTAACCAAGCCCATAGAGGGAAAAGGGGGATATTTTATCTAAATTTCTAAAGATTATAATTTTAATTATCAAACCGGGGGGTACTTACCAAACCTAAAAGGTATGAAGGGAGGTCTTTAAGCCGTTTGAGTGTTGTAGGCCATTTTTATCCAGTGATTGTAGGACCATATAGGGAGTCCCTAAGGCTCTAATTGGTTTTGATAATTAAAGTTTTAATTTAAAGAAAATAGATTTAGTTAAACCTGAAGTACCTAGGGCAATACATTTTATGAATTTTGAAATTTTGAAATATTATAAAGAACAATTTGAAAATCAAAACAATTATTTTTAATTACCAATTGAAAAACTTTCACTAAAAGAAATAGACTTTCATCTAAATTACGTAAAAATTAGATTAAGAAGTGTAGAAAATCAAAATCCTAATAGTTATCTTAGAAATCTTTACATAACTAGAAGAGATCTATTAGAACAAAGAAAATTTGTAATAAATAGTAATTTAGATTAAATAACTTCTATAGCTTGATACTTCGATTTCTGATCAAATAGAAAGACAACATGCCACTTAGGAAGAAGTGATGTAATCCTAAATAGCACACTATCTTTTTACTTGATCAGAAATCAAAGTATCATGCTATAGAAGTTGTTCAATCTAAATTACTATTTATTACAAATTTTCTTTGTTCTAATAGGTCTCTTCTAGCTATGTAAAGATTTTTAAGATAACTATTAAGATTTTGATTTTCTATACTTCTTAATCTAATATTTACGTAATTTAGATGAATGTCTATTTCTTTTAGTGAAAGTTTTTCAATTGGTAAATAAAAATAATTGTTTTGATTTTCAAATTATTCTTTATAATATTTCAAAATTTCAAAATTCATAAAATGTATTGCTGTAGGTACTTCAGGTTCAACTAAATGTATTTTCTTTAAATTAAAACTTTAATTATCAAAACCAATCAGAACCTTAGGGACTCCCTATAAGGTCCTACAAGCAGAGGATAAAAATAGCCTACAAACACTCAAACGGTCGAAAATCTCGGGAACTCAATATTCTACGTTGGTTGCGATTCTCATCCTTTGGGAAATTTTCATCTTCGAGAGGGATATTTTCCTTGGCTGAAAGATCCCAGAGATGCCATTTTGAAATAGGAAACTAGGGTTATTAGGATACTCTGGCCTTCTCTTAGAATCGTTAGAAATGTTGGCTATTGATCAATCACTCGACCATTGAGGAGTCTTTAGGTCTTGTTTGGTTATGGAATTGATGTTTGATTGCCCGATCGGGACGATCACCCTTGCTAGGTGTACTACGTTCGGTTAGCGGGGCTACTAAGGCCTTGCTGTTTAGGAGATTTGGGTGGTTAAGACCCTTCGGTAGATTTCAGTAGCGATCGCTGGGCATCGGTCGGTAGGTGCCCTTAATGGACTCTTCAACGATTGACTCCTCTGATTGGGCCACGTCCCATCAATTATAGTCTACGTAATATTTACAAAATCTACACGGATTTGTAATAAATCCTTTCTGATATTCCCACTAATGATTGCATTCAATTTCTATATTTACTAATATATTTCCATTATCTAAGTTCCAATTTTCTAAAATACTTGTTAGTTTATCTACATTTCCTAATTCTGTGTCAAAACTTTCTGATTCATCGGAATTATATTTTATTTCTTCAAAATCTATAGAATATACAAATTGATCATCATCTGAACTTATAGTTACTACATCTTCATCTAAATTTTCTACTAACAATACTCTTTCTTTATTGAACCTTTTATTACTACACTTATTTGCTAGATGTTCTGTACTTCCACGTATATAACACTGACATTTTCTCCTAGTAGGTTTTTTAACATTATTTTCTTTATCATATTTTCTACTTCTAGATGGTTTTAATTCTTTTCTAAACTTTTTCTTTTTATAATCTTTTTCTCCATATTGTTGTGGTTGTAATATTGTTTTTCTACAGAAACTATAAGATTACTTTTTAAGTGTTTTTTTCTATTGTATATCTTCTATATTTTTCTCTTAACATGCCAAAGGTTAACCATATTTTAGGACTAACACTTAATCCTTTTTATAATTTGCATTTCGCCATTCTTGTTCTATTTACTGTCCTAACAAACTTGGTAATTTTTGTAAATATCTATTTACTAAGTTTTCATCTAATATTTTTCCCGTTTCACTAAGGGTATTAAAATATTCATTACTAAATTTTCTAATATACTCCAATTTTTTTATGGTTAACTGTTCTACATTTCTAACTATCATATCTTGTATATTAGTGTTTTGTCTACTTGGGTCAAATCCTAATATTAAAGTTCTAATAAACATAGCAAAAATATAAGGATTTTCTTCTAATGCTTTTATTTCTGCTATTTTTTTAGCTTTTTGTACTTTGGTTGCATTATAAAGATTACTAACTGTTTCTCCTAATAAAGTTTTTAAATACGTAAACATATCTGTACTTTTATCTGTATTTGTCAAATCTCTTACTGCGTCTAATTCCCATCTATTTATTACTTCTTCCCATAATTGTGGGTTAAATCTTCTTATGTCTAAAATACTTCCTCCTTGGCTAGCTGGACTAAGTTCTATATAATCTACTAGTTTTCTAGATCCATAATTTCTAAAAGGTTTTGATGGTTCTGTATAAGTTGTTCTAGTTTGTGTCATGTATGGTTTTCCATAATCTGTTTTGCTAGTTCCTGTTTCTGGTTGATTAGATTCTTGCCTATTTCTTTTATATTGGCTGTCCATGGTCACATTACTACTACTACCTTTTTCTTTTATCATGAAAATCTTTTCTTGTTCCTTTTTTAGATATTCCTTATATTTATCTTCTATATAATGAACTGCCTTTACTACATCCCAATTTTCTTTTAACTATAAATGAGAAATTTTATCATCTAATTTTTTTTTAATTATATTTTTATCTGTTTCATTTCCTATGATGGTTTCTATTTCATTGTCTTTTACAATCCTATTCATAAATGTATATTCTAGATTACTATTATTTAATAAATTTCCTACAACCCCTTTTATTCTATACTTATTCTACGAATTCTTCTGTAATTATATAAGGTGTACATTTTTCTAAAAAATCTATTCCTAAAATTATTTATTGTATCTTTTTAATTTTTCTACAGGTAATGTTACATTTAATTTTACTTCTGAAAATTCAAATAGTGGTACTACTTCTTGAGTACATATTACCTTTTCTTTAAAATTTATAAAATACTCTAAAGGTCAATCTTTATATTCTAAATCTAGTTTTCTAGTTTTGTTTCGACTGATTTGATTAAAATTAGTACCAGTATCTATTAATATAGGTTCTAACTTACCTTTTATCTTTCCTAAAACATCATATTGGCTAGAGGTTTGTAAACAATTAATATCTACTTTGACATCTTTTTGTCTTTCATTTATAAAGCTTTTGAGACTATTAGTTTCTAAGTCATCATCATCTATTTCTAAATTATTATTATTTTTAGCTTGATAATCTGTAAATATAATACTAAGTCTGCCATTACTTTCATACATTATTATATTGGTTAGCTCTAAAATTTCTTTTTTATTAAATAAATCTAGGTTCCATTTTAATCCTGCATTAATTTCACTACTAAATTTAAAAGCTAGTAATGGTTTAATTCATTCACTTCCTAATAATCTAAAGGTCATTTCTGAGTTAAACTTGTACTTTATATTACCAGTGTTACTTAATTTTCCTAAGAATGCTACACATATCAACATATTATTTTTATTTGCTAACATTTTATTTCCTTTGGATTTTATTCCTATTCTAATGCTATCTCTAAATTCTGAAGTTTTAATGGAAAAATTTGGTAAAAAGTAAATTATTTCTCCTAAATTATTCATGTCTACTTCAAAAATTCCTAAGATAATTTGTTTTAAATCTACAAATCTATTATCATACAATACTACCATTACCTTTGTTCCTAAATTTTCTCTATGTTGTTCTTTAATTCCTACTATTATACTTCCTAAATGTATTTACATTAACCCTTGCTCTTTCAATTTGTTATAAGATTGTGTTTCTAAGAGTTCTATACTAGTTTGATCATTATCATTTGTACAACTAGCAAATCTTTTATTGTAATGTTTAATGAATTTTTCTTTGGCTAAAAAACTACCTATTTCATATAACTTCTTTGTTTTAATTTGATCTATTTTATTTTTTCAAAAATTTTCTCTCTGACTTTCTATGTCTATTAGTTTTTCTAATTTATTTATTTCTTTTTCTTTGTTTTTATTTTTAAATATGTTTTTTACTTTATTACTTAAGATTGTACTTATTTCTGATCTTTCCATTTTTACCAATATTTCCAACGTGCTTCTATAGGTGGTGTTTTATTTCCGTTTGCCTTTAAATCTAATTTTCTATTAAAGTTATCAATTAGATCTTCTAATCCTTTGTCTTCTTGCTTTTTATTAATTTCTCTTTCCAAAATGATTCTCTAGCTTCTAATTTGTCTAATTTATGATTTGCTTTTATTAATAATCCTAAAATTATGTTAAATATTCTATGATAATTTTTATTTGTTCTACTTGTTATGTCATTTGAATTAAATTCTAAAGGATCTGGATGAAATTTTTTACAATATTCTAATATTTGTTCATAATTTGGATAAGTTTCTAGGGAATTCAAACTTATTCAAGAACTAATTTTTTAATTTCCTCTACAGTTCTACTATTTTCTAATGCTATTTTTTCTAGATCTTTAACTTTTTCTTCTAATCTACTAGTTATATTATGTACCGAAATTTCTATAGGTTTTAGGTTTCTTATTTTGTAATTTTAACTCTTTTAAGTGTTCTAAATACTTTACTCTTTTTAGGATTTCTGAATTTTGTGTTTTTATATAATCTAATTTATTATTTATTTCTCTTATCTGTTTATTCTTATGCTGAATTATTTCTAAAATAGATTGTTCTATCTGATTATTTCTAAATTTATCTTTTTTCAAAAATTCTGCTAATTTTATAATTAAATTTACTATACTATTCAACTGTTCTTCTTTTTCATGTAGAATATGCTTAAAATGATTTTCAAAATAACATGCAAACCTACCTTTTTCTATACTATCTTTCTATTAGTACTTGTTAATTCAAGATTTAAATATTCTACTCTTCTATAATCATTCTTACAAATGAACAAGAAATCTTCTAGAAATTCTACTATATTTTCTAACAGATCAAAATATCTATAGATAATATAAACATGAATAACAAAAAGTAAACTACTAAAAGGTAAGTAAAAATTTGTTAAAAATACTAAAGCCAGTGAAAAAAATCTTGCTCTGATACTAAAAGGGAGGGGCACCGACAAACCTTTTTTTATATCAGTGTCTGAGAACAGGCCTGATACTTTGATTTCTGATCAAATAGAAAGATATGTGATACTTAATCAAAGTATCACACTGTCTAAGTTGTTTAATTTAAATTACTATTTATTACAAATTTTCTTTGTTCTAATAGGTCTCTTCTAACTATTTAAAGATTTCTAAGATAACTATTAGAATTTTAATTTTTTACACTTCTTAATCTAATATTTACGTAGTTTAGATGAAAATCTATTTCTTCTAATGAAAGTTTTTCAATTTGTAAATAAAAATAATTATTTTGATTTTCAAATCGTTCTTTATAATATTTCAAAATTCATAAAATGTATTTCCCTAGATATTTTAGCTTCAACTAAATGTATTTTCTTTAAATTAAAACTTTAATTATCAAAACCAATCAGAGCCTTAGGGACTCCCTATATGGTCCTACAATCAGAGGATAAAAACGGCCTACAACACTCAAACAGCCTAAAGACCTCCATTCGAACCTTCTAGGTTTGGTAAGCACCCCCTGTTTGATAATTAAAATTATAATATTCAGAAATTTAGATAAAGTATCCCCTTTTTCCCTCCACGGGTTTGGTTAAAGCTGAAAACTTCTTTGACTTTATTGAGATTCAAAGATTTACCAAGAGTATTGAGTCTGTGGGTTTTCAGAGAGAAGAGTTTCTCCTTAAGTTTTTTGTATATCTCCTTCGCATCTGAAATACAACGGACTTAAAAAAATTTTATAACAGAATTTTTTTCTTTTTCTAAAGTAGTTGCTAAGAATCTTGGACTGTTAGAGTCCTTGCATTCTTTTGATAGTGGATTCCTCCTTTTGTTGAAGAGTTGATGTCATGTAGGCGCATTTAGAGATTCTTTGCACAAATGTCAAAAGAGTCTGCGCACTTATTTTACTTTAGGTCCACCACTTTCCGCTGTCTTCAACTTGAAGTAAAGCTGGTTAAGTTTATTTCTTGCTAAAGAGATTCTGTAGTATTGATAAAGTAGATTCCTTTGCTACGTGGTTGCTATGTATCCAAGTTATGTGCTACTTTGGAATCGATGCTGTACTCACAGTCTTCTTTATCAAACACGTGTCTATTTAAGATTTCATTTCTAAGATCTTCTTTTATTTCTAAGATATCTATCTCTTTGTTATATTCTTCAAGAAAATTTTTATAGACTTCTGGATAAAGTGTCTCAATCTTGAAAGCCACCTCAGCAGAATAAGGATTCACATATTTTGAATGTTTTATATAAATTTTCTGATTTTTAGTTTCTGCAGAAAGATAGAATCATTCGTTCCTTCTATACACCATTGCTTGCTTGTGTGCTAAGGAGTAGAGATGCTGATTTCTAATTTGCTCTTCAGTAGTCTTGCTAATAATTTCTTTTCTATGTACATTTGTTCCTCGTAATAGATCCAATTCTACTATATTATATATTCCGTATACACAAATTCTGTGGATTACCGAGACGAGATTATTTTCTAGCTATTCGGGTATTGAGGAATTTATTTCTACGGTAACAAATCTGAATCCATATTTTAATTAATTAAGGATTGCTACTGATAATTTTTTGGAATTGAGTGAGTCTGTCTCATGAGGATCTGTGAAGATTATTCTTCCTAACATTCCATAATCCATAAGAGTGTTTATAGAGATATCAAATTCTTTGTCATCTCTATAAATTCTGAATGGTTTAAAGATGTCAGCTCTGATGTTTGCCTTCAAAAAATAAAAATGAATTTGACACCCACAAGTGAAACTATCTACCATTTGGAATTTACAATCTTCGCTATGAGGTTCATTGTGTTCATCAAATTGATGAGTTAATGTTAAAAATGGGGGACAACTTTCTAAGAATGATTGTAAAATTTCTACTTTTGCTATAAAATTTTTCATGATAAAGAAAATATCAAATTTCTACAATCTTCTGGAATTTCCGCTATTTTTATAGATGCTTTAAAAATTATTCAACTATGAATGTTTTCAAAATTTCTACTTTTCTTTCTATTTGGAGTGTTTAACATTTCTACGATGAGTGTATGCTTTGTATTTTTATTATGCAATTGAATTTCTAATTTATTAAGTTGAGATTTTAACAAGCTAATCTACTATTTTTTAGAGTTAATTTGTTCATTAAATTCTTTACATTTGTTATTCAAGATATTAAAATTTTTTCCCATTATTTCACTATGGTGGCAAAATATTAATTATTGAGAAACATCTCTCTTAACGGCATTGCTATATGATGTAGATGCCGATGTTAATGTAGAATTGCTACTATTATTTAGCTCATCTTTAATTTCATCTACTATGTAAAAATTGATGTCTATTCTATTTCTATAATAGTTCGATGCAGTTTTTAAATTGTAAAAACCTTTAAAACGTGGATTTACAAAACCACGAGTTTGTTCTAAGAGTTGAGACCATGTTTTGTAAAGACCGAGATTTCTACCATGACTTACTACATAATATGAATAATGACAACTATTATGTTTTTCTACAATTTTGCTAAAATACCAGACCAAAACATTAAGTGCTCTAGTCTTTTGGCTAACACATTGTGCTGACCATAAATTATCTAATATGCATTGTTCACTTTCATCTAAGCGACTTTCTATTGTTGATCTAAAATGCGTATTTGAATTTCTAGGAAATTTATTAAGTTCATATTGTCCAAATTGCATTTTCTGGTGATTCATTGATACCTGCAAAGTCAAATTTTATTAATCAAAAGGCAATTTTATTTAACAAACTTTCTACATACTTCTTTTATTTTTTCATTTCTACAATTTGACTGGAAGAAAGATTTCTAAGTCCTTCATTGCTAGATATATATTCAATAAGAAGAACATATTCGTATTTTTTTTGTTTTCTTTCTAAGATATTTATGGACTTCTCGAGCTTCTTGCTGCTTTGGAAACACTGCATGCAAAAATTAAATCAATTACATTTTTACAAAAAAAATCAGCTAATTTATTATCATTTCCTTTTATATGTTCTATCTTACATGTATATCCATTTCCTACTAAAGTATTTACCAAATTTAACCATTTTTTACTATATATTTTCTTTTCATTTATCTTATTATAGAAGGCTACTATGATGTTATAGTCTATTCTAAAGGTAAAAGGTTTAATTAAAAATAGGTTAAAACTATTTACAACATAAATTATTTCTAAAATTTCAAAATCTAAAGGTCCTAGTCCTGATTTTCTAAAATTGCCTAAAGCATATCTACAAATTTCTTTTGTTTTCTTGTTACTATATTCATTAGGTTTTACTAATAAAATTGCTCCCCATCCTAGTTCACTTGCATCTACTTCTACAATTTTATATTCACTTTCTAAAGGTAATTTTAATTTTGGAAAATTTCTAACTTTATTTTTTATTTCCTTTACTAAATCTATATCATTTTGATTAAAATATATTTGTCTTAGTTTACCAGTTTTACTATATACATTATAAAAAAATATGGATTTAGCAACGGATTTAGTGACGGAAATTTTAAAAAACTTTATCCCTAATTTGTTTAGCGACAAAAAAATTTCCGTCACTAATAACGCGTCGTAAAAATTTAGCGACGAAAAATAAAATATTCATCGTAAAATTAGCGACGAACAATAATTTCGATTCTAAATTTAGCAACGGAGTCTGAAATCCGTTGCTAAATTTAGCGATAGATTATAGATTCCGTGGCTAAATTTAGTGACGGATTCGAAAATCTGTGGCTAAATTTAGTGACGGATTCGAAAATCTGTGAATAAATTTAGTGACGGATTCGAAAATCCGTGACTAAATTTAGCGACGGATTCGAAAATACGGTTGCTAAATTTAGCATTTTATATTTTTAATATAGAACTCTCCTGCACAACCACCCATCTCTGCTCATGTTTGCCCACCCAACCCTGCCCGCCAACGCACGCTCCCACTAACCCGGCCCCCTCTTGCTTGCCCGCCCATGCCTACACCATGCCCGCGCTCCTTGTTGCTTTATTTTTTGCAATAAATATGCTATTACCCAGGTTCGAACCTGGGTTCAAAAGGATGTTTTGAGTACTACTACCATGCCACATTAACTAATCTGATGTACCTTTATTTTTTTTTTTACTTCTTTACTTTCTTTCTAATTCTTACCATTAAAAATGCAATTCCCTAATTTAATAAAAATACAAAATAAAAAATTATATTTAATAAAACACAAAATTATATTTAATAAAAATCAATACCCAATTTAATAAAAATACAAAATATAAAATTATATTTAATAAAAATACAAAATTATATTTAATAAAAATACATAATTATATTTAATAAAATTACAAAATTATATTTAATAAAAACACAAAATTATATTTAATAAAAATACAAAATTATATTTAATAAAAATAAATACCCTAGTTTAATAAAAATATAAAATACAAAATTATATTTAATAAAAACACAAAATTATATTTAATAAAAAGACAATTTATTTAATAAAAACACAAAATTATATTTAATAAAAGTACAAAATTATATTTAATAAAATTACAAAATTATATTTAATAAAAATATAAAATTATATTTAATAAAAATATAAAATTATATTTAATAAAAATCAATACCCTAATTAGCGACGAATTTAATGACAAATATTTTTTTGTGGTTAATTAATGACGACTTTAGCCACGAATCCGGTAGTTCGTTGCTAAATTTAGTGATGAACAAGAAATCCGTCGCTAAATTTAATAATGAAAATGTAATCCGTCGCTAATTAGCAATGGATATAATAGTCTGTCGCTAAATTTAATGACGGATTTCAAATTTCGTCGCTAAATTAGTGATGAATAATTATTTTCGTCACTAAATTAGCGACGAATTTGTATTTTCATCGCTAAGTTTGGGACGAAATTTGTGATGAATTTTTTTTTTATTCATCATTTTGTAACGAATTTAACAATAAATAAGCTATTTTCGATAAAATAAATAGTGCAAAACTAGTTTTTGGAAATTTATAACAAAATTTGTAATTTTTTTTAAGATTATTATTGATAATATTTTCAATAAGTAAAGTTTTCTTTATCTAATCTTTAAAAAAATTGTTCGATGCCCAGTACTCTTGTATTTAGTACAAAGATAAAATATATGCTCATATAATTAAAATTCTACTACTATATATATTAGTACTTGATTGTCAAAAATTCTATTATTATACTATTGAATTATTTATTGTCAAAATTTATCAATTCAGTGAGAATTTTAACATTTGCAATATATTCAACTCAATTTTCTTACTCAGATAAGGTCAAAAAGAGTGAGACAGTTGAAAATATTTCATAATAGAGTGTAAAAAGAATTTAGTCATGAAATTAGTTATGAATATCTAAGTACAGTAAAAAAAATTAGCGGCGAATATTTTTTTGTGGTTAATTAGTGACGACTTTAGCCACGAATCCGGGTGTCCGTCGCTAAATTTAGCAACGAATATATTTTCATCGCAACTTAACGATGATTTTAGTCACGAAAATGTTTTGTGGTTAATTTATGACAGATTTAGCCACAAATATAGTTTCATTACTAAATTTAGCGACGAACAACATAATTCGTGATAAAATTTAGTCACGAAATTTACTTTCATCACTAATTAGCCATGAATTTAGTTACAAAAATTCAATCGTCGCTAATTAGTCACGAATTTAGCAATCAAAATTCATTCGTGGCTAATTAGCCATGAATTTAGTCACGAATATCATGTTTGTTACTAATTTTGCCACGAAAATTTTTTCGTCACAAATTTTATCACTAATTAGCGACGGCTTTAGTTTTTGTCGCTAAATAGCGATGAATTTTTTTCATCACTAAATTCTGTTGCTAAAATCTTATTTTTTGTAGTGATAAAGGTCATATTAATTTTCCTAAATTTTTTATATGATTTCTAGCATAATTTATTAGTCCTAAAAAGGATTGTAAAATTTTTATATCTTCTAATTTATCCGAAAAATTCAAAATCTTTGTGACTATATGTTTTTGTAATTCTATAGTGCATTTTCCTATTTTTATACCTAAAGATTCTATAAATTCTTTACAAAATTCTATTTTCTTTTTACAAATTATTAATCAATTTTCTAGAAACTTATTAAAAACTATTTCTAAATGTTTATAGTGTTTTTCTACAGTTTTTTGACATTACTAATATGTCATCAATATATACAGAAAAAAATCATATTCTTTAAAAATTATGTCAATTTTTCTTTGAAAAATACGAGGTGCATTTTTTAGACCAAAAGGTATTACTAACCATTCAAAATGTCATTCACTATATGTAAATGTTGTCCAATCTATACTATCTTCTTCTAATCTAATCTATCAAAAACCTGATTTTCAATCAAATTTACTAAAATATTTTCTATCTTGTATCCTATTTACTAATTCATCTTTATTGGGTATATTATAATCATCATCTATTGTATTATCATTTAATCTCTTAAAGTTTATTACCATCCTAACTTTTTCTCTTTTTATCGCAAAATAATTTTTAACCATAAAGGCTACACTTCTATGAGAGCTTTTGCTATGTCCAATTACATTTAATTCTAATAGTTCTTTTATTTGTTCTCTAAATTCTTTTATGTTTTCAGGATTGCATTCTATGTTTACTGTTCTAATTACTATATCTAGATTTTTAATTTCTATTTTAGCTTCACAGTTATTTCTATCCCAATGTTCTAAAGGGTTTTTTCCTATTATTTTACATTGCTCTACTAACTCTATCAAGTTTTCAAACTTTCTAGAGAGTTGTATTTTAATTATTTTTTCTTCTAAGTATATTTCTATTATTTCTTGTCTAACATTTTGTTCTATTGTGGCTACATCAAAGATTTCTTCATCTACTATATTTAATCCTATCTTATTTTGATTTCCTAAGTTATCACAGTGTAGTTGCAACTCTGATAAATGGTTAGTGGGTATAGAATTTGTTCACTTTTGTATAGTAACAAAGTCTGTACGTAGTGTAATACTACCATTTAATGAAAGAATGAAATTTAATCCTAAAAGAAAATAATGTGTGTTTCCTAAAATATATTTATTTTCTAAAACTAAAGTTTGTGGTAAATTATATTGTTCAGTATAATTATTTAACAATGTTTTAAACTTAATTTTTGTTCCTTCTAAACATTTTATGCATTCAATTATACTTTCATCAACTATTTTACTAGCAGTAATATAAGAAGTGTTGCTAATCCAATCTTGCAGTACTAAGTTTTCTGATATGGTACTTTTTGTGGCTCCTGTAACCACAATTGCTTCTAAATTTATCTTATTGTTTTCTAATATTAATTCACATTCTAATGTTATTAATGTTGTTTTTTATTATTGTTTATAAGAAGTTCTATATTTTTAGTTTTTAATATTTCATTTAGATTGGTATCTTGTTCATCTATTATTACTGATTTCTTCTTATCTAATTTTTCTATCTGATTATTTCTAAGTTTATTTTTTTTCTAAAGATTTTGCTAATTTTATAATTAAGTCTACTATACTATTCAACTGTTCTTCTTTTTCATGTAGAATATACTTAAAATGATTTTGAAAATAACATGCAAACCTACCTTTTTCTATACTAACTATCTTTCTATTAGTACTTGTTATTTCAAAATTTAAATATTCTACTCTTCTATAATCATTCGTACAAATTTACAAGAAATCTTCTAGAAATTCTGCTATATTTTTGAATAGATCAAAATATCTACAAATAATATAAATAGGAATAACAAAAAGTAAATTGCAAATAGGTAAATAAAAATTTGTTAAAAATACTAAGTTTTGCTAACACATCAGCACATATATAGCCCTCCTTAGGAACAAACAATACTCTATGCACACCTATTTTCCGCATCAACTCTTGACATTCAGTCAACATATGACCATGGGGTGCATGGGGTCAACAGTAGAAGACAAGGCATCCACCAAACTCTCCGAATCTAGGTCTAAAACTACGAGAAATAACCGCATTCTATCAAAGTAATATAATCCTTCTCGGACACCCATAATTCTGCCATAAACGCATCCGCCAAACCCAGGTTCACTGTAAAACCCCCCATCCAAAGGCCAAACTCATCTCTAATAAGCCTCCCTGTTCTAGCAACCCGAGATGTCGAACTTGATGATCCATCTGTATTAAGCTTAAAAAATCCCACCGATGTGGGGCACCATTTTATCCAAGTACCCCATGAAGGAGGATTTTTCAATAACCCTACAACCGCGTACCATCATTCCCTAGCATAAGATATGGCTACAGCCCCAACCACCTCGGAAGAGAAAGGGACATTTTTAAAGATTGACCTGCATCTGGCTTTCCAAATCACCCACAATGTGTACACAAAAAGGAAGGACCAAGGCACACCCTTACACAAGGCATGTTATTTACCATTCCATCGAAGTCACTCCTTCACTTGTGTCTGATCTAGAACTCTCCTTCTCAGGGACGATGATTCAAGAACATTAAGCTAGACTCCTCGGGTCTTCTTGTAGTCCCACAAGAGATGGGTCAGGGACTCCAGGACTTTACTGCATAAAGGGCATAGCGAATCCAAGGTGAATCCTCTATGGGCTCGTGTGGTGTTAGTCATTAGGGCCCCCTCAATATCTTTTTTTTTTTTCAGTTAAATTGAGATTTGAACTCGGAATCATTGGGTTTGGAAGAAGAAGATTGTGACCACTAAACTGTCCTCTTGGGGACCCCCTCTCAATATCAATCATACAAATAATTTTACTCTTCCTTAGCACCTTAGCCACCACACCCAACGATAATCCTCATTCTCCACATCCTCTCGAGTGTCAAGAGTTCAAAATAATTTATAAGCAGATTTTGTTGTAAATTTTCTAGAGGCTTCCCTAGCCCAACAAACCGAATTTGTGGTATTCAATTCCCGGGGAATTTGAATCGCACAAACCTCCTCTACTATGTTTGCGGGAAGCACATCTGCTAGGTGCGACACATCCCATTGACTATCCCAAGTAATGAATTGTTTCACCCTACCTCATCAATTCTTATCGCATTTTCCACTGGCCCCAAAATCCAATTTCTTAAAGGTCTCGAACCAACCCATAAGTCTTCCTAGAATTTGATAATCAATCCATTTCCCAGTCTCCACTTCAAACCCCCAACAAGCCATCCCAAATCCTAAGTAGCCCACACCACAAAACAGAACATCCGGAGGCTTTGGGACAATTCATAAAGCTTCCATGCTGCAAATATTACACCTTAAGGACCTTACACTATAAAGGCGAGTTTTCCACGGTTAAATGCCAACCCAACTTAGCGAAGAGAGATTGGTTAACATCCCGAGATTTAGGAATACCTCGACCACCATGAATTTTACGCTGACAGACTATGCTATTTGGAGTATAGTGGATTGGGCTCCTTGGTAAGCTACTCTATAGCTAAGGAAACATTAAGGTCATTCAATAAAGTGATTGATGATTAATACTTCGATGGGTACATATTTGGAATCTTTTGGCCTCTCTCTTGTTGGATTGTAAATGATTTTTTTGTTACTTGATCACCTGTAATCCGGTTTGAGCTTTAAACTCAAATTTAAGATTTTGATTAAGAGAATTTAGTATTCTACTACTAAACCCACAAGTGTTGAATTTTAAAAGATGATCGTAGGTATAGGTTCCTTGTCCAACTAAGTTGGTTATGTTAGTTTAAGATGCTCGAGAGGGGCATTTTAGACATTGATAAAGGGTTAGAGGGATAACTCCCACTTACCCATATTAACCTAATCTCCCTTAATTCTCTCTAATTAAGAATTATACTAAGAGGAGGATACTAACCTCTCATTCAAGGGTGAGATTCATGAAGCCATGAGAGCAACATTGAGAGAAAAATAGAATTCTCTAGAGTGAGATTTCATTTTGAGGGAGCGAGAAATTTTTGCGTAGGAAAATTTCTCCCGTCGTTATAATTACCGGATTGAGGGTTGTGGCATCGTGATATTGTGGTGGTGGTTCGATTAACATCGTGATCACCATCCCAATCGCGAGATCGATCGAGAGATTTGCCGGATCGATTGACTTTTGGGAAACCCTACACGTTGAGGTACATACCCTATACCCGATCTCAATAGTATTTTTTGAAAATTATTGTATACTTCCGCTGCGCATGAGAACCCTAAATTCCAACATTGGTATTACAGCAATCGTTGGATTAATTAAAAATAATTTTCAGAATTAATTTTTGAGTAAAAAAATATAGGGTATTAAATTTAGGGTTCGGATCACGGATGAGTTTCACGAATCTGATTGCACCACGAGATTACCCATAATACGTAGATCGCGAAAATAATTTTTTCGTAATTTTTTGAGTGTAATAGGGCCATCAAAATAGAGATTGAAGTTTTTGGCTCAAATATTGACCGGACCTTTAGATCTTAGATCTGTTGAGTTTAAGAACGAATTGATCTAAATAAATGACATATATGTGTTCTACATGTGTTGATCTACGTTTTTGATATATATTTTTTCTATTACCATCGCCGGAAACTGGGTTTTCCGAAAATGGCCGCGAAGGGCTATGACTTTGGGTGTTTGATTCAGAATGTTCGAACATTAATCCTTTATAAAATCGAGTTAGGATGATTGAAGAAGGTTCAAATTAAATTTTTCAATCGAAATCCGCCAGAAATATGGCTAGAAATGGAGGTTTTCGGCAACCGGTTTGAAAGACCCGGTTGCAGAGAAGTTGGGTGGAGAAGAAAGGCTCCAAATCCGTAGGTGCGTGCAGTGCACACGCGCGGGCGGAGTGTAAAGCAAAGTGAAGTGGGCGTATGAGGTTCACGCACGCAAGAGGTACGTGAACTGAGTCGGGGTGGTCCCACGTCCCAACCCAGGGAGGTGAAGTAAGGCTAATATTATGTCTAATATCACAAACCTATTCAATATCCTAAATCAAATCATATAGTGAAAGAAGAAGAAAATCTTTAGAAAATTTCTTTAAAACAATTGCCTCCAATTTACATATAATATTTATATGCATGGTCCAATAGTAAACAATAGTGGGTATGAACACATACCCGATAGTATCTCTCGGTAAAACTCGTGGTATAATATCTCAACGTAAGTCAACACAGTATAAGTTGAAAATTTAATTATGAGGGGTGAGTATAATATACATACTGAGTGAGTGAGGTGCAATGACTATGTAATGACAATAAATGAATTTGTGAGAGTGGTAAGTCAAAATATCATTTTCAAATTATATCTCACTCATTTGTAAACATATTATATATTTCAAAATAATATGAATCTTTATCATCAATCATGCATCATGGGGTATCAAAAACGTATTCTACCCATAATTTGGTCTAATTAGGGTAAAATCCACCAAGGGGTCACCAAAATGTCATAAGAATAAAACATATATATTTTTCCCATTCCCTTGGTGTTGACACAGTCCTCACATGGTGCTCGTCTATTGGATCCGTTGGATAGAGACAGGGGACTCAAACCCCTGCTCCTGAGTTACCCCACCACATCACCCCGTCGGGTAAACGCTCAATACCATGGTAGGGAGTGCGTTATAGCCACTATACACCATCCCATAATCATACACATGTGCCATATATCATCATTCATAAATCTTTACTCGTAAAAATAAGACACTATCAAGTAACCATAATATCAGGATGCAATTTTTACCGAATAATATTTCAGGACATGCCACAAATACTAAAACATTTTCAAATCACATTTCAAATTTCATTTATAAAATCATGATCAAAATTATTTTTCATTTAAAGTTAAAAATAGTTCGTCCCACTCACCTCGACTGGGGAGGGTACACACTCACATAACTATTCTCGTTTCTCGAACGAGTCACCCCTCAAACCCTAAGCCTAAATTTAAATAATATGCATCATTTATCAATTCAATATTATGTCATCGGATTACAAGATGCATATAGAAATGTTCTCTTTCATAAGGTTAAATCTCAAATTTCATACTTATAGAAAAATTCCTACAAAACCTATCACATACAGGTTTAATAAAATCATGATATTTTCTAAAATCTTGATCAGATTCAAATGATTTAAGTTTTCTCTTAAAGCTAAGATATATATCTTCAATTTTTATGTTCAGGTCAACTTCAAATTTTGAACACACGAATTTAGAAAAATTTATCATTTTTTCATTCTAAGTTCTTTAAATCAATTCTGCGTAGTTTTAAGAGAATTTTCATATCTCCCTATGTACTTTCCAATTTAAGTGATTTTTATCTAAATTGAATATAAGACATAGATATAAAACTTTCTAGTTGAGACCATTCTCAGATTTTAAACGTATAATTTTATACAATTTCATTTTTATCTCAGTTTCGGTTTTAAAACTACATCTGTACAGTTTTAGTAAAAATGTCATAACTTTCTGCCTACAACTCCGATTCAAGTAATTTTTATCTCAAATTAAAGATAAGAGAGAGATCTAAAATTTCATGTTTAAAGTTTCTCCAAATTTCATAAAGAAGATATCTCAAAAATCTAAACAACGTACTAGTCATACACAAGACATGAAACAGAATTTGTGAAACATGCTAAACTTCCAAAAATCACCAAAACTCGATTCCTTCAGAAATGCTTGATATGATATACCATTTTAAAAATTAGAAAGTCTAGTTTATATAAAAATAAATTTCTTAGATTTTTGATTTCTACAGAATGAGATATCATAAAAATACCATACAAGACTAAATCTAGAAATCACTATCTAGTGTGCTAATATGGGTACCAAAGTAACTACTCATCAAGAAATCAAATCTTAGTATAAGTTTAGACATGTTACCTCCTTTGTAAAATCTCTTGTTAATAATAAGTACCAGCACTCCCTTTGAATTCTTGAATTTTTATCACCTTAGAAAAATTAAATCACAAGGAACATAAATTCCTATACAATACCTCTATACTTCTAATTAAAATTCAAGAATTCTCAAAAATGTTCTTACCTCTTTGGCTTCATGATTAAACTCAAAATGGGTATGGAGTCTTCAAACTTTCATGCAAGGAGGGGTTTGAATGAAGAAAATGGGTCAAACTTTTCTTAAACAAGTTCTTTTATAAACCTAGCAAAATATCTTTGACCATTGGATCATTCCATGTATCATCTCAACCTTCCACCTGTCCTAACACTTAAACCATGCAATTGTTGATTCAAGCAACCTCCATGCATTCCATTAGGTGTCTTGTGGACGTCCATGTCAAGAGGGTGATGTGTCACAAACTAGAATAAGTTATTCTAACCAGATTTCATACAAAAATTTCCATCCAATAAGCTTTCATGCATAAATTTTTATCCAACGAGCTTTCTTGAATGTGAAAAATCCTATGTGGCCACTAACCAACCTTGCTTTCCTCTTGACCAATCATTTAACTCCAATTGTCAATCCTTGAGTGGTTTGCAACTTAGTTCGTCAACTTTTCTTAATTATATTTAAACCATTAACTTTTAACAATTTGTATTTTGGTCCCTATGAAATTTTGTTCGAAATTTCTTAAATATGTGAAATTTCATTTAAATATCTTTATTTAAGTGTGTAGACCATCTCTTAGCCATTTTTTACTTCTTTAGGCTTTGCTGGCACTTTCCGAGAAGGTTTTCAGCTTATCGAGAAAATTTTTGGTTTTAGTGATTTTAAGGAAAAATCTCAAAATAAATAAATAGATAATTAAAATTTCATTTTAGATGTCTCAAAAAGATGTTAATATATATAATTATGAAGAGTAGTACATATTATACAGTCACCAAAAATTGATATTACAATTCCTAACCCCCTAATAAAAAGTTTCATCCTCAAAACTAGACTGAAACTATACATCAAATAGCTGGGGGTACTGTCTTCTCATAGCATCCTCGGGCTCCCAAGTTTGCTCCTCGATCTGGTCATTCCTCCAAAGTACTCTGACTAGGGGGATCTCCTTACTCCGTAGCTTCTTAAATTGTCTATCTAAGATGGCTACTGGCTGGACGGTAAAGCTCAAATTATCGCTCAACTCTACCGGTGGAGGCTCCAACACATGGGAAGGATCAGGAGGGTACTTCCTCAACATCGAGACATGGAATACATCGTGAATCCATGCTAGCTCAAGAGGTAGGTCTAATATGTATGCAACTTTCCATATCCTCTGAAGGACTCGGAAAGGTCCAATGTATCTGGGGTTAAGCTTTCCCTATTGTCTGAATCGGATCATCCCCTTCCAAGGGGATACCCTCAGAAACACCATGTCTCCCTCCTCGAACTCTAAAGGTCGCCGCCGTCTGTCTGCATATCTTTTATGCCTATCCTGGATCGCTTTAATCCGAGCATGGATAACCTTCACTTTCTCCCGGGTCTCCTCAATCAAATCTATACAACTGAGCTGTCTCTCCCTGACCTCGTCCCAACACAAGGGTGTCCTACACATTCTCCCGTATAAGGCTTTGTATGGTGGCATCCCAATACTAGCCTGGTAACTATTGTTATAGGCAAACTCGATCAATAGGAGGTGCTGATCCCAACTTCCCTTGAAGTTCATGACACAAGATCTCAACATGTCCTCTAGTGTCTGAATGGTCCTCTCAGACTGACCATCCATCTGGGGGTGAAATGCAGTACTGAACTTCAATTAGGTACCCATGACCTCTTGCAACTTCGGCCAAAATCGGGAAGTAAAACGTGGGTCTCTGTCCGATACAATGGACATTGGAACTCCATACAGTCGAACTATCTCATTAATGTACAGGCGAGCCAAACCCTCTAGTGGATAGCTACTACGAATAGGAAGGAAATGTGCGGACTTGGTGAGTCTGTCTATGATCACCCAGATAGCATCATGTTGTGCCGAAATCCGTGGAAGACCCATTACAAAATCCATGGTGATATGTTCCCACTTCCACTCAGGAATGGGAAGCGACTGTAGTGTGTCGGCAGGTCATTGATGCTCAGCCTTTACTTGTTGGCATACCAAGCATCGAGTAACAAAACTGGCTATCTCACGCTTCATGCCTGCCCACCAGTAACTTTCTTGAATCATCCTGTATATCTTTGTGCTACCAAGATGCATAGAGTAAGCTAATGAGTGAGCCTCCTCTAATATGACACGTCTATGATCATCATCTTAGAGAATATAGATACGTCTCCCAAAAACTATTAGGCCATCATCCCTGACTCTGAAGTCTCTACCTTTCCCTTTGTGGATCCTCTCAACAATCCCCTGAAACTCCTCATCAGTAGACTAAAGTCTCTGAATGTGGTAAAGTAGAGTCGGTCTCACCTCAAATTTAGCTAAAAGTGTTCCAAAATCATCTGTCGTCAGTCTGACTCCTAGTGAGCAGAGTCCAATAAGACACGAGAGATAAGAGCTCTCAGTGGGTGCTGACAATGATGACTTGCAGCTCAGTGCATCCACAACGACATTTGCTTTCCCTGGGTGATAGTAAATAATCAGATCATAGTCTTTGAGAAGCTCCAACTATCTCCTCTGCCTGAGATTGAGCTCCCTCTGAGTGAGTAGGTACTTCAAGCTTTTGTGATCCGTATACACCCGGCAAGTAACTCCATATAGATAATGTTGCTAAATCTTCAATGCGAACACAATAGCAGCAAGCTCTAAGTCATGGGTAGGATAATTCAGTTCATGCCTCCTTAGCTGTCGGGAGGCATAAGCGATGACTCACTCATTCTGCATCAGGACACAACCTAATCCCTGTCAGTTAGCATTGCAGTGTACCTCGTACTCACAATCGCTAGTAGGGAGAGCAAGGATGGGTGCTGACGTTAGTCACTATTTGAGCTCCTGAAAGCTCGCCTCACAGTAGTCATCCCAAACAAACTTGACCTCTTTCTGCGTCAAGTTAGAGAGTGGAGTGACAATCTTGGAGAATCCCTCTACAAACCTTTGATAATATCCTGCCAATCCAAGGAAATTTCGCACCTCCGTAACGCTTTGTGGTTGTTTTTATTTTAGAATAGCCTCGACTTTCTTCGGGTCCACAAAGATACCGTCAGCTGAAACCACATGACCCAGAAAGTCAATCTCTCTCAGCCAAAACTCAAACTTGGAGTATTTGGCATATAGCTCCTTCTCACGGAGTGTCTGCAGTACAACTCGTAGGTGCTCGGAATGCTCCTCATCACTCTTCGAATATATAAGAATATCATCAATGACGATGACAAATCTATCCAGGAAGGAGTGGAATACCCGATTTATCAGGTCCATAAAAACTGTTGGAGCATTAGTTAGCCCAAACGACATCACCAAGAATTTAAAGTGACCGTACTGAGTCCTGAAGGCAGTCTTCGGAATATCTCCTTTCTTGATCCGTAGCTGATGATATCCAGATCTCAGGTCAATCTTAGAAAAAACTCAGGCCCCCTGCAACTGATCAAACAGATCATCAATCCGAGGTGGAGGGTATCGATTTTTTATGGTCACCCGATTCAACTATCGATAATCGATGCATAGTCTGAAAGTGTCATCCTTCTTCTAGACAAATAATACCGAGGCTCCCCAAGGTGAAGTGCTAGGTCTGATAAAACCATTATCTAACAATTCTTGCAACTGGACTTTTAGCTCTTTTAGCTCCACCAGGGCCATCCTGTATGACGGAATAGAGATAAGCGCAGTGCCTAATGCCCAATCAATGGCAAAATCGAACTCCCGGATTGGAGGTAATCCGGGTAGCTCCTCAGGGAATATATCAGGAAACTCCTGTACTACTGGAACATCATTTACTCTTGGTCCCTCTACTGTGGTGTTAACAACATGCACCAGATATGCTGTACAGCCCTTACTCATCAATTTGTGGGCCTCCAAAGCTGATATCACACAATTCGGGAGGACCCATCTAATTCCATGGAAAACCAATACTGGATACCCTGGTCTCCGAAATTCGATCGTCTTAGCAAAACAATCCACTGAAGCTCTGTGCCGGTGTAGTCAATCCATACCTAGGATGGCGTCAAAGTCTCGTATGTCTAGTGGAATCAGATCTGCTTTTAACATTGTGCTCTCCACCTCGACTCCACAGTCTCGGTACACCTCTTTCCTGACAATCTGCTCCCCTAAGGGAGTAATGACTAGCAGCACTTTATCCTGTGGTACTAGAACCTTGTTAGTGTAGTGAGTGAAGTTCGTGCTCATAAAAGAACTATTCACCCCAGTGTCAATCAACACACGGGCATCTCTTTCGAAGATAATCATAGTGCCTATCATCCGAATTTATAAAGTTCATTAGTACAATATCATCAAAATAAATAAAAATTACTTAAGGATAAAATCGTAAAATGGATATATATATATTTATCATCTTTCAAAGTTCAGCAAAATACATCATAGTCTAGAGTTCTTGTACATCATCAGGATGAGGAGTGGGGGTAGCACCTGTTACTATGTCTGGACTAACATATGCCTCCTCATCGGTCATAGCATATAGTCTAGCCTGTATTCTATGCTACTGACGAGGAGGTGGAGCAGGCATGTTACTCCCACTGATAGACTTCCCTGCGGTACTATGAGGAGGTACCGTAGAAGGTGCTGAGCTGCCCCTGGGCCCATAAGGAAAGCTCTGATCTGGGGCATAACTGTACCCCTCAGCTCGCAGATCGGGATAGCGGTCTTTGAAGTGTTCCTCCTTTCCATACTAATAACATCTACTAGAGAATCGGCATGGGTCTGGATGTGCCTTTTTACAAATCGGGCAGGACCTTCCCTGTACTCCTCCAGACCATGGTGCAATACCCAAGTTACCTCCCGGTGTACTCATTGAGGCTGATGACTGCCTATACTGCTCATGAGGTGTGGTACCTGGCCCCTATCTAGGGTCGTTACTGTATGAATCTCGGCCTTTGCTCCTTTTAGAGCTCTGTCCCTACCCAAATCTAGGCCTCTTCCTTTGGTCTTGCTGCTCGCAGAGTCTGCTCCACTCTTTGATGTTTTGTTCTGCTCTTAATGCCCATTACAGAACTCTAGCATATGTATCCTCCTTGGAGATGGTTATCCGGTCTCTGATGGCGAGATTTAGTCCATGTTCAAACTTGAATCTCCTATTCTCTTAAGTCGCCACCAACTCTGGGAAAAATGCCGCCAGTCTGCGGAACTCAATCTCGTACTCTGACACAGACTTCTGCCCCTGCTTCAACTCTAGGAACTCTCGCTGCTTCATGTCGCGGTCAAATATTGTGTAGTACTAGGAATTAAATTCCCTCAGAAAGTCACCCCAAATTAGCGGCTCATCCGTTCTATCCTTGACGCCGTCCCACCAGTCACTGGCATCATCCTCTAGCAGTCTGACTGCTATCACCAGCTTGAGTCTATCCTCAACTCCCATGTCCTCTACAGCTTCTTTGACCCGTTTAAGCCATTTCCTGGCCACAATAGGGTCGTGGGTCCCAGAGAAGGACTCATACCCTAGACTTCTTCCCTCTCTCAATAAGGTGGAGACCTCTATCATCTGTCGAGTGGTCAGCGTAGTCGTCAGTGTAGGAGAGGGCACTGGTGCCACTGTGAGAACAGGTAGAGTCTCAACCGCTGGTGTAGGTGGTGTTCTCATCTGGTCTCGGTGGGTCGTCCACCATCCCATCATCTCCCTGAGTATGGGGTGCAGTGAGGTTAATTCTCCAGTAGGAAGGGCTTAAGGTGCTTGAGATGACAACGCGGCCTCGAGCGGGACCTCAGTAGTACTTAAGAGTGGAAAAGCAAAGGATTAGGTACCAACCTAACTCCTTAATAAGGTTTAACGTTATAGGACCATAGGAGGCAAATTATAAATTCTTTGAAAACATTTTTACAAACACTGGAAGCGAAATAGAGTAGATACAGAACCTAGAGCTCTGATACTACCGAAATCTATCACGCCCCGACCCGCAAGTCAAGCATGCGAACAGACCGCCGCACTCCTCAAAGTATGGGTATGCCCTACTCGTATATCGAAATGACGCAAGACTAATATTATGTCTATTATCACAAGCTCATTCAATATCCTAAGTCAAATTATATAGTGAAGGAAAAAGAAAATCTTTAGAAAATTTCTTTAAAACATTTGCCTCCAATTTCATATAACATTTATATGCATGGTCCAATAGTAAACAAGGGTGGGTATGAGCACATACCCAATAATGTCTCTCGATGAAACTCGTGGTATAGTATCTCAACGTAAGTCAACACAGTATAAGTTGAAAATGTAATTATGAGGGGTGAGTATAATCTACATACTCAGTGGGTGAGGTGCAATGACTATATAATGACAATAAATGAATTTGTGAGAGTGGCAAGTCAAAACATCATTTTCTAATTATATCTCATTCATTTGTAAATATATTATATAATTCCAAATAATATACATCCTTATCATCAATCATGCATCATGGGATGTCAAAAACATATTCTACCCATAGTTTGACCTAATTAGGGTAAAATCCACCAGGGGTCACCAAAATGTCATAAAAATAAAACACATATTTTCCCCCCTTCCCTTGGTGTTGACACGGTCCTCACATGGTGCCCGTCTATTGGATCTATTGGACAAAGACAGGGGACTCAAACCCCTGCTCTCATGTTACCCCACCACGTTACCCCGTCGGGTAAACGCTCAATACCTTGGTAGGGAGTGTGCTATAGCCACTATACACCATCCCATAATCATACAAATGTGTCATATGTCATCATTCATAAATCTTTACTCATAAAAACAAGGCACTATCAAGTAACCATAATATCAGGATGCAATTTTTACCAAACAACATTTCAAGACATCATCAAACATTAAAACATTTCTAAATCACATTTCAAATTTCATTTATAAAATTATGATCAAAACTATTTTTCATTTAAAGTCAAAAATAGTTCGTCCCACTCACCTCGACTAGGGAGGGTACGCACTCCTCTAACTATCCTCGTTTCTCGAACGAGTCACCCCTCAAACTCTAAGCCTAAGTTTAAACAATATGTATCATTTATCAATTCAATATTATGTCATCAGATTACAAGATGCATATAGAAATGTTCTCTTTTATAAGGTTAAATCTCAAATTTCATACTTAAAGAAAAATTCTAACAAAACCTATCACGCTCAGGTTTAGTAAAATCACGATATCTTCTAAAATCTTTACCGGATTCAAATGATTTAAATTTTTTCTTAAAGATAAGACATATATCTCCAATTTTTATGTTCAGGCCAACTTCAAATTTTGAACACATGAATTTAGAAAAATTTATCACTTTTTCAGTATAAGTTCCTCAAATCAATTCTGCGTAGTTTTGGGAGAATTTCCATATCTCCCTATGTACTTCTCCAATTTAAGTGATTCTTATCTTAAATTGAATATAAGAGATAGATATAAAACGTTCTAGTTTAGACCATTCTCATATTTTAAACATATAATTTTATACAATTCCATTTTCATCCCAATTTCGGTTTTAAAACTACTTCTGTACAGTTTTAGTAAAAATGCCATAACTTTCTGATTACAACTTTGATTCAAGTGATTTTTATCTCAAATTAAAGAAAAGAGAGAGATATACTTTTATGTTTAAAATATCTCCAAATTCCATAAAGAAGATATCTCAAAAATCTAAACAACGTACTGGTCATACACAGGACATGAAACAGAATTTGTGAAACATGTTAAACTTTCAAAAATCACCAAAAATCGATTCCTTAAAAAATGCATCACATGATAAACCATTTTAAAGCTTAGGAAGTCTAGTTTATATAGAATAAATTTTTTAGATTTTTGATTTTTACAAAATGAGATATCATAAAAATACCATACAAGACTAAATCTAGAAATCACTATATAGCATGCTAGTATGGGTATCAAAGTAACTACTCATCAAGAAATCAAATCTTAGTACAAGTTTAGGCATGTTACCTCCTTTATAAGATCTCTTGTTAATAATAAATACCAACACTCCCTTTGAATCCTTGAATTTTTATCATCTTAAAAAAATTAAATCACAATGAACATAAATTCCTATATAATACCTCTATACTTCCAATTGAAATTCAAGAATTCTCAAAAATGTTCTTACCTCTTTGGCTTCATGGTTGAACTCAAAATGGGTATAGAGTCTTCAAAATTTCGTGCAAGGAGGGGTTTGAATGAAGAAAATGGGTCAAACTCTTCTTAAACAAGTTCTTTTATAAACCTAGCAAAATATTTTTGACCATTGGATCATTCTATGCATCATCTCAACCTTCCATTTGTCCTACTACTTAAACCATGCAATTTTTGATTCAAGAGGGGGATGTGTCACAAACTAGAACAAGCTATTCTAATTAGATTTCACGCAAAAATTTCCATCCAATAAACTTTTATGCATAAATTTCTATCCAATGAGTTTTCTTGAATATGGAAAATCCTATATGGCCACTAACCAACCTTGCTTCCCTCTTGACCAATCATTTAACTCCAATTGTCAAACCTTGAGTGGTTTGGAACTTAGTCCCTCAACTTTCCTTAATTGCATTTAAACCCCTAACTTTTAACAATTTGTATTTTTGGTCCTTATGAAATTTGTTCAAAATTTCTTAAATATGTGAAATTTTATTTAAATATCTTAATTTAAGTGTGTAGACCTTCTCTTAGCGATTTTTGATTTCTTTAGGCCTTGCTGGCACTTTTCGAGAAGATTTTCGACTTACCGATAAAATTTTTTATTTTAGCGATTTTGGGGCGAAATCTCAAAATAAATAAATAGATAATTAAAATTTCATGTTAATATATATAATTATGAAGAGTAGTACATGTTACATAGTCACTAGAAATCGGTGTTATATTGTGACAGATAGTGGGAGGTTAGTGATGATTTATTGAGAAAATCAGGTCATCATTGACCACACTTGAGACCCTAAGTATTACAGCAAGACCAAATACGTTGATACCTAATATCACGTTATGAGATACATCACCGAAAAGGGTGAAGTGACAATTAAGTATACTTGTATATAACATGGTGGCTGATCCATTCACTAAACCCATTATGAGGAATTCATTTGTAAGATATAGGAATCATTGGGTTTACGTGTATATTGACATTTCTCACCTTATACTGATATTTATTGTGCTTTATATATATATATGATATGTATGCATGATTGAGTCACAGGTTTATTTATTACACTATTTTAATTATCATATATTTTGTGATTTATTGTGATAAATGATATGTCAGGCTGGCATTGGTCGACTTTCTCACACGAGTGACCACCTCCAGCTCTGAGTAAGAGGAGATGAGACGGTTTCTAGTTGTAAGAGACTTTGAGAGTAGCCTTGCTAGAACAGAAGTCACCTTGATACATGTTCAGGATGAGGTCATATGCGATATGACCGACATGGACGTATCTACTTCCATGTTGCCTGTAAGCAACCAGATTTGAGATCTCAAATATCACCTGGGACTAGTGATATTATCTCTAAGACACTCTCTTTGAGATTTCTGGGTAAAGTTTTATGTGTAAATTGAGTCCCGTATCTGCACAGTGTTAAAGAAATCTGACATATACTCTTTGAGAGATGTGGGAATAACACTGTGACACGCGTTTCATATTGCATGTGATATGTCGACCAAAGACAGTGGGAGCATTATTTGAGATATTGATATGATTTAAATCCTCGTTCCCACTGTGTGAGACTCGAGATCCATTGGGTGATATCTCTTGTACCCTTATCACTTTTTGGCTTTTTCTAAAAGTCTTGGCTTAGTGTTGTTATTTTAGTTTATTTACTAATAGCCTGGAAGATAAATTAAGGTATGAGAGATAGGTCTAGGAAAACAGCTGAATTGAGGCTAATAGATTCAAGTTTGGGAAAAGGAAGACCAATTGACATTATATCATTGTATTGTATTCATCGGCTAACCTATTATGCCTGTCCACGTTGGGATGTAAGCATAATAGTGGATACACAGTCGAGTGTTTATTGAGAATTACTTTCGATAAGAAAAGTAGCTCGATGGATGTAATTAATTTTGGATTTGGGGTGCAGCGAGTTATTTTTTGTACTAATGATGACTTCTCGATCATCCTAATAGGTGCATCGAGAGGTTTTTGCCTGCAGGTGTACTCGCCGGTCGCAGGACGCCCAATTCTGTATAAAAGTCCAGTAGGGGCATCGAGATAGTTTGCATGAGTTATGATCTTGTAATGGACGTAAAATGCGTTCACGTGCAAGTGGGAGATGTTAGTTTAAGATGCCTAAAAGGGGTATTTTAGACATTGACAAAGGGTTAGTGGGATAACTCCCACTTACCCATATTAGCCCAATCTCCCTTAATTCTCTCTAATTAAGAATTATACTAGGAGGATACTAACCTCTCATTCAAGGGTGAGATTCATCAAACCATGAGAGCAACATTGAGAGAAAAATAGAATTCTCTAGAGAGAGCAACATTGAGAGAAAAATAGAATTCTCTAGAGTGAGAATTCATTTTGAAAGACCAAGAAATTTTCGCGTAGAAAAATTTATCTCATCGTTACGATCACCGGATTGAGAGTTACGGTATCGTGACATTGCGGTGGTAGTTCGATTAACATCGTGATCACCATCCCGATCGTGAGACCTGATCGAGAGATTTGCCGATTCGATTGATTTTTGAGAAACTCTACACGTCGAGGTATATACCTTGTACCTGATTTCTATTTTATTTTTTGAAAATTATTGTATGCTTCCGCTGTGCATCAGAACTCTAAATTCTAACAAGTTAGACGATATCTGTTTTCAAAAATACAATTTTTATTGTCAAAAAAATTATTTTTAAAATTATTAATTAAAATTTATATTAGGATTGACGTGCCTATAATTTTTTAAATACTTGCTTAATATGCATAATTTATAAATTTTCGTACGCATATGATTAGTGATCAGTTCAAAAACGCACCTGTATATTTGCACTTATGAGTGCCTGCCGAGTTCTCACCGAGATTTTATTGCACAACTTCTCTGTCTAGCTATTGGAAACTACTGCATTGAGGCCACATCTATTTGAATATATTGTTTTGACAATGTTGGTGGGTATGGGTTGCAAATGAGGGTTCTGTTCAATGGCATGGAACCCGAGCAAAATTGGACAAAATCCATCCTCGTGCACATAAAGACAAACAAGCCAAGCTCATGGATGCCTGCTTTTATACTAAAAATAGCACTTAGATTGATGTAATGCCTCCGGGGGCTTTGATCATATCCCAGGGCCAGCTCTCCTACAGATCAATTATTAGAGAAAAGGGCCTACCTTCCAAAGACACGAATGCTCTTAGAATAATCTCAATCTTTTGCCACACGAAGTGCTTTCTTTCCCTTGCTGATAGTATCCCAACTGTCTCCTAGCATAGTCCTTCACATCCTTGAGCAACCTGGGTCTTTTCTAGTTCCATCGATCCCTCTTCTGCGAATCCTGAAAATAAAATACTGCAACAGATAGTCAGATACCCTTTTCTTTTATCTGTCAATACTCTTTTAGCACTCCATTGCTCATTATCTGCTGTGATCCAAAGTCATGTTATACACGCAATGGTTGTTTGACGAATTTAAGTGGAAGATAAAATAGGCCATTTTCCACCGCTTGATCATCCATTAGAACAAAGAGAGCTTTGGGGCCTGTGGTGACAGTTTGCCATTGATAATCTTTAAGGACTTGAAGTCCATCTGTGTGTTCTTTGAATCCAAGAGGGATTATGAGTCTGAATCTTGTCTGCAGGATTTCTCGTGATCCGAACTGGTTTGAGAAACAATTCTCTTCCAGGTCTAATGTTGTGGCGGTTGCCATTGTTGAAAAGTGGTGAGATGTCTGCGGAAGGTTTGGTGATTGAAGATTGCAGATTTTGGATGAGCAATTGTGGAGCTTTTGTGAAGGAAATTTAAAAAGATTTAAAGTGTTGAGAGAGCAACTAGTGATACTAACTTTGAGAAAATAATCTCAAGGATTCCTTTGATGATTATCAAAGAATTTTACAAGAAACAGAGACTTTGCTCCAGTTCTTTTTTTTTTTTTTTATCAACCCAGGACTTGGCTCTCTATTTATACAGGTGTTGGATTATTTTACTCGATTCACATGCAGCGGAAACATTCAAATAATTTTTAAAAAAATAAAATAGATCGGGTATAATAATAAATATCTCAGCGTGTAGAGTCTCCAAAAATCGACCGTGCGTCCCTCGATCGAATCTCGCAGTCAGGATGGTGATCACAATATTAATCGAACCACCACCGCGATACCACGACGCCGCAACCCTCAGTTCGGCGATCATTGTAACGAGAGAAATTTTTCTACGTGAAAATTTCTCGAACCCTCAAAATAAAATTCTCTCTCTAGAGAATTCTATTTTTTCTCACAAACTATTCCCTCATGGCTCTGTAAAAGTCTTATACTCAAAAGAAGGAGATGTTAGTCTCCTACACATAGTGATGCACCAAACATGGAGAGAATAAGGGAGGGGAGTTGTAATAGTTTTTGGAAGTCCTCAAAATTACCATAATGCCCCTCTTGGGCATATATAATTAATATCTCCCACTTGTACATGAGGGCATTTAATATTCGTCACAAGATCACAACTTATGCGACCACATCACCCTACTGGACTTTCATACAAGATTGGGCATCGTGCGACCTGCGGTACACCTGCAAGCAAAGAACTCTCGATACACTTGTTAGGATGATTGAGAAGTCATCGTTAGTATCAAAAGAACTCGCTGCACCCCAGATCCAAAACTAATTACATCTATCGAACTACTTTCCTCATCGAAAGTAAATTCTAATAAACACTCGACTGTGTTTCCACTATTATACTTACATCCCAACATGGATAAGCATAATAGGCATGCCGGTGAATACAACATAATGATGTAATGTCAATTGGTCTTCCTTTTCTCAAACTCGAATCTATTAGTCTCAATTCAACTGCTTTCCTAGACCTATCCCTCAGACCTCAATTTATCTTCTGAACCATCGGCAAACAGACTAAAGTAGCAATACTGAGCCAAGACTTCTAGAAACAGTCGAAAGTGATAAGGGTACAAGAGATCCCACCCAATGGATCTCGGCTCTTACACAGTGGGAACGAGGATCTAAATAATATCAATGTCTCAAATAATGCTCCCACTATCCCTGGTCGTCATATCACACGTGGTATGAAACGCGTGCCACAGTGTTATTCCATCATCTCTCAAAGGACATATGTCAGATTTCTCTAATACTGTGTAGGTATGGGACTCGGTCTACACATAAGACTTTACCCAGAGATCTCAGAGAGAGTATCTCAGAGACAATATCACTAGTCGCAGGTGATATCTGAGATCTCAAACCTGGCTACTTACAAGCAACATGGATGTGGATACTTCCATGCCGGTCATATCGCATATGATCTCATCCTGAATACATATCAGGGCGACTTATGTTCTAGTAGGGCCATTCTCAAAACCCTTTACAACTAGAAATTGTCCCATCTCCGCTCACTCAGAGTTGGAGGTGGTCATTCATGTGAGAGAGTCGACCACACCTGCCTGACATATCATTTATCATAACAAAACAGAAAATATATGAAAATAAAATAGTGCTATAAATAAGTGACCCAATCATGCACACATGTCATATATATAACACAATAAACATCACTACATGGTGAGAAATGTGAATATACATGCAAACCCAATGATTCCTATATCTCATACAGGAATATCTCATAATGGGTTTATTGAAGGGATCAGCCAACGCGCTGTATAGTAATGTACTTAAGTTGTCACTTCACCCTTCTCGGTGATGTCTCTCATAACGTGGTATTAGGTATCAATGTATTTGGACTTACTGATACTTAGGGTCTTCAGTGTGGTCAAGGGTAGCCTGATTTTCTCAATAAATCATCGCTAGCCTCCCACTGTTAGCCACAACCCCTAAGTGATCCGGAAATCTCCGAAGCCAAACACTCTCCTGAACTGCCACTGAGCATCTCATAAGCTCAATCTCTATCATAGATAGAGATATACAGGTTTGCTTCTTGCTATTCCAAAATAGTAAAACCTGATATCGATTTGCATACATTCAGATCGCCAACCCAATCGGTATTTGAATACCCATCAAAATGCAAATCACCTCCTCTGTTATACAAGGAGAGGTCTGCAGTTCTCTCGAGATATTTCAGAATCCTTGCACTGCTCTCCAGTGATCCCCTCTAGGATTCAATTGATACCTAATTACCATACTGACTGCAAAGCAAATGTCTGATCGTATACGCGATACTGCGTACATCAGAGTACTCAATGCACTGGTACAAGGGACTCTACTTATTTCCCTTGTCCTTTTCTGAGTCTTAAAGTATATGTCAAGAATTAGGTTTTAACTTTTTAGCGATAAGAGTATCTTTAGGGTCGTAGTCGATCTTCTCGAAGCGTTCGAGAATTACCTTGATGTTGGACTCCTGTGAAAGAGTCAACACCTGTCTCGAGCGATCCTTCTGGATCTTAACTTCGAAGAAGAACTGAGTCTCACCCATGTTCTTCACATCAAGACTCGACAATGTCCACATCACCGTGGTCATCAGATACTCTCTGTTGTTCCCGGTCAACAGAATGTCATTCACATACGGACATAATTACAAGAACATAAAAGGTATACGCGATGATCCTCCTCGATCATCATGAAACCGTGAGATATCATCTACTCGTGAAATCTCAAGCGCCACTGCCTAAATTGATGATTAAGGTTGCATGTCGACTTCCGAAGTCAATGGACCTTATCATCCTGATCTATAGGAATAAAGCTAGATGGCTATTCTTGTAGATTTCCTCATCCAAAACTCCTACTCAGGAGAACAGTCTCAACATTCATCTAGTCTCACTCCAAATCCATATCATGTCCACGACAATCGCTAAAAGTAAACGGATCGAGATAATCTCGCCCTCAGTCTGAATAACCCCTAGTTATCAGACAGGCCTTATACCTCTACACTAATCTGTCAGCCTTTTTCTTGATGTTGAGAACTCACATGTTCCCAATGACCCTACTACACTGAGAGCCTCTAGGACAGTTAAAGGTTTCTCGTAATCCTCAAGAGTTATACTGAGAGCCTCTCCCTCAGTCGGGAAGCGATGGTTAGGTATGCGTCCTCGACTACTCTTAAGAGGAAGGGAAACCTTTTTACCTCTAGATGATTGCTCCCACTAGGATCGAGATCCGTAATGGATTCTTGGATCCTTCCACTGGGATTTGCCAACCACTAGACTCATCCATCTCATAGAAGGTAAAGTCCCAATTTATTTCACCTCTCATAGAGAAATCATTTTCAAGAAATTCGGCATCATGAGAGTCAATCTCAATAAGAGTGTCGTCCGTATGCTCACCTAGAACACATTCCCCTCGGAGTGTTCTGAATATCTCATGGAGATACATCTCTTTTCTCGCAGGCCTAACTCGCTGTGCGAGAAATAGTGAACATACATGATACAACCCCATAATCTCAAATGGTTAAGGTCAGGCTGCCTCCGTGTCACAAACTCATATGGAGTACTGACTGCGGATTTCAATAGAACACGATTGGGAACGTAGGCTGCAGCCAATAGTGCATCTCCCCAATGGGAAACGAGTAAATTGGCTCGCGCCATTATCGACCTCATCGTCTCAAACAAAGTCCTATTCCTCTCTCGCAGCTACTCTATTCCACTGAATAGTAAAGAATAGTCAGTTTTTCGTGATACCCTTCTTGAAATAGAGCTCTTCAGATAAATACTCGCGCCCTCGATCGGTTCTGAGAGTCTCTACTCTCAAGTTTAACTGATTATCAACCTCGCTAGTAAACCTCCTAAAGAATCTCACTGAAGCATCTCAATGCCTCAGACATGCGCGATATCAGATAAACATACCCAAAACGCGTGTAATTATCTATGAACATAATAGAGTACCTAACACCATTTCAGGTTCTCACGTTCATAAGGCCACAGATGTTGAAGTGAAGCGACTGCAATGGAGTCCCAGCCCTCATTGCATTATCGAATGGTTTTCTTCTAAGTTTGTCGTCTAGGCAAGACTGGTTAGCAGGTTCTACAAAACCACTCATTGCTAACCGGTTCATCCTCTCTCACACTTAGGAGGATATCAAGAAATACCATTAAAAGCAATCAGTTCCGGTGCATATAGTCCCTCGCGGACCAAAACTGTACCAATCAAAGAATTGTCGTAATAAATGAAAATTATAAAATTTCCATATTAATAGAGCATATCCTAGGTTGAAATTAGGTTCTGTCGAACATTCGGAGTGTAAATGACGTATAGAGTTTAGCAACTTTGTAACTCCAACTTGCAAGTGCTATTCCCTCTGATGTCGACAAACGCTCCATTTCTCTACGTAAATCCTCCTACTTGAGGACTCACTATGCAGAACTATATAAGCGCGCTTCTATCTCGAGCTACATGGTCGGTTGCTCCTGTGTTTGCAATCCACGAAGGAGAGAAAACAGAGAGTAACTCAAACTACGTAAAGAAGAAAAAGTTAATTTTCACTCGTCGCACTCACGAGCGAAATGACCAAGTCTACTACAGATGTAGTACTACATCTTGGTCGTATCCAACTCTTTCTCGCTGCACATTATTATTATCAGTTTTCTCGGATATTTTCTTCTTACCTGAATCTCGAGTCCCACAGGAGTCCTTGCTTGACTCCACCGCATAAGCATGACCCAAGTATGGCCTACTCACCTCTAGATGCTCCTCCTCGAGCTCTCTGTGCCTATTCACACTAGTGAATGTATGAATAATTTCATCGTATATGAAATAGACTTTCATGATTTCTCATGAATCAGATAAAGAACTGGATCGCATCCAGCACTAGAAAATATATCTGAAATGGGCTCGGTCACATTCCCCAACTCGGCGACCATACTCGACATTTTTATCAAATGTTGCATCATCATATGATTAACATTTTTCTTATAAGTTATTGCACTTATAAGTCAGTATCCTTATCATAGGATCTATAAGAGCACCACAATGCTCTTTATAGGGTGAGCCAAATTGATAAAGCCGTAGGACATTACTCATAGACTGGGATCGCATCATCGTGCATGCTACTCAGGAGGATTGCCCTAACTCGGCCATCATTCTTCTTCCATGCTCGTGATATCCCCTAATCTCGTCTATCTGAGATGTGGTACCCTTCCCGGAGTCCACCATCTCATGTCTCAGAATTTTAATTAGATCTTGCCCATCGAGGATAAATTGAATCTATCTGTGAAAAATCACATAATTATCACTATTCAATTTTATTTCCCTTGCAAAAATCTAATACGACAATTTTAAAAACAGTCATAGAGATAATCGTGACTTGTGATATTTATTCTCACATTTTATGCACCCTACAAATCAACAAGACCCAAATAATTCGAATGCATACCCCAAGACGAGCGTATGAATCAACAGACACCATACACCACAATCCGGGATAGCATCTCACCATTTGGACTAGGATTCGATGCATAAAAACCCACAAAAAGTCACTTTTATGGATGTGAAACCCTCAAAAATTGAAAAAATTTCAATTCCAGATGACCTAACGCACCGCCGATGGTCCCACGCATCGCCACGCTCCGGCGGCGCATCCCCACGCACCTGCACGCGTAGGGGACAGCGTCTGATGCGTGCCAGATGCGTAGCGCGTCCGACACGCACCCGCATGCTCGCTCTGCGCATCAACGCACACGCCTGACGGGCGGGCACGCGAGTCACGCGCCTACACGGGCGGACCCGCGTGTGCGGTAGGTTTCGGACCCTGGGGCGCGGGTCGGAACCCGAATCCGTTTGGTTCCGGGTCACGGGTTAGCGCGGGTCGAGGGTGACACGTGTCTGAGTCGTAACTGACCCGGACGTCCTGACCGGTTCACGCGCTCAACCGCCTGGGGTCCACGCTCCACCCGCGCACGTGTAGTGCACGCGTCTGCGGGTTGGAGCGTTTCGTCTTCGCCCGACGGTCTCTGTAACCGGGTCTTTCAACCCAGTATCCGAAAAGCACATTTTCGACTCAATTTTCACCGGATTTTTTATGGAACCTCTAATTTCAATTATTCTAAGTATTCTTGACTCGATTTTTAGAATAATCACGCCCTAAACTCGGCGTATTTCGGATCCAAAACTCTGGCCCTCCGCGGCCAATTTTGAAACCTCATTTTCCGATCACAATAATATGCAATATATATATCAAATGGAAAAGTATGAAATAAGAATTACAGATCTATAAATTTCATGCATTGATTTGCCCTAAAACTCGACAAATTTGGGGTTGAATGGGTCGGTCACTATTCACGACCGAAACATTCAATCGGAATTTTCTTCACCTAAACATACTCAGAAAATTATGAAAAAATTATTTTCGTGTTCTAGGGATCATGGGTAACACAGTGGTATTCTCGGATTCACAAAACTCATCCGTGATCTGAACCCCAAATTTTAAACCCTAAATTTTTTATACCTGTAAATAAATTCCGAAAATTAATTTTAATAATCCAACAAAAGTTCTGATACCAATGTTGGATTATTTTACTCGATTCACATGCAGCAGAAGCATTCGAATAATTTTTGAAAAAATAAAATAGATCGGGTATAATAATAAATTTCTCAGCATGTAGAGTCTCCAAAAATTAACCGTGCGTCCCTCAATCGGATCTCACGGTCGGGATAGTGATCACGATATTAATCGATCTACCACCGCAATACCATGACGCCATAACCCTTAGTGACACAAACATTTGTTTCTTACTTCTCCAAGAGACGGCGTCATTATTCAGCAAGAAACGTAACCTGAGGTAGACTTGCATTCATCTAAATCGCCGCCCCAATCATCATCTATGTGTTCACTTAATGATAAGTCATTTCTTTGATAACTAACAGTGTGTTTGGCAAAGACATGAGAAAGGGAGGTAAGGGAAAGGGAGGTAAAATTAAAAATCACATTTGGCAACAAAATATATGATGGGAAAGGGAGGGAAAAGATAGTAAAATAAAAAATCATGTTTGGTTAGACGAGGGAAAGGAAGAGAATATAATAAAAAATACATAAATTTACTATTTTATCATTTCTATTTTTATTAGAATTTTAAAATAAAGCGTATAAAAGTAAATTTAGTATTTATTATTTTAAAAGGAAATCCCTCCCCTCCAAAACCCATCAATTTGGTAGAATTGAAAATTTGGGTTTGGAGGCTTTTAGAAACCCTCCCTTTCCCTCCCCTCAAATTAATTATTTTGTCAAACGTGGATAGATTCTTTAGAATCCCTCCCTTTCCTACTCAAACCCTCCATCCAAACACACTGTAAGGGAATAGTCTGTAGTTTCTTTGAAGTATTTCAAAATCCTCTTTATAGCAGTCCAAGGATTGCTTCTTGGATTGGATTGATACCTGCTGATCAAACCCACGATATAACAGATGTCAGGATGAGTACACATTATAACATATATCAGACTCCAAATAGTGTTGGAATAAGGTACTTTTGACATCTCTTGTTTCTCTTCAGTAGTTTTAGTGCATATTGCTATGCTTGAACTTTCACCTTTATCCACAAAAGTATCAATGAGTTTGCAATTATCTATACTAAATCATTTCAGAATCTTTTTAATATAAAATTCTTGAGATAATGCCAGCAATCTCTTGGAACGATCTCAGTGGATCTTGACACCCAGTATATATTATGCCTTACCCATATCCTTCATCTCAAAATTTGATGACAACCAACTCTTGATATTCAGGATATACTTCATATCGTTTCTAACTAACAATATATCATCGACATATAGAGTAGAATTGCAAACTTGTTATTGGACTTCTTTACATAAATGTAATGGTTTTCGTCTATCATCATGAAATCATAAGAGATTACAGCTCTATGAAATCTCAAATGTCTTGAAGACTGCTTAAGACACTACTCTCCAGTGAGCCCTTCCATGATTTGATTAGTATTTACTTACCAGACCAATTGCATAACAAATATCTGGACGTGTATACAATATTGCATACATAAGACTGCCCACTACATTGGGATACGGAAATCCTTGAATGTCCATTATCTCTTTGTAAGTCTTAGGACACATATCAAGACTCAAGCCATCATCGGTAACAACAGGAGTATCTATGAGTTTATAATCATTCATTTAGAAGTGCTCAAGATTCTTTCTAATATAGGCTCTTGTTAAAGAGCTAACATCTTCTCGAGAGATCCCCCTAGATCTTAATTTCAAGAATGAACTCAGTTTCACCTATATCTTTCGTGTCGAAACTCGATGATAATCATGTTTTAATGTTAATCAGATACTTCTTGTTATTCCCAATTAACAATATGTCATCCACATATTAAAACAAGATCACAAAAGTATCATCAAAATGTTTAGTGTACACGTAAAGATACTCCTTAAATATTACGAAATCATAAGATATCACCTCATCATGAAATTTTAAGTACTACTGCTTGGATGACTGTTTGAGGCCATATATTGACTTTCAAAGTCGATAGACCTTGTTCTCCTAACCAATAAGAATAAAACCAGATGATTGTTCTATATAAATCTCCTTATCCAATTTCTCATTCAAAAAAACAGTCTTAATATTCATTTGATTTAATTCTAAATCTATATCCACGACAATAGTTAAAGTAAATGGACCAAAATAAATTTAACTACATGGGAAAAGGCCTCATTGTAGTCCACGTCCTTTGTTTGTGTATAACCCTTAGCTATCAAAAGGGTCTTATACCTCTCAATCAATCCTTCAGCTTTTCTTTTGACTTTGAGAGCCTACTTGTTTCCAACAGACTTTCTACCCTCAACAAATCAACTAAATCACAAACTTTGTTGATTTTTATCAAGTCCATTTCTTCTTCTATGGCCTTCAACTATTGACTCTTTGTAGGACCCTTAAGAGCTTCATGGACTGTCTTAGATTCTTCATCATCCTTAGGAGTCATAATGAGAGTCTCACTTTTAATTGGAAATCAACGTTTTGGTATGCTTTTACAACTACTCCTACAAGGAAGATTGTATGGAACTTATTTATCCCTTAATGGATTGCTTTCACTAGGATCAGAATCCCTAATTGATTCTTGAATCTCTCCACTGGGTTCAGTTGAGCTATTAGACTCACCCATCTTATAAAAGATAAAGTTTTTTTCTCGATATTACCTCTCTTAAGGATATCATTCTTTAGGAATGTGATATCATGCGACTCAAATCTCTATGACAGTGTCATTTACATGTTCAACTATGATCACATATCTCTTGGAGTATTTTGAATATCTAATAAAGATACACTTCTTTTCTCATGGGTCTAGCTTGTCGTGTGGGTACAAGAAATCGCGAACATATACAGTACATCCCCAAGGTCTCAAATAACTAAACTCAGGCTTTCTCCCTATCCATAATTTATATGAGGTACTCATTATAGATTTCGATAGAACATGATTGAAAACATAGACTGTAGACAATAAAGCATCTCTCCAATAGGAGATAGTTAAATTTTCTTATATTATCATTGACCTAGCCATCTCTAACAATATCTTATCTTTTCTCTTAACTACTTTATTTTGCTGAGAGGTGGTAGGAATAGTCAACTATCACATGAAACTTTTTTCAAAACAGAATTTTTTAAACCATTCAGATAAATACTTGTACCCTTGATCGGTTTTGAGAGATTAACTCTCATAACTAATTGTTTTTCTATCTTGCTAACAAACCTCCTAAAATAGTCTAATATTTCAGACTTATGTGAGATTAAATAGACATAACCGAAACACGTATAATTATCAATAAACGTTATAAATTACACAACTCTATTTCTTGTTCTCATATTCATTGGGCCACAACTATCAGAATGGATCAATTGTAGGAGTTCCAACTCTCGTAGTCTTATCAAATGGTTTTCTTGTGATTTTACCATCAATTCAAAATTCACATATGAACAACTCAACTTAGTTAGCTATCCTAAATGATCATTCACTGCTAACTGGTTCATCTTCTCTTACTCTATATGTCCTAGTCTAGAATGTTATACATTCACATCATCTATACTATGATTAAATATTAAGACAATAGACAAATCACAAGTTATATTATCACTAGAAAATATAGAATTGAGTGCATAAAAACCACCATGAATGAATCTAGATACTAATACAGAACTGTCATAGCTAAAAGATACAGAAGAGTTCTTAAAATATATAACATATCCCAAATGATCTAAATAAAATACAGAATTCAGATTCTGTTGAATATTTGGTGCGTAAAGTACATCATGCAAGTGAAGAGTTCGACCACTTTACAACTCTAACTTGCAAGAGCCTATGTAGCTTATGACCACAAACGCTCCATTCCCCATGTATATCCTCCTTGAATGGAGATTCAATTGACGGAACTCCACAAACGCTCTCCTATCACGAACTACATGGTCTGTGACTCTTGAGTCTACAATCTATAAAGAAAAGTAATTAGTTAACATCACTATTAAAGAGACATATATCAAACCATGAATAGAAGAAGCATGATATACTTTCTGCTCATCATATTCATGAGCGAAATGATCAAATTTTTCGCAAACGTAGAACTTAATCTTGGCTTTGTCTTTTGGCTTCTTCTTGCATTTTTGTACTTTGTTGTTAGGCTTCTTAGATGTCTTTCCCTTGTCTTTCTCTTAGCTCTTTCTGTCATTCCTCTTCTACTTGTGTTTAGTACCCTAAGTGCCCTCACTCGATTCAGTTACGAAAGCATGACCCAAGAATAGCCTACTAGCCTTCTGACATTTCTCCTTTAACTCACAATAACGACTTACATCAGCAAAAGTACAAATATTCTCATCATGAGTGGAGTACGTTTTCATGGTTTCCCTTCAATTAGGCAAGGATTGAACCACTTCCAAAACCTAAAACTCACCTAAAATTGGCTCACCCACATTCCTAAGCGATGCTATCATACACGACATCTGTATCAAATGCTGTTTGATAGCATGATTAGGCCACTTCTTATAAGTTATGAATTTATAAGTCAGCATTCTCAACTTACGAGCTGAACAAGCACCATAATACTCTTTCAGAGCAAGCTAAATAGTCTTAACAATGGGATACTACTCATACACGGATATCAGGTCATCATGCATATTACTGATAAGGATTGCCCTAGCTTAACTGTCATTTTTCTTCCATGCATAGCAGACTTGCTAATCTTGTCTACCTTGTGTCATGATAGTACCCTCCCCGGGGTTTATCATCTCGTGTATCAAAACCTCTGTAAGATCTTGTTTCTCAAGAATAAACCGAATCTTCTAGTGTCATATGTCATAATTCTCACCATTTAGGTTATCCTCCTTGACAAGATCAGCTATGACATTCTTTGAAACAGCTATAATGACTAACACATAAAAGAGAGACATTAATGACAAATTGATACTTATTTTTTGATGCATTCAATTTGTACACTCTCCAAATCAACAAATACAAGATGATTTGAATATAAATTCAGAAAGGAATGAATGGATCAACAGACCCATTCATCACCATTTGAACTCATATCTCATCATCTTGTATTTTAGATTCAAGGCACAAATACCCATATTAAAAAAATTGTGTTGGAAGTCCCATCTCAACAATCCATACTCCCACTAGACCAAAGTCATGCATATATCTCTAGCATAAATTGCATGAATCATTTATATGAAAATATCATAAATTTAAAAAAAGTTCACCAGAAATGTTTGATGGATGCTTGACACAACAGCATTGCATAGCCTGGTGGTTATAGGTTGTTCAAAATTGCACTAGCTTTCGGCCTCAAAGGAAGCCAACGTCACTCATTTGATTTTTTCTCATTTTGGGCGATGCGTGTCTTGCACGCTCCTTTATGCGCCTCCACGTGTGGGTACACGCCCACCACGTGCCTCCATGCCCTGAGCGGGTCCAGATTTGGGTACACATGCCTTCATGCGTGGGTTCAAGTTGGCTCTTCAGATCCCACATGCCTTTACCTAACTCTGTGCACAAGTCGGGTTCATAACCCAACTTCGACCCGACTCTGAAATTTTCATTTTTGGACCATTTGTGTTATGATTTCACATGGGTTTTCAGATCTAATTACTAAAGATGTTGTTGGGGTTCAATTTCTGGATGAATTAAGTCTCAAATCATGGTTAATTTCTAAGTCAAGTTTTAAAACACTTCGTCGGAAAAAATATAGCCTTCCAACATCGGAAAATTCATTGTAATAGTCGTTTTCCATGTTTTGGAACATGTAGAATTCATTTCCGACCTCAATTTGTTGAAAAGAAGTTTTTTTTTTGGGTATAGATCTAAAATTTTTCTCCACGGGTCATAGTGAGGAATATTTTCAAACTGTGTTCCAAAAACACACCCAAAATTAAAACTAAAAATATGGGCATTCCCTACTTATCATGGGCATTCTCATGGTATGATCAATTTAGGGAAAAATTCATTCACATGGATATCAAAAAATTCCTTCATTATAATTTTTTATGGAGAAAATTAAAAATTAATCATACAAAAAAAATTCAGAAATAAATTTGAATAAACCCTAATTTATGTTTTGATACCAATATTAGGTTTTTTCTACTAAAATTAAATGTGGAAACGTATTAAAAAAAAATTGTACCTCTAAATTGTAGTCGATGACCACTTGAATATCTCAAACCAGTCGTAGTTTTGATCACGAACAATCAAAACGATACTTTTCCCATAACACGCCCAATCTTTGCCCGTGTGATTTTTGGCTTTTACACACTCCTCTATGTGTTTTTCATGTGAATTTTTTAGAGATAAGAATTTCCTAAAATCTGAATTTCTCACCGGCAGGAGCAAAAGAGAGAGGGGACGGTTAACTTCTTTTAACCATTTCCCCAGTTATTTTAAATTCAAAATATAAAATTTAAATGCTTTTATGGGTATAACTACTTTCATCTTACTTAAGAAGTAGATGGTTGATTAGGATTGATTTTATTTATTTTTGATGTGATTATATATAATTTTTTTTTTGATTGGAGTTATGAGATGAATAGTTTGTTCAAAATTTTGCTCAAACGGTTTAAATATAGATTTTGTATTTCATGAAGTTTTTATTATTCCATTAGAGCAAAAAGGTTTATTATTTAAGATTTTATTTTTAATTAAATGATGAGAAATAATATGAAGAATTTGATTACTATAATTAGCTTATAATTGAATATTTATTACATCACATAATGTGGTTTTTTTTTTTTAATCAGCATTAGGAGTAGAAGTAAATTTAAAACGGGAGGCAAGTATTTCATTCTTTTTGTTTATTGATAAGAACTTCATTTAAAGCAAAACAATCTTTTTTCTTGGAGAGGATAAAAACTAAGATTTATATATATTATCATTTGCACAAACATATTTGTTGTCATTAATCTTTGTAATATAAAAACTAATCCAAACAAAGGAAGGAATAATATTTTTTAATTGATTAATACATTATAGTACACTTGTCTAATTTGATTGCGCCTTCTTTGAATCTTGAAACAAATATTATTTTTGTTTTGTAAGTTTTCAAATTTATTAAATTCATTACTTAAATATTCTTTGTCAGTATTAAATCCTTTGTAAATTATTTCAATTGAGATGTAGTAGTAAAATCATTTATTTGTGATTTAGTTAGTGAAATATAAGATAAATTATCATCATTTGTTCTAATATAAATAGGTTTAGGAATCGTAGTTGTGTCCTCAAGGGGACATCTAGTGATCACAACTTCCTCCTCCAACCTGATGATCTCGGGTTCAAATTTTGATGTAACCAAAAAAAAAACCCTAGTTGTAAAATTGATTTAATGTAATATTACTTCAAAAATATAGGGAAGACAATGCAAAAATAGTGGGTGTATATTGAAAGAAATATTGATCACTTGTTTCTCTTGAAAATTCAATATTAACAATTTCATTATTTTGTTCTAAATTAGTCAAAATCAAAACCTTGTTCAATACATCTAATATATCTGAATTAATGGTACTCTGAAAGTGAAAGGAGGATGATTGATTAGTGGTAACTTGTTTCATGATTTCATTACCAAATTAACATTTGTTCATATTTATATTTACCTATTATATGTAACTACTAATCGTGGTTATATATTATAATAATTTAATATTTATTTTATCAAAATAAAAATTTATTATTTTAAACTACTAAGCAAATATATATCATCTTTTGTTAATGGTTTTCTTATTATTAATGTGTTACGAAAAGAGTTTTACTAAATTATACAATATCTAAAATCGAATATTACTTTTCATTAAGCGAATATACATTAATATCTCATTAAAAATCAAATATTTTAATATATTTCTATAACAAAATTTCTCAATTACTATTGAATAAAAATAAATAATATCTTTTAGTTTTTATTTAATTACAATATTGTTTTTATATAACTTTTATACAATTTATTTAAAAATACTTATTCAAAAATAATTAAATATTATAACCACCTTTTGCTATATAAAATTATTATTAGAAGAATTAAATTTATGAATATACGTCTCGGTCAATACCGGGATGAGAAAGTTTTGCTATTAAAAATTTAAACCAATTCAAATCAAATTTAATTATATCAACGTTACTGTCTAATACCATATTTATCTTAAAAAAGGATTTATGCGTAATAATATTTTTTTTGGTAATTCTCATTTCTATTAAATTGAAATGGGAGTAGGTTTTGTTTTAACGTTTCTACTCCCAATTCCCATGGGCTAAACAAAAAAATACCTTACAAAATTGAGGAAATTTTAATTCCGGCATTTACAGGGGCTAGAACGGAGATTATAAGAGAAGAGACAAACAATCCCTTCGTCTGTGTCGAGAAAAGCCATGGGAAACGCTTCCTCAATGTTGACTCAGTACGACATTGAGGAAGTACAAGAGCACTGCGACAATCTTTGTATGTTCCTTTTTTTCCACTATATTCTCAATTCACTCTTTTTTTTTTTTTAATTGTTCTTTGAATTATGATCTTTTTTTTTTTTTTTTTTGAATTTTGCAGTTTCGCAGCAAGAAATTGTGTCCCTTTATCATAGATTTTGTCAACTTGATCGAAGCGCCAAGGGTTTTATTTCTGCCGATGAGTTTCTATCCGTTCCTGAATTTGCACTCAATCCTCTCTCTCAGGTGATTATATTTTATACTCAAAGTATCAATTATTCATTTCTTTTTCAAGGAACCCATTTAACTATTTCAAGTAATTTTTCATATTTTTCATTTTTCTCCTTTCTGGGTTTTAATTGAACCACAGTGTTTGTTCTTGTTAGATTGGATTTAGGGCTGTGGGATTAATTTATTTGAGCTGGTCCTTTTGGGAATGTGGTTCAAAGTATCAATTATTCAATCTTTTTCATGAACCCATTTAACTTTTTCAAGTAATTTTTCATTTTTCTCCTTTCTGGGTTTTAATTGAACCACAGTGGTTGTTCTTGTTAGATTGGTTTTAGGGCTTCTTTTTGATAGTGTTTCGTTGTGTGGGATTAATTTTATTTGAGCTGGTCCTTTTGGGAATGTGGTTTATTTGCTTGTTGAATTGATGTACTGGGTCTTCATTGAACTGCAGTTAATTTTTTGGCTCGTTCTTTGTTAGATGGGTTTAAGACTACCTTTATATGGCATTATAGTATGTGAGATTGATTTGGTTTAATCTTTTGTGTGTCCTTTCCGTGAATGTGGTGTACTTATTAAATTAATTTGGGTTTGCAGAGGTTGCTCAAGATGGTAGATGGTTTGAATTTTAAAGATTTTGTGGCCTTCTTGTCAGCATTTAGTACAAAAGCAAGTATGCAGCAAAAAATAGAATGTAAGCATTGTTTTCTGAACTAGTATGATTGAAGCTCCGATCTACATTCAACGTAGTAGTTTTCTAGGTTTTGCTTTTTTATTTTTGTATTGTCCAAGCAATCCTAGTAGGGAAAAACATTTGGGCTAGCATACAAGCTTGAAACCATTTAAGCTTTTAGATTTTGTGTTTCAAATAAAGGAAAGGAACATTATTTTCTGTCTGCATTATTTTGTTGATGTAATTAGTTTTGACTTGAACAAGTGTCTCCCCAGAGAAAGGTAGCAAGCTACTGTTGTACTTTCTCTTTTTTCAAATCCTGGTTTCTTGAAAATGGCTGTTATCCCCCACTATCATCTCCTATACTGTCATGATTTATCTTGACCTCCGACGCTTCTACCGTGCATTTTCTGAGGTTGTTTTGTTTCTTGACTGCGAATTGTATTTTGAATATTTTCCGTAAAAAGCTGTATTTTTTAACTATTAAGTGTGTCCTCCAATTTGATGAGCTCCGGGCTCTGGTTCCACTAACTAGAATGATAATGCATTCTCTCCCCCTACATTTTCTTGGGCTTTTCATTATATTATTGTTTTGCGAACCTTCGAAATTTTCTCGTTTCTCCTACTGCTGTAGTTGCCATGGTTTTAAGAAAAGATATGTATTACAGTTACCAATTTCTCACATCTGGGGACACACCTGTATGTCATTTCAAATATGACACTGGACCATTTGTTCTTGCTGAGAATTTGGAATATCGTGTTAGGTTGAAAATGAGATAGAAAATGAGAAAAGAAGTGTAGTATTCAATGATTTACACTTGACATTGTTCTTGGAAGGTCTTATTTTGTATACTTACTCTATTTTTGTTCACTGATGCTGTTCTCATGGTTCAACTCACATGGCATGTGAGCCATTTATTACCGAAATGGATCCAATAGTGGCTTAAAAGTAACTGAACTACCATCTATGGAAAAAGAAACCTGTGATGAATTGATATCTAGCTCTCTGCTAAACTGTTACAGCTCAACAAGCACGCACAAGAAGTGTCAATCCTTAATCTTTGTTTCCTAACAGTATGTTGTAACTCGTGTTATACTTGTCCTCTTTGATTTTATTGCCTGCGGACTGCCTTGAATGTATTTGAAAGTAAATTAAATAATGGACCAGTCTTGTGTTTATTCGTAAGTGTTAGGAATGGCCAAAAGGTAATAATTTTATATCTTGTTGGCTCTAATTTCATTAAAAAAAAAATAGTTTCTTTCTTAATCAATTGTAGGACTCCTTAACATTTTGTGGTACAATTTGGTTGTAATAACTTACTTTGCTTATTGTATTGCCTTTCAGTAATCTTCAAAGTGTATGACTCTGACTGTAATGGAGAAGTGTCTTTCAAGGACATATTAGAAGTGCTCCGAGATTTAATTGGTTCATTCATGTCAGATAAGCAGAGAGAGGTAATGCAATGTTCTTCCAAGTTTTCCTTTGTTAACTTAAGTTTTGTCTGTTCAAAACTTATTTGAGAATTTGCAATAGCTGTTAGTCTGAGTCTATGTCAATTGCCATTGAATAAATGCAAGTTTATAATTTAGTGAGATCATATTTTTCAGTTTTGAGCTTAGCTTACCACCCTATCATAATTGTTATGTATAATCAATGCATTGTCATGCAAAAATGATCAAGTTATGGAGTTTGTTGAAGGAATGGAGAGAAGAGCTCATGATGTTGGTATTTCACTGAGGAGTTGTGAGTTAGATAGGTTTGATTGAGCTGATTGAGTTCGTTTATGATGAGTCTGTAGCAGTGGAAAAGGTTTTGAGGTTGATTGAACTATAAGTTAGATAGTAACATGCGTATGGCATGTTGGATCCAGGTTGTCTTATGCTTTTGTGCTTACAGTTTTTGGTGTTTGTGGTCTGAATATTCTGTTCTCACTTTTAGAATGGAAATAAACAATGCTTCTTTGCTATAAGGCAGATACCTGATTTCATGTCTTTTTTTTTTGGGGGGGGTTCTTTTTCAAAATTTTGGTACATTAGGTAAGGAATATCATGCAGACATTTAGGTGTAAGTAGCTAAGTTTCTGCTTGCATTTGTAGAAGCCTTAAAGTAACCGAACTAAGTTACCAATAGATTTATTAAAAAAAATTATGTTACCTGCAGAAACCTAATGGTAAGCACCAGTAGAGAAGTAGACTTAAAAGCAGATGAGGAGGGGAGATTTAGTGTAAAAATGACATAATATGGGGAGGCGCACAGAAAACGAGGGAGTGTAAAAGGGGGTGAAATTGTGATTATATGAACTCATATGGACAAGAAATGATCTATTGTTGTGATGAATGATCTCTATTGGCCCTTATATCTTTATCTCATGATAATTTATTTATTTATTTATCGACATTGCTAAATTCAAACAAGTTATGCCTGCCTCGGATCTTATGGTTATACTGAGTCTTTCTTATTGGTGTTCTTTTTGCGATATGTAGCAAGTATAATATGTTCACTTTAAAGAAACAATTGGGTATTTGTTCATAGCTAAGTTTAGGATAAGTAGTTAAGTTTCTGCTTGCATTTGTAGAAACCTTAAAGTAACCGAACTAAGTTACCAATAGATTTCTATTAAAAAAATAAAGTTACATGCAGAAACCTTGTAGTAGGTACCAGTAGAGTAGAGAAGTAGACAAAAAAGTAGAAGAGGAAAGGGGAGATTTAGTGTGAGAACGAGATAATACGGGGAGGCACACAGAAAAAGGAGTATAAATGGGGGTGTAATTGTGATTATATGAACTCATATGGACAAGAAATGATCTAAAAAATTGTCTTGTATACATTGTCGTGATGAATGATCTTTATAGGTCCTTATATCATTATCTCATGATAATTTATTTATTTATTAACATTGTTAAATGCAAGGAAGTTATGTTTGCCTTGGATCTTATAGTTATACTGAGGGGGTGTTTGGTTTGTACTCGGAAATCAGAATCAAAATGGTAATCCTTAGAAATCGGATTCGGAATCGAAATCCGATATCTCTTGTTTGGTTAAAATTTTAGAATGGATTTGATTACTAATATTGATGTTTGGTTTATATATCTTTCGGAATGAGAATCATAACAATAACAATCTAGACCTTTTATCTTAAAATTTGAGTTCGGTCATATGAGAGACATACTGTGCAGATTCTCTTACGCCACTCATTCGTATCTAAGGCTATCTTCTCAACTAAATCCATTTCTATCAAATCTTTATGAATACACTGCAACCAAGTTTTCAACGGCCTATCTCTACATTTTATTAAATCTTCTATTTTTAAGTTTTTAGTCTTTCTAACAGGTGTATTTTTAGATTTTCGTTGCACATGCCCAAACTATCTTAGGTGGTACTCTCTCATCTTATCCACAATTAAACTAACTCTCAACTTATTACGTATCTTATCGTTTCTGACTCTATCTCTTCCGGTTTTGTCAAACATTTGTCTAAGCATTCTCATTTCAGTAATAACCATTTTTTGCTCTTATTGCTGTTTAATGACCCAACACTTAGTGTCATACAATAGCGCAAGTCTTACTACGATGCTATAAAATTTTTCCTACAGATGTGATGGCATTGTGCAATCACAGAGGACTCTGGATGCCTTTCGCCATTTCATCCAATATGCTTGAATTCTATTGTTCACATTTTCATCGATATTGTCATCGTTTTGAATGATTGAATCAACATATCTAAATCGTTCACTTTTTGGAACTTATCTTTCTTCTAATCTAATCATTTCTTTATTATCCTAAAGGTTGTTGCTAAACTTACATTTCTTGTACTCAGTTTTGGACCTACTTAATTTAAATTCTCTGGATTCCAACGTGACCCTCCATAACTCTAATTTAGTGTTGATATCCTCCCTTATTTTATCAACTAAAACTGTACCTGCGAAGAGCATATTCCATGGTATTTCATCTTAAATATTTTTTGTGATTTCATTTATCACTATTGCAAATAGTATAGGATTCAGTGCTGAACCTTAATGGAGCCCAATGTTAATAGGGAAGTTATCACTCAGACCCCCATAAATCCTTATATTGGTTATAGTTCCTTCATACATATCCCTAATCAGGTTAATGTATTTTAGCAAAATTCCTTTCTTCATTAACGTGCATCACAACACGTCCCTAGGAACCCTATCATATGCTTTTTCTAGATCAATGAATATCATATGAAGATCTCTTTTCCGCACTCTAAATGTCTCTATCAACTGTTTTAATAAGTAAATTGTTTCAGTGGTAGATTGTCTCGGATTAAATCCAAATTGGTTTTGAAACACACTTATTTCTCGTCTCAATCTATGCTCTATCACTCTCTCCTATAATTTCATCTTATGACTCATAAGTTTAATTGCTCTATAGTTAGAACAATCTTGTATGTCCCCTTATTCTTATACAGCAGAACAAATGTACTCTCTCTTCATATTTGGGAAATGTTCTTTGTTTGCCAAATTTTATTGAAAAGAGCCGTTAATTTACTATGCCGAATTCACCTAAATATTTCCACACCTCAATAGGGATGCCATCAGATCCTATAGTTTTGTTATTTTTCATTTTCTTTAGGGCATCCTTTATTTCATGAGGACGAATGTTATGTTTGAAATCTCTATTAATTTCTTCTAAAGGTATCTCGATATTTTCTATACTTATTATATTCTCAACATTAAACAAATTTTCAAAATATTTTCTCCACCGTTTTCTTATATTTTCGTTCTTTACTAATATATTATTGGTTTTACTTTTAATACATCTAATCTGATTTAGATCTCTTTCCTTCCTTTCCCTTAATTTGGCAATTCTGTATATTTCTCTTTCCCCATCTTGAGTTTTTAGCCTTTTGTATAATTCGTTATACATCTTACTATTTGATTCGTGGATAACGTTTTTTACATTTTGTGTGGTTTTTGTATTTTTCATGAGTCTCGCTGTTATTATCACTTTTAAGGTTCATATAGCACTCCTTTTTGATTCAGATAGCAGTTTGTATTTTTTTATTCCATCACCATGACTCCTTGCCTGCTGGACTCTCGCCCTTAGATGCTCCAAGGACCTTCCTACCTATGTTCTTAATACTATTAGACATCTCTTTTCACATTGTTTTTAAATCATCATTAGTAGACCAATTTGTTACCCCAATTACTTTGTCTCTAAAGGTCGTCTCTCTTTCCTCTTTTAAGTTCTACCACTTAATTCTTGGTTCCGTATATGGTCGATATTGTTTTTGTCGTATAGGCACGCGTATATCTAAAACAAAAAATCTGTGTTGAGTTGTTACACTCTTGCCCGATATAACTTTGCAATACTTACAAGTTATCCTATCACCTCTCTTAGTGAGAAAGAAATCTATCTGACTAGCATTTGACCCACTTCTATATGTAACTATGTGTGATTCTCTCTTCTTAAAGAAGGTGTTTACTAATTTCAGATTGAACGCAACGGTGAACTCTAAAATGGTACTTCCCGCCTCATTCCTACTGCTAAAGTCAAAGTTTCCATGTTCGGTTTTGAATCCCTCGTTCTTCTCTCCTACATGTTCATTTATGTCTCCTCCAATAAATAACTTCTCTCAACTCGATATGGTTTGTATAAATTTATCTAAATCTTTCCAAAATTGTCTTTTACTAATTGCATTTATACCTATTTGGGGCGCATATACACTATGTTAATTACGTTTTTTTTATTTACTAGCTTGACGAGTATAATTCTATCTCCATTTCTTTTTATCTCTACTACATCCCCTAGTAGATCTTTATGCATGATTACTCTTATCTCATTCTTTGTTCTATCCTTATTTGTGTACCAAAATTTATGCGCATAACTCTCTATTATTTTGGCATTCTCTCCCATCCACTTGGTTTTTTGGAGACACATGATATTAATTTTTCTTTTATTTATTATTTCTCCTATCTTTCCTAACTTTTTGATCATGGATCCTATGTTTTAAGCGGCTAAGTGAATCCTATCATCATTAACTATCTTATTTACCCACTCCCTAATATTCCTTGATAACTTGTTACTACACTTGGGATCCGATGTGGCACATCGCTGAGGGTGAAACGCCCCAAATGTTTTCTTATATTTATCTCTCATTTTTTAATTTGACATAAGGTTTTATGTTGAATGTTAGCCCTCTCGCAACTCTATTTCTTTTCCAGGTTTGGGACCGTTGTGGAAATTCTTTAGAAAACAATATAAAACGATTAAAAAATAAAATATATATATAAATAAAGATAAAGATAAAAATAAAAGAAAAAATAAAGGTAAAAATAAAATCTTGTATCTATATACACAAACTAATGATAAAACAATAAATTTTATATCACAATTATACCATTATGAGTTTGAAAAATTTTATATTTTGATAGTTTTAAATTCATAGTAATATATTTTATATTAATAATAATACTAATATTACTAGTAGTAATAATATATCAACCACAACAATGTTAATAATACAACAATAACAATGTTAATAATAAGTAAACAATAATAACAATACAATAATGCTAATAAATAATAATGCAGAGATAAATGATAAGAATAATAATATTAATAAGGCAGAGAGGGGACAGAGGCAGAGGGGATATCGTCGAAGAGAAGGTAGCAGATGGAAACGGATGAGAATGTGTGACAGATGAAGAGAAGGCGACAAGGGGGCAGCGACGGGTTCTTGCCAGAGGCTACAAGGGCAGATGAAGGCAGTGAGCAGTGGTGGAGAGACCATAAACACAGGTATTCTTGTCGGAGTCAATAAGGTTGTGGCATATATATGGGTTTTCTGACGAGAGGATCTAGGTCCTCTAGGGTTTTAGAGACAAATCATGGAGTTAGATCTTGGGTTTTTTGGGTAAGTTGTGGCTTGGAACTGTCTGCATCAGCTAGGGAGGGTCGTAGATCTGGATGTTCCAACGCTAGGATCTAGGTCCTTTAGGGTTTCGGGGACATATCTTGGAGGTAGAAGTACGGATCTGGTACTTTTAGGGTTTCGGGTAAAGAGGGACAGGGCGAGAAAGCTCACAAGAGATTCGAAGAGAGAGCTCGCAAGGAGGGGTCAGGGCGAGAAAGGTCATAGTATGTAGAGAGAGAGACCACGAGAAAGCAGGAGATAGGTTTTCGAAGGGGAGAGAGAGAGAGAGAGATGAGAAGAGGAAGAGATTACTTACCTGGTCGAGCAACGTAAGAGAGCTGCTCGAACAATCTGGCGAAGATTTGGGTGAAGCAAGCAGTCGGTAAGCGTTCACGAGAGAGAGAGAGAGAGAGAGAGAGAGAGAGCGTTCGAGTGTTCTCGGAATGAGAATCATATAATTGTCAATTTTACCCTTAATAAAAAAATATTTTTAAATTAATATTTTTAAAATTTTATTTTATTTTGTAAAATTTAAACTATAATTATTATCTATTTTATTTTCTTTAATTTTAATTTTATTTTTTAAATTAAAACTAAAATTAAAATATTTTTGAAATTAATATTTTATTTTACTTTTAAATTGTTTTAAAATTAATATTTTATAGAAGGACAAAAGGTTGGAAAGAATTTTTCTAGGGTTTCATAGATGGTTTCAACCAAAATCCATCATTTTACTTGGGTTTCAAAACCCATAGATTAAAGGTTTCATACCCATAGCTTGATTTTCATTCCCTTAACCCAAACAATTTATATAGGTTTTAAACCCATTCCTGATTCCCATACCCATTAACCAAACACCGCATAAGTCTTTCTTATCATTGTTCTTTTGTGTTATGTAGCAAGTGCTGAGCGAAATGTTGCATGAAGCTGGTTACACAACAGAATCGTCTTTATCACTGGATGACTTCTATAAGGTATTTCATCTCCCTTTCTTCTTCTTCTTCTTCCTCTTTTCCTTTTTTGAATGACATCCTATATCTTTTTTTTTTCCTCCTTTGTTGGCTCGCTTTTAAAAAGATGTTGAGTTGATTGAAAGAAATACAAGTTCTTTTAGCAGCTTCCCATGCTGAAAAGAAATTTCCAGTGTTGTACTAAATAAGTTACATTTAGTTAAAAGTTGGAGACTAATAAACCTAGTTAATTTGTGAGCTTTAATCTCATGTAAGACTTCTAAATCTTGAGTTCTCAACTCTTGTATGGTTAGTCTAATGAAGAAAAGGAGCTTTAACGAAAATATGAATGTGTACTCATAAGACAAAGGCTAATGATTGTTTTTTGTATCTCTGTTAATCAAATCGCTTATTCTTGTGGCTAAGATAGACAAGAAGATACATGAAACATTTACTTCATTTGTCCATATAATTGGTAATTGGAAGAAAATTAGTTGCCGTTGTGTATGTGTTCCTTTTTAGGATTGGTAGGGAGAGAATTTATTGGAAGGAAAGGAAAATAATGCATTGGAAAGATGCTTGGATATACTTTAAAGGAAAGCTGAACACAGTGGAACACATTATGACAAAGCAGTCTTCCGATCCCTCTCAATAGATTTGATAGGGATCCCCTTGAGTGTTCTAACTGCTTCCAACCATATGGAATTTGAGAAAACAATCTTAGCCATGAAGTAAGACATTCTCTTAAAATCCAAGCATTCCTTTTTGTCCAGAAAGGATCAAATAACAGCTTACTCGATACGATTCCTCACTATTTTGGCATCTTTAGAGCAGCCAAAACCTATATAAGTTATTTTTCATTGTTTGCTGGAGCATCTGTGGTAGAATAAGTTTAGATGAGATCAGCCATCCAGATAGCTGATTTGGAGTCTTCCAGCGAAACAAGCAGAGATGAATAAAAAATGATGATTCCAAGTTCAGTATAAATGCTTGAGGTTATTTGAGGGATTTTTACCTCATTGGAAGAGATTGAACCTAATAAAGTGGAAAGAATATAGAGTAGGCGCTAGGTATTCAAAACGTGACAATCTCGAACTTATTGTTTACCACTACGTCACCTGAACTTGGGAATTTTGCCAATGTATTTGCATTGATGTGAAATATATATGAGTATGGGTTTTGAGTTGGACATGGTTGTCTGAAGAAGAAGAAGACTTTTGACTTGCAGTTTGGCACTGTAGGTATTCACATATACCAGAATATAGAGTGCTAGTACTTTCACTATTGTTTTGTGTCTGGTTCAAAACTATAGCATTAAAAGAGGGGCATGTATGATTTAAATATAAAATTGGAATACGATCATTCCACAATAACTTGCTGGTTGCTCTCCCCCTCACCCAAACAACAAAGAAGAAAGTACCTACTCAACTATGCGTAGGACTGGTTTCATGAATTTACTTTTTTCCATTGAGTTCTGTTGGAAGCCATGTTAATAGTTAAGATAATAGTTAATATTACCAATTACCGTACTACCACCTCTTTAGACTTTTCTTCATGTTTTCTTAGGTTTTCTTCTATTTCTAGGAGCCTCTTTACTTGTATGCTCTAGATTCTTCTAACAATGTTATCAAGTGGTCCTTTTCAACATGTTCAGATTATCTTAACTTATTTTCTTTTATCTTATCTAATTCTGGTGCTACTCTTATTTTTATATATGCATTTCTAATTTTAATTTTAATTTTTTTTTTCCTTCCATTCCTGCCATCCTCCTTGAAGTTTCCATGTCAATCACTATCATCTTCTCTGCATGTTAATTTGGAATAGCTGAACCATTCTATACCATTACTGCATAAACAACAGAGAAAGAAAAGAAAAAAGAAAAAAGAAAAAAGAACTAGATGAACTTTTTCTTCTTTTAATAATCCATTGTAGTTTGTTAAGAAGTATTTGAATTTGCTTTGAAGAAATACACACATATATGTAAGTTTCTTTTGTTGGAATCATCAAATCCCAATTAATGTCACCCAATCACTAGCTCCATAAGCATCTTATTTGGATAATGGTCATAGGATGACATTTGACCTTTAATCAGATCACATCCACCTCATCAAACTTGATTATAGTTCACACCATGATCTATCTCCAGTTTGCCACAATTGATTCTTTAATCCTCCTTTTATTGCAAGACAGAAATGTGTTTTACAACTCTTGAGCATCCAAATTTGGATCAATACTAGCTAAAACATCTCTAAACAAATATAGTTAGAACTGCTCTTGAGGGGCTACAATAAAGTCATGCAACAATAGATGCTCGAAAGAGTTCACAATTTTGTAATATTCAAGCTAATTTAGATAGTTTTCACCTGGATAACATTGAGAGCAATTAACAAAGTTTTAGGCTGCCTTGCAAATTGACCAAAACTCTTTTTATATGCCAATATTTAGTCAAATAGGTCAATGTATATGTGTTTATTATTCATTGAATATGTCCGGGTACGCATATCCAAGATTTTGTGATTCTTGCACTTATTTCTATGTATCCTAAACCTTGTCTTTGCCAAGTCAAAACTTTTGTATACATGTTTATGCCCATGCTCTACTCCCCCAATCCAATTAAATCCCATGCTGTAGACCAGGTAACAAACCAGTGGATTAGTATTAAATCGAGAAAATATTTAGAATATGAGTTGTCCTTGAGAAATAAGAAAAAGACTTGATAATCAAGATTGAGATGAAAGAAGCTTAACTTGGTCTTTTGCGTTTTTCCCTCCCATACCAATTCACTGGAAACAAGAGGCTTCCTGAGTTGTGTTATTTTAAGTTGTGCAGCATCTGAAATTTTTGTCTGATGGCTAGCCATATGAAGATCACCTTAAATTTTATCCAACCTAAATAAATAAGAAGACTCTTGGAGTCATTATATCCTATAACTACAATTATATTTCAGGCCATGAACCACTCAGTGGATTTGCCCATCTGGGTATTTAATTTTATTTTTTATTTTTTTATTTTTTGCTGGGTTGCACTTTTACTAGCAGAGGACTGCTTGTTCTTCTGTTTTCAACATTTTACAAAGCTGATATGTCCGCAGCTTGCATGTATCCCCAAAAAGCTGCTATTGGATTAAGTGAATTGAGTTTCTGTGCATATCTTACGTAATTCTGTCACTGTATTTTAAGCATGACTATAGTGGATTGTAAGCTGTCCAAAAGTCACGGGTCGTAGAATAGCACCAAAAGTTTTTCTTATTCTGTGACTAAGTTCTTGTAGGATCCATGAAGCTTAAGGATGCACAAGAATAACTCATTCCTTCTTTTATTGATAGATACAATATCAGTGCGCAGTCTCACTTTGAAACACAAACTTAAGACTTGATGGTTCAATGGTTAGTTTGCAAATAAATTGTATGATACATAGAGACCTGGATGCATATTCAGTATTCATATCTACACTTATTTGTGTCAGCATTTATATATTTCCAACTTCTAATGATAAATTTGATAATATTTTCAAAATCTCTCTGTTTAGGAAGATTTAAGTCCATGTAGGTAACATCCTGCTTATCTCTGTATGCATGTATATATGCACTTCCATGTGTGTATCGAATTTTGCTTCAAACTTTAGTCCTGCTTGTCTGTAATAGAACAGAAATTTGCCCAGTATCTTACGACACTGTCTCTGGCTAGTTAACTTTACACTTCCTTTTCTTTCTTTACATGGTTGATGACATGGTTGTAAATATGCATCACAAGTTTATTGCTGCTATATCTTTATGATTTTTATGCAGTAAGATAACCGGTTTATAACCGTCAAATACTGGCATTATTAAATGCATTTTAATGTTCAATTCCATACCCCTGCAAAATTACGATTTCCTTGCGAAAGCTATGGGTTCAAGGAACGAACCCCACTTTTCTGGCCCCTCTAGCTCAGAGTAAACTCTTACTAATTGCAAAGAAATCTGCAATTTACTGCAATTTCTCTATTACCATTATCACTCTGTAGATGCCATTTTTTCCCTGCATATTGATCTTATCAAATTCAAGTAATTAATAAGGATGTGACTTGAATTTATGGGTCAATTTTGCCTAGTAATTGGCCCTTAACTATCTGTGGAAAGGCCAGAAGAGTGTCTTATATAGATCTAGACTGACAATAGATGACTTTTGTATCCTTATTTGGGCTTCTGCTCTAACTTCTTCACTCATAGTTGTAATTCCTGTCATAGCTTTTGGGATGGAAGGCCTAGAGTATTTGTGATTTTTTGGTTTGGATTTTTTGCAGTCTCAAAGTGTTTTTAAGGCTAACAACCCCAGAGATTTTACAGTGTGATGGGCATAGTTTTGACACCTGAAATATACAGAATGTGACCATTAGATCCTGTCAACTGTCAGGATTTTCTCCCACATGATTTAATCTTGTATATAGGCAAAAGTTTGACCCCATTTAGCAGAGATGACATTAGAAAGATCTGTATGCTGGTGGATTTATCAATTTTTTCCTTTTCTGTTTCAGATTCTTTGCAATTCTAGCTTGAAAATGGAGGTTGAAGTTCCGGTTGACTAGCACTGTTTGCAATCTATTCTTTTGCAATGCACAATGAACTCTGAGAGGAAGACGCAATTATAATCTATCAGTACATTTTAAACCAGGTTTTACATGTATTTTGTACCATTGTCTGTCTTATATTTTCCATGAATAATAAAGTTTGTGTATTTTGACAAAGCTTGGTTTTCTGTAGATTATTCAATCCTTATCGTTGTTTTTCAATTGATTCAGTCTCCAATGTTGTCTTACTCCCCTTTTGTATATAGGACTGTAGACGCAAGGAGCTAGTCAGGGCTGTGCTGCATGATTTGCTGGCTCCAATTTATGGACTCCAACTTCACATCTTTGTCGGCTCCACATTTGGCTTTCTTCCTTTTTTTTTTTATTTATTTTTTATTTATTTTTTTATTTTTTACTTTTTTTAATTTTTTAATTTTTTGTTTTTGGTTAATAATACACAACGAGCGCAATGCCTTTTACAAGAGGTGAGAGGCGAGAGGGTTGTGGAGGCTTGAGCTTGACATCGGGAGGAAATGACATTAGATATGGTCATGGCATTAGAATTGTTGGCTTTAGTTTTGGAGTTATCGGTTCAAAGTTTCAGAGATTATCGGTTCATGATTTCAGATTTAGAGGAAGTCAAATCAACTTTTGAAGGAATAGTTTTGTTTCGGTATTAATGGCTTCGGTTTTGATTTGAGAATCAGAATTGAAAAAATAACAAACATTTTAAAACAACTAAAAAAAGAGAGGAAGTTGATGAGGCATGATTCGAATGCTACTCGGTGCTGTATCCAGGTGCAGAAACGCGACAAGACACCTATAGTCCTAAAGAGCCTAGCCCCTTCGAACCCTAAAAATATTGATCTGAACAGTGCGGCCGACGAGCATGTGCATCCAGTAAGACTGAACGCTTGCCCCCTATACCCGATTAATGGCTACTGAATACTAAAGGAACCGAACATTTTTATTTTCAATTGGTAATACTCAATTGAATCTAATCTTGATTAAATTTCTTATTTTAATACAAAACGTATCTTTTGGATAAATGAGGAAATTCTTGAGTATCTAATTGATTAGAGAAAAAATCTTCCCGTATAATTCAACTTCCTAAATGATAATAATTTCAAATTTTTGATATTTAGAATTTGAAATTCTTGGATTATCTCATAAGGAAATTAGGGTTGTGACACTTCGAGATCATACGACTTTAGGAGAGACATTATGTAAAAGCTCTTGATACATCAAACCAGGTAAATTCTCTGAACTTGATACAGAATACATAAAAGTCATAGGGAGATCCGTCATCATTTCCTCTCTGTCTGTTTATCCTTTCGAAAACCGCTCTTTCTGATTTGAATGTTGGAGCTTCTCTCGCCGGAGTATCCTCTGATGATCTTTTGCAAGTTTCAAGCCTCCTTATTGAGTATCCGTTTGAGTCACAAAGAGCCGGATTTGTAGAGTCAATACTCACCTCTAACAGAATGACACCATCCGTGAGAAACAGACTAATCATTAGTTTTCTCACCAACTTTCTATCATTGAACAAAATATGGTTATAGTTAAGATAAAATGGTCGGTCATCAGATTCGACGACGATGATTTAGTCGGAGTTGACGCTAATGGTCCTCTGGTCGTTATTATCAAAATGGAGTCTCATACGGTAAAAAGGGTTCTTATCGACCAACGCGCAGATTGTGACATCCTTACCTGAGATACTTTTCATCGAATGGGTCTCAATTCCTCGCGTCTTCAGCCCCCAACTGGATCCCTCAAGGGATTATCTTACGAATGCATCTACCCAGAGGGAATCATTCCCCTCACTGTCACTTTAGGGACTTCTTTTAACCACGCAACTGTCAAAACCACCTTCTATATGGTGAAACTATTCTCACCGTATAACGCCATCCTTGGTCGATCGAGTCTGGACGAACTGGAAACACTACCCAGCACTAGACACATGATGATGAAGTTCAGAATATCGGAAGGGATTGCTACTATTTGCAGTGATCCCGACCCCTATGCCCTCTTTGTTGACAGAGACAGGAAAGGAAACTTTCCTATCGACACCTACAGCTCAAAGGTGATATCGAACCAGCGAACAAACCAGAATCAGGAGAAGAGGTAATTGAGATCCCTTTGATTGATGAGACCAATCGAACTATTTGGATTGGGGCTAGCTTGTCTGTGCCCTTACGAGAAGCTATTGTCGACTACTTGCAATGGCACTCCAAAGTTTTCGCTTGGTCTCCCGAGAACATGCCTGACATTGATCCGTCAGTCATTGTTCATAAGTTAATCGTAAACTTTGGCTACAAGCTGGTCAAACAAAAGAAGAGAGTGTTTGTCTTCTAACGACAATGAGCCATCCAATAAGAGGTCCAAAATCTACTATCCGTCGAATTCATCCACAAAGTCAAGTATCTCGAATGGTTAGCCAACATGGTCCTGGTGAAGAAGACCAACGACAAATGGAGGATGTGCATAAACTTTACAAATCTCGACAAAGCATGTCCAAAATACAGTTATCCCATTCCGAATATCGATAAGTTGATGGACAATTTTTCAGGCCACCAACTTTTAAGTTTTATGGATGCCTATTCAGGGTACAATCAAATACGAATGGCGCCTGAGGACGAAAATAAGATGAATTTCATCACTAAGTTCGGTACATACCATTATTGAGTTATGCCTTTCGATCTAAAGAATGCGGAAGCAATCTTCCAACGGTTGGTTAACGAAATCTTTAAAAATCAAATCGGTCGAAACGTATAAGTGTACGTAGATGACATGTTTGTAAAAAACACCAATGTTGAAACTCATGTTGCCGACCTTGAGGAAACCTTTCAGATGCTCGAACACTATAACATGTGACTGAATCCTGCCAAGTGTATTTTCAGTATCGCGTCAAGCAAGTTCTTGAGTTTTATGATCACCAATCGTAGGATTGAGGCAAATCCCGGGAAGATATAGGCCATCTTAGATATGTTGTCGTCTCAAATATTTAAGGAAGTACAACGTCTTACTGGTCGGATAGCGGTTTTAAGCCGATTCATATCAAAAGTTGGGGAAAAGTACGAACCTATCTTTGTCACTCTAAAGAGATCCCACAATTTGCATGGACACCTGAGTGCCAAACGGCCTTCGAGCAGCTCAAAAAATACCTTATGACTCATTCGCTACTCTCTCGACCGATTCCTAGTAAGAAACTTTACCTTTACCTCTCTATTTCTAATCGGGCACTTTGCTCTGTCCTTGTAAGATAGGACTCAACTGCTCAAAAGCTGATCTATTACATCAACCAGATACTTGAAATCAATTATCGATCAATCGAGAAGATAACATATACACTAGTTATTTCGGCCTGACGACTTCGGCCATACTTTCAAGCTCATACCATCTGGTGCTTACTAACTAACCGTTGAAACAAATCTTCCAGAAGAGAGACACATCCGGTTATTTAATCAAATGGAGTGTTGAATTGGGTGAATTCAACATCCAATATAAGTCTCGACCAGCGATCAAAGGTCAAATCTTGGCCAACTTTATTCTCGAATGTACCCTCCCGGTTACAGGTACACCTGAGTTCACCAGCAGCTCTAACAAATGGTCATTGCCAGACTAGACCATACATGTTGATAGATCCTCAAATTTTTTGGGTAGTGGCGTCGGGCTCATACTGATGGGTTCGGACAATTTCAAAGTGGAATATACTATTTGTTTCGACTTCAGAGCCACCAACAACTAAGCCAAGTACGAAATCTTGTTGATGGGACTCTGAATCATAGCCAATATGGGGGCCCGAAGTGTTCGGATATTTACTGATAGTCAACTGGTAGTCAAGCAGGTCAAAAGGGTCTATGAGACAAAAGACCCAACTATGGCCAAATATCTAAGTAAATTACGCGAGACGATAACAAGACTAAAAAGAGTCAACATCCAAGAAATCCTTCGCTCAGAAAATGCGAGAGCTAATACACTTTCCAGGTTGACCAACTCAGATTCAATTGCCTTTAGTCAAACGATCTATATCGAAACTTTGTCGTACCCTATCATCGATGAGCCTGAAAGGGTCGTGGCAACGGACCAGCCTCCTAGTTAGAAAGATCCAATTGAGGCATACTTGAGAGACAACTGACTGCCCGACTTGCCGCTGAAGGTAGCCAAGCTAAAGCGAAAGGTTACACATTACGCAATCATTGATGGAAGACTGTACCGAAAGTCTTTTATTCATCCCTACTTGAGATGCCTGACCCCATAAAAGGGAAAATATGTTTTTCGGGAGATCCACGAAGGGATATGCGGTAATCATCTGGGGGCTCAAAATCTAGTCCATAAAGCTTTACAACAAAGATACAACTAGCTAGCTATGAAAATCGATTCAAACGATTATATCAAAAAGTGTGACAAGTGCTAATGATTCTCTTCGATTCCACGATAGCCCTCTACCAAGCTTAGCCCCATGGCGGGACCATGACCATTTACCCAATGGGGAATGGATATCCATGGACTGTTCCCACCAGCTATCGGACAAAGAAAATTTCTTATAGTAGCTATCGATTATTTCACCAAGTGGGTGGAGACCGAACCTCTAATCTAGATAACAACAACTAAAGCCCATTCATTCGCATGGACTCACATAATCACTCGGTTTGGCATACCTCAGTCCTCATCACAGGCAATGAAAAATAATTTGACAATGCTAACTTTCGAGAGTTTGCACGAAACTAGAGATCGACCATCGATTCTCATCGGTAGCTCATCCACAAACGAATGGACTCGCAGAGATAACCAACAGAACGATCCTCCAAGGACTAAAGACCATGTTAGACAAAGCCAAAAGACTATGGATAGACGAACTCTATAGTATCCTCTGGTTGTACTGCACCATACCTCGAAGGGTAATTGGAGAGACTCCATTCAGCCTAACATATAGAAGTGAAGCTGTCATACTGGTAAAGATTAGGATCCACTCGCTTCGGGTGACCCAGTATGATTTTGAACAGAACGAATCTGCCTTGCATGAACATTTAGACCTACTCCCTAAACTGTGAGAATTTGCATCTACTCGAATGGCTATGTATCAATAGCAAATGACACAGTACTACGACGAGTCAGAAGCTGAACATTTAACCCAGGTGATCTGGTGCTGAGGAAAGTGGAAGCTACCGGCCAACTCCAACCCAAGGGCAAATTAGCCCATAACTGGGAAGGCCCCTATCAAATACGCTTTATGGTTCGCTTGGGGGCTTATCACCTCAATAATCTGGATGGATCAACCATGCCCAGGATCTGGAATGTAGAGAACTTGCGGATCTACTATCAGTAAATCATATCGTTTCTCCTTCGACCAAGGTATCTCCTATCGAGTAAACCCCTTACGATTTTCCTTTTGATAGTTCTATCATTCCATTCCTAATGCTTCCACTCCGGTCAATTGTTACCTACCAAAGGGATTTATTTCCCCGAATAGACTTTAGTCGCCCTATCCTACCGAAGGGATCTATCTCCCCGAACGGACCTTAGTCTCCCTGTCCTAACTAAGGGATCTATCTCCCTGAAAGATTTTAGTCACCTCATCTTAGCAAAAGAATCTAATTCCTTGAGTGGATCTTGGTCAAAAGAGCCGGTACCATCAATTAAGTTTTATCAATGGACAACAGAACATACTCCTATCAACCTGGAAAGCGTGAGTACAAACACCCAGTGTCTTTCACACAAGTGAGTCGATCACATAAGTGGCCCAACGTACGAAAAAAATTCTGACAGACACAACTGATGACAAGTAAGTAGAGCAAATCTTTTTTATTTCCATATGATTAATACATGTTTGATTATATGAGCAATTACACTTTATAATTCTCTCGGTCGGACCAATTACATCAAAAGATATATGACTAAATCGCCTCTATCATTCGACAACACTGAAGAGTACAAAAACAATAAAAAGAGGAATAACAAAAAATAAACAGTAGCCCCAAGAACTGAAAATTATAGAAACCATAAGTAAAACTCACATACGACAATCTATAACCCTACTGATACAATAGGACTGTCAAAAGAGGGACAAACTGATCGAGAAAGGATTCAAAGGATGCCTCAGAATATCATCAAACTTTCTTCCATCACCTAGCTCCCTACACACAATCGATATACCCTGCCACCTGACTTGAAAGGAAACTATTTTCTAAATCCGAGTTAGGGGCCCTGATAGGAACCTTGATGAAGCCCATCACGGCATTCGGATGGTGAATGGCATGACGAGTCCTCATACCAACAATCCCCATTCTTGATGAGACCTCATACCAATAGAAGCAACTCACGCTACTAAGCTTTGCAAATCTGGAGTGTTCTTTTGAGAATCCCTCATGGAGGATAACCCTCACAAGAAGAAAACTCATAGGCATGAAGAAACTCGCTGAAATAACGCAAGGTCCCACAATCTCTATTTATAGAGAAGAAGAAATCTCTTCAAATCTCTGAGTGATTGAGGTGCTCCTCTAAGAAGCATGAGAATTAAATGGGAAAGATCATACCGCCTCACATTCCTGCACTGCATTAATTTTAAGTGGGCGGTGAAACACATTAATACTGGCGGAAGTTGAAACGGTTGAGACAAAAAGGGGAACTTATATCCCATCTGCTTTAATTTCATATTAGTTGTAAGCTTTCGTGCCTTTCTAACTTCTTGAGAAGTAAACTTCACTCATGGCGCCTCTTCTACAAATTGACACCATGAGTCGGGAGCAAATAATGAGTCACGATCTGAACACCACTTGATGCGGTATCTGGGTGCAGAATCCCGACAAGACACTTATAGTCTTGAAGGGTCTAGCCCCTTCGAATCTTGAACATATCGATCTGAACAGCGTGACTGACGAGGAGGTGTATCCGATGAAGATCGAACGTCTACCCCCTCTACCGGACCGATAACTAATGAATATTAAAAAAACCAAACACTTCTACTTCCAATTGGTCATACTCAACTGAATCTCATCTTGATTAAATTTTCTATTTTAATACGAAACGTATCTCTTGGATAAAGAAGAAAACTCTTGAGAATCTAATCGATAAGGGAAAGAATCTTCCCGTATAATTCAACTTTCTAAATGATAACAATTTCAAATTTTTGATATTTAGAATCCAGAATTCTCGGATCCCCTTATAAGGAAACTAGAGTTGTGGTGTCCCGGGATCATATGACTCTAAAAGAGATAATATATGAAAGCTCTAGATACATCGAGTCAGGTAAGCTCTCTGAACTTGACACAAAACATACAAAAGTCATAGGGAAATCCGTCCTCCCTTCCTCTCTGTCTGTTTATCTTTTCGAAAACCATTGTTTCTGATTTGAGCGTTGGAGTTTTTCCTACCGGAACATCTTCCGGCGGTCTTTTATAGGTTTCAAATCTCCTCATTGAGTAATACAAGGAGTCGGATTTGTGGAGTCAAAACTCACCTCCAACAAAAGCATTTGAATTTAATTTTTGTTTTCAAAAATTGAGTTGCATATACATTTTCATTGAGTTTTAACATTGGTTGGTTCGGCAGGAAGGGTGTTGAGACCCTTTAAACATGCGCGGGTTCAACTCATCATGGGAATGAAGCAGACCGGGAGACCTCTATTGAAAAAGGTCCGATAGCAGGTCGACTCAGATTAATCGAAGTGAAACTCTAAATACTGAGAGGTCAGAGACAAAAAAAAAAATCTTCATCGGGTGTAGAAGCATAAAATTACATGTAATTTAGGGGTGTACCTTAAGCTTTCAACCCTTTTTGTAATTTTTATAAATATTGTATAGTTTTATTTAAAAAATTATTAGTACTAACCGACATGGTAAATTTGAAAATAAAAATATGATATAACTCATTATATTTAATAAATAATTCTAAAATTATTAATATTATGACTTATAAATATTTAATTTTTAATAAAAAGGAACTGCCAATTTGGACTCTTAATTTTTGGTTTTCTAGAATCAGGAACTGGAATCGATCCTTATAAATAAGGTTCCGATTCTAATTTTGGTTCTAAAATCATGAACTAATGAATGATTTTTTGAATCGTTAACCATAGTTATGCTCGATCCAGTTTTACAGTTCAGTCGAACCGTGACCGTGGCTAAATAAGATCCCTTGGCTTCCTTTCCCACAAAAAGAGTAAAAATGCTTTTCTTTTCTTCTTTTTCTTTTGCTTGGTACCTGCTACTTTGTTTGTTGACCTGATATTTCCCAAAATTTTCCTTCTGTTCACTATAAGAAAACAGAGCTTCAGCGTTGGAATTTTGCGACGGAAAGAAATACGTTGTAAACTGTGATGGTTTATCGACCGAGGAAGGCAATAATTATTGAACAGATTAGCAAGGGAAATATCGTCGGATACTCCAATGGAATAACAGATGAAAATAATCCGTCGCTGATTCGATCGCTACGGTTCGACACGATGACTTGTGGACGAATTACCAACGGATTTAACAATGGAATAGAGACGATATTCCGTCGCTAAGTCCGTTGCTGAATCAATTAAAAAAACCCCACGGTATTTTGACAGATAACGCTGGTCAGACTTTGCGATGGAAATTACTGATGGAGTGTTATCCGTCTGTAATCCGTTGTTAATATAACTTAATGCCCCCATCTGACAATGCTTTGGACTTGTTTTTTTTCAACCTTTTTTTCACTCTCTGTCTCTACTCCGTTCGTCTCCGCGGATCATTGTCTGCATCGATTACCCTTGCCTCAGAGATGCCGTTATTTCGTGGTTTCTGACCTCAGAGCTTTGAGTACGTATTCAGTCTCTCATCGGGTTTGGGGTTCACCTTGGGCATCACCGACACCGGTCTCTATCGAAGTAGGCACTTCGTCCTTCCGGTCTTCAGAATTGGCTGATTCGTCATAAGTTAAGGTTTATTCTTTGACCGTCACATGATTTGCATTTACAATTAAAGTTGTAGTAGGGTTTGCCATCAAAGAACCAAATTTTAGGGTTCTTCAAATTTTTAGGGTTTTCCCAAAATTTTTAAGGATTTACAAAATTTTAGGGTTCATGAATCACATTAACATTACAACTAAATTTGTGCTATCAATATTATGTGGGTGCAGTGATCTAGTTTGCCATCTCTCTGAGCCGTGGATTGGGTCTCTGAGTCTGCTTGAAGGCGTTGCTCTGAACATCACGGGAGAGTTTTAATGATTAGGTAGTGATGAAGAAGATGTCAGCTGAGCCTTTGACTTTGCCTCCTACATAATTGTTACAAGTCTATGAATCTCATCCTTATGTCCGTGTCCACCTTTTTGCATTTGATTTTTTTTTGTTGCATTTTGCATTTGATTTTAGGTTAGCTTTCATATTCCTGAGTTTTGAATTTGATTCTGAAACGTATGATTAGGTCATTTTATTTTTCATCTTAATATATATATATATATATATATATATATATATATGATTATATTTTTTAATTTTATGAGTGAAAAGCTAAGATGCAAATACAATAAACAAAAGATTTAAATGTGCTCTCCTTAAAATTTATATTTCAAAATATTATCATCTTTATTTAATGAATAGGGCATTCAATCCAGGAAGCATTAAGGTATATGGAATTTGATATATCCAGAGTATCAAAGAATCTACAATTGGTCACCCACAAAGCTCAAGAAGACCCTAACACCAATTGAAAAATGTTGGCAGCAAAGAGAAATACTGAATTGTTTTCAGCTTACATGGCTATTTGTTGGTTTTTTTTTTTTTTTTTTTTTTTTTGAGGCAGAAATAAAGTGTAAAAAAGAGCAAAAATAATAAGAACTTTTTCAATTGCAAAAGACATACTTTTTATTTAATCATAAACCTCAACTTATACCCAAAAAAAATGTAAATTGAAATGAACAAAAATTAAAGAATATTGTTAAGGTCACAACAACCGGTAACAAATAACTAGAAAATCTAAAATAAAAAATTCCTGCAAATCAAATCATCACATGATCTTCTAACTAATTTATTTATTTATTTATTTGTAGCATATTTTTCACAGGCTTCAGCAAAGCTTCAACCATATCATATCCACATCACTAACAGTTCTATAGCAGTAACTCCCGAGGTATTATATTCAACATTGCTCCTTAATTTTGGAGTTGCATACTCCAAGCCTTTGTCTCGAAAACTCGCAGCAGCCTTAAGAAATGCCTTGGCTAAAATGTCAACATTCTGATTTTCTATTTTGCAATAGATCAATTGTATTTCTCCTTCCTTTGTATCTCTTTCAGAAAATAGAGTTTCAACTTGAAATGTTTTGTTTTGCCATAAAGCATAGGATCTTTTGCAAATGAAATTGTAGCTTGATTGTCCACAAGTGTTTGTGTACTTTCTCCTTGCTCCATATGCCAATTAGCCATTAATTTCATGATCCAGAGAGCTTGATTCATAGCAGTAACAGAAGCTACATATTCTATTTCTGCTATGGATTAAGCAATGACTTCCTACTTCTTAGAACACCACACAAAAATATTAGAACTAGAATTAAAACAATAACCTAATGTACTTCTTATATCATCAACTCAACTCGCCCCATCACTATCAGAAAAACCATAGAGACTAAAATATTAGAACTAGAATTAAGTATGTATTTTGTGCACATTTGGTTTTGTATTATTTTCGTAGTATTCAAAAATTTTGAACCTTCTAAACTTAGATAATGAGTTATTGTAGGTGCGTTAGCTTGAGCACCATATCCTCGAGCATTTGGTTCCTTCCCTAAGAGAAGACGTCTCAAGTGTGCGTTCTTTCATAACATGTCGGTGAGTTCAGTTCCCTTACATACCATTTGTTTTTATCTTCTTCCTTGGTCGTCAAAATTTTCTACGTTTGATATGATTATGATGAGGCAATGACTTGTACTTTGATGTTCATTTGTAGAGGAAATATTGTATTTCTCTATATTTCAATTTTTTTCCTTCTATATTTTAGGCATGCTGCAACTTGTGGATTAGGGTTAAGTATGTGACAAGCTTTCATGCATAATGAGAAATCTGATAATATATTCATTGTTTCTTTACGGTATATACTTTGACATGGCGTCCATTGATCATAGTTGGATGTATCGTCGCTTAAGTAATGGGTACTTGACTGATGATTTTTTTGAGGGTGTTAATGAGTTCTTGAATTTTGCATGTTCTCAACATCAGTTCATGGATGGATGCAATATTAGATGTCCTTGCAAGAAATGTCAGAATCATAAATTTTTAAGTCGAGATGAAGTTGCGGTGCACTTGTTTTCACGCGGGTTAATTAATGGTTACACCAAGTGGGTTTGTCATCGAGAAGTAAGAAATGAAAAATCAATGGAAGGACCATCATCTAGATGTAGAGAGGATATGGGGGGTCCACATAGTTCCTTAGTTGTGGATGCGTTAGGCCTTCAAATAAATTGGAATTGTAGTTATGATGAGATGAATCTTGACATTACTGAGCCACCTAATCCGGATAAGGCAATGTTTTATGACTTGTTGAAATCTACTGAAGAGCCATTATGGAATGGGTGCAAAATGCAAACAACATTGTCAGCTGTATCACAATTGTTGAATTGCAAGTCAGAGTTCAACATGAGTAAGGCATGTTTTGATCTGATTAATGGGATTATCCAAACAATGTTACCTGAAGATTCTAAGTTGACAAGCAATTTTTACGGAGCAAAGAAACTATTGAAAAAACTTGGACTTAGGTATGAGAAAATTGATATTTGTGAGAATTATTGCATGTTATATTATAAAGAAAATCGGGATAGGATGGAATGTGTAGTATGTGGTCATTCTCAATACAAAATAAGAAATGAACGTAGTGGACAATACAAGAAAGTACCAAGAAAGGTGTTACGTTACTTGTCACTAACACTAAGACTTCAAAGGCTTTATATGTCAAGACCTACATCAGAGCACATGACATGGCATGCTAGGCATCAACGTAGTGATGATGAAGTTGTTACACACCTAGCCCATAGTGAGGCATGGGAGCAATTTGATTGTACCCATCCATCTTTTGAGTCCGAACCTCGAAATGTGTGCTTAGGGTTATGCACAGATGGATTTAACCCGTTCGGTCAGTCAACGGTTCCTTACTCTTGTTGGCCAATATTCATAACTGTGTACAATTTGTCTCCTTCTATGTGTATGAAGCAGCCATTCATTTACCTGATTCTGATTATCCCGAGGCCAAGAAATCCGACAAAGCATATTGATATCTTCTTGAGACTCTTGATTGAGGAATTGAAAATGTTATGGACAAAAGGTGTTAACGCATATGATGTTTCAAGAAAACAAAACTGTCAAATGAGGGCAACACTTCTATGGACAATAAGTGACTTCCCTATTTATGCGATACTGTCTGGCTGGAGCACTCATGGGAAGTTATCCTGCCCTTATTGCATGGAGAACACGAAGAGTTTTGTCCTTGTTAATGGATGCAAAACGTTATTTTTCGATTGTCATCAACAATTTCTTCCTATTAATCATCCTTATCGAAAGCAAAAGGATAAATTTTGATAAGGAAAAGTTGAATTTGATGCGCCTCCACCTCGACTCTGTGGTGAAGAAATGTTTTCTCGCGTTTCTTATCTTCTAGATTATATTTGGCACAAAATATGGTAAACAGACTATGCACAAAATATGGTAAATAGACTATTCAAGGCTTTGAGATTGAACATAATTGGGTGAAAAGAAGTATATTCTGGGAGTTGCCTTATTGGCAAACACTTCTTAATCGGCATAACTTGGATGTGATGCATGTTGAGAGAAATGTGTTTGAAAATATTTTCAACACTATTATGGATGTTAAAGGAAAAACCAAAGATAACGTTAAGGCGAGACTCGATTTGGAGTTATATTGCAAAAACCGAGAATTACACTTGAGTGAAGTGAATGGGAGGATTTTGAAGCCTAAAGCAGCATATACATTACATAGAGATCAAATATTAGATGTATGTCGATGGGTGAAAATTTTGAAATTTCCCGATGGATATGCTTCAAATCTGGCTCGGTGTGTGAGCTTGGAGGAAGGCAAATTTTATGGCATGAAGAGTCATGTCTGTCACGTCTTTATGCAGAGATTGCTCCCCCTTGGTTTACGTGACCTTGTGCCAAATCTTATATGGGATGCTATAACAGAACTCAGTAATTTTTTTAGAGACTTGGGTGTGACTGAGTTGCGTAAACATCATATGGTGATATTGGAGACAAATATAGTTGAGACGCTTTGCAAACTTGAGAAAATCTTTCCTCTAGCTTTTTTTGATAGTATGGAGCATTTGCCGGTTCACTTAGCTTATGAAGCTAAAGTGGGCGGACCTGTTCAGTACAGATGGATGTATCCATTTGAGAGGTAATGTTTCAACATAATTTCATTATTAACAATATTAATTAATTTGATAATTACAGTAAAATATTTTGTAGGTGTATGTCTCGCTTAAAGAAGAAAGTGTGGAATCGAGCCTGCGTTGAAGGCTCCATATGTGAGGACTACATTATTGAGGAGATTTCAATATTTTGTTCCTTTTACTTTGAACCACACATTTAAACAAAGTTGAACCGAGTTCCTCGAAATAATGATGAGGGAGCTATTCAACCAATGGGGAGATTTTCAATATTTTCTACGGCTGATCGTCCAATTGGGGAATGTCATCATAGATTTCTTCTGAATCTGAGTACAAGGCTGAAGTCATATATATGTTATTGAATTGTATTGAGCTCAATGAATTTATAGAGTAAGGTTCTTGAGACTCAATTACATTTTCTCTTGAATTGGATATTAAAAGTTAATGACATGTTGCATTGATATTTTGCGTAAGATTTTTTATGATGTTGTTAGACAAGAAAATCCAAATCTTACGGATGAGCAACTTGAAAGAAGGCATGAAAACGAATTCGCAAGTTGGTTAAGACGTTTCGTAAGTAGTGCATTATCTTTACAACTTTATTCAATTTTCAATTAAGATGGATGTCATCATTTTATTTAACAATGTGATCATTCTTCCTTGTATTAATAGGCATCAGATGATAGAAATTATATCTCCAAAAATATGGCAGATATAGCACAAGGGCCTTCACGCTCAGTGAAATGTTGTAACAAATATTTTGTTAATAGCTTCAAGTTTCATACACACGAGTATGGATAGGATAAATAAACGATGAATAGCGGTGTATGTGTGAAAGGGAGTTGTTATAATGATTTTGAACGTGATTTCTATGGTATGTTGATTGATGTAATAGAGTTAGAGTACTTTGGAGTTGGTAATAGGCTGGTTTTATTTAAGTACATTTGGTATGATACTAAAAAAGGAATTAGGGTGTACCCTCCTCACGGTCTTGTTGAAGTTAATCATAAATCAAGACTGCATTCTAATAAGCCTTTTGTGTTGACTTCACTAGCATAACAAGTGTACTACACACCATACCCATCTAAGAAGAGAGAGAGAAGTGATTGGTGGGTTGTATGTAAAACTAAGGGTTGACGGGCAACAAATGATGGTGTAACACTTCCGCTTGTAGCTGAAACCTTTTATCAAGAAGAAGAACCATCAATTCCTATTGTTGTTGAGCGTACCAAAGAGCGCGATGATTCAAGACTTGTGATTGTTGAAGCAATGAAAGAGATTAATTTTAGTGAACTACCACAAGCTGAACAAAACCGCTTTGATTTTTCGGTAGCTGGTGAAGAAGAAGAAGATGAAGATGAAGATGAAGATGAAGATGAACAGGAACAGGAGGAAGAAGAAGAAGAAGAAGAAGAGTTTGATTCGGCCAAAACAGAGAGAGATGGAGAATTTGGTTCCGATGATGGCGAGGATGACATGAAATAAGTAGATAGTCCTTTGACTTATGTATTTGTATGTTTTCAAATTCCGACATATATGGTTTTGTAGCATTTACATTATAATGTAATTATTATTTATCTCTTGTACGTTGTTTGTATTTATTTATTTGTATCATCTTTTTTTAATATGCGACATTTATCTAAATGTTGTGTTATACAATTGGTTCAAACCAATGTAGTTATGTAAAACAGATATGGTTCGAGGCAGAGGAGGGAGATCCAGGGGAAGCTCTAGGAGCGGGAATGAGAGTAGTAGAGGGTCAACGCATTTTAGTGATACGACGGACACCATTGCTCAAGTTGACGCTCCAATTCCTGAGGTTGACCCTAATGTCAGTTCCTCTGGCACTCACGGTAGAGGCCCTAATCGTAGAACTGATGTGCCTATCCCTTTAGATCGTAGAACATTTATCGAATCGGCTAATCATACGTAAGTCATTAAAGTTTGATTCAATTTAATTTTATTGTGTTAAAGTAATTTAATGTAATAAATTATAATATTTTGTTGGGAATTAGCTTTCTTGATCCTAAAATTGTTCGTGCTATTACTAAGGCGATTAAGGGACATCTTACTGGTGCGTGGCCTATGTGGAGCATGGTGCCAAAGGAGACCAAGACCGGCCTATGGGAGAAGTTTCAAGTTAGAATTTATTTCAGAAAAAGTCTAAAGGTAGTTTCATTCACGCGACCCCATATTCTCTTTGTATTGCATTATCTTGTCCAAATCAGAAGGTCCACAATGTGTTGAATATCAAGTGTATGTCACATTCATGCAATCTTTTGAAAGATGAGTTCTTGTTTGATGGGTCCACGCAAAAGGGGCATTCCCAAAAATTTCATCTTTTTGAGTGAAAGGAAAAAGTGATGACTTGGTTGGCCCACATGTTAGGACAAGAGTTAGAGCCCTTCCTTTCTTCTCCCTTTTTCATTTTCTGACAGTGATAAAGAAAAATTATAGGCTGAAGGAAGAATGAACCTACCACCATATAGTTAATTGCCTTGAAAATGTGGGTGAGAGAGGGGGGATGTGTTTCTGTTTGCGTTGGGCAACCCTCCACTCACATCCCATCAACAACCTTATATGATATTTATGTCATGCATAGGACAAATTGCCGTTGTTATTTTCCCTCTTTATTTGCTTTATTTAGTTTATCAGATTATACTAAAGATCACCATACCTTGTTGAAGACAGTCCTCTATCTGAGGAACTTCAATAACTCTGACAGGATCCACCAAGACTAACTGGGCGGTGATGAAACTAGATAATCATCAAAAATGGCATTCTTTCTGCTGCACCATCCTTATATTAAACAACAGATATTTTGGTAAGCCAGATCTTCCATGTTTAAACTCGAATAACAAATGAATATGAAACAATCAGACTTATAGCAAGGTTCTTGGATTTCCTTGCACTTGTTAAATAAGCAAGAAGATATCCAACCCATATAAATGTTCAGAGCAATGCTACTATGTTTGCCCATCACAGAATGAGAATGTCATTGTCCATGCGAGAGCTTGTTGAAATCACATTGGTTCGTACAAGTGATAAATATAACTAAACATCCATTCCGAAGAGTATGAAATAAAGTATAAGCAGAGGAGAAGGGAGCAGCCCTCCTTTGGGCACGGGGCCAGAAATTTCAAGAGAAAAATTTATGTATACAATCTCAGAAATTATAGCTCAAATATTGTTTGCCCCCTTAAATGATTATAAGCCCTCCTTGAAATTATAAGCTATAATGTAGGTTGTATCCCTAGATGTAAATTTCTGATTTCGTATCTAAGTATAAAAGAATCAAGACTCTTGAACATCCGTTATGATAGAACAGACATTAAGGGTCTGAGCTGTGAACAGTTTGTTTGCTTCATGGATATGGTGCATCAAGAATACTTGGGATAAATCTCACATGCACTCACACACACACAAACAAAGAAAGGAGTTGCATTTTATGAGCTAGCTATGTGCATATCGCCTTTCAAGTCCTAGCCAATGTAAGACCATAACATACAAAATCTAAATAATGAAGTTAAATTTCTCCAAAAAACTTACATATCTCCAGCCAAGAATTTGCTGGCAAGAGCTGCAGTATATGTCATTTACAGTATGCCATCCACTTAAAAGTTCCCGCTCTTCACTAGGCCCTAGAGATATGTTGACCCTGAAAAAATCCCAACACCAAGATTATCAGCATTATAGAAAAATTAGGATCATTAACATGGAAATCACCATTACTTGCTTTTTGTTAGAGGTCATTCTTTTAATGCACTTATGTGACCAGTCTACTGTGTCTCTGTCTTAAGTGGCCTCAACTGACATAAGGGGAACATTCCTCCCGCAATAAGTTAGATCTCATCCTCCCTTCCTCTGACCTACAAAGCATTGTTACTCCTAATTAGCTGCATGTCCTTGTATCCAACATCACATATCAAACTTCCGCAATACTTGCAGGTCACCTCTCAAAAATACCATATGATTTGTCAATTTTTTGGTTCCGCTATGAATGCATGAAAATAGTTCATGCCATAAAAATAACAAGAAAGGAGGGAAATTGTGATGTAACTGACTAAAACTTTTTGGTGGTTCCATTCTTACTATTGTAATACTCTTGTTACTCATTAGTTGTTATGGGATTTCCTTCAAAATTATTTTACTGTTAGCTTTGGAAGCCAATTGTTTTTCCTAATTATAAAACTTGACTAGTAACTTTCTATTGGTAAACATGTTGGTAGAATCTTCTTTTCTGGATTTATTGATCTTGAATTAAAAGGCGTGTGAGACATATTAGATATTGTGGTAGGATAGGATGAGTGTTTATGTGAAATGTGTTAGCTTCTGTGTTGGTTGAATTTATTAGCAATTGGGTTTAAATCTATATATGATTTTCTTGATTAGTACATGCTTTAGTTAGAGTATATCAAATGCTTTTCTGCTCGGCTTCGGGCTCTTATTATCAACATGCTAATGAGGTTTATTTCTCAAATGTCAATGAAGTTATCCTATTCCCATTGGTTGCTGAATTGCAAGATAAGTTTGTCCATATACTCAGGAGATAATAATGCCCACATAACTGAGAGGGTTCTACCTGATGGTTGCTTTTGCATTCTGCTTGCCACAATTCATTTCAGTTACTGTATTGAGTGTCTTTCGAGTAACCGCAACATCTGACAGAGTAGAGCAAGAACTGTTCTTGGCTTGTGGAGGTTGAATTCCTCTCCAATTCCTCTCCGAATGACACCTAATGTGGCCATTCAAAGACTTTGGTGAAGGAAAAATCTAGTGACATATGTAACATATGGCTGTGTTTTCTTCTTCCTCTTCTTCTTTAATCATCATCTGATTGTGATCATCATCAACTCCACCATTGATGCTTGCATTCCTGATTTCGCGGTCTCTTTTCAAAATCTTCTTCGGACTCTTTTGTTTGAGCTTTGGAGACAAATGGGTTTTCTTTGGATCGTGAATGTGAACTCTCATGTGACCTCCCAAAGCTTTTCCTTAGCAGAACCCTTTGTTACAGAAGCTGCAGATTTTGTGATCCCCCATTTGAACACCTTCTTCTTCTTTGTCCTTATCTTCTTTTTCATTAGTAATTACTCTTCTGATTGTTCTCAGTATGTTCTCAGTACAGCACTAGAGAAAATGTGAAAACCCACCATGTTGGACTTCAATTATCAAAAAACAAAATATATTTAGAACAAACTTCCTCTAGTTGACAATTGATGTAGTTTCAGTAGCTTACTTATTCTAGGTTTTATATTGAATCTCGTCGATTTTGCATAATAAACATTTGATATTAAAGTATTGTTAATTTTTATTTATTATTGTCATTAACGAACATTTACATTTCCTACTTCTTGAGACTCTTTATTTGTTGACCTACTTAATTTTGTGCAGCAAACTTTCACGTGGAAAGAGGAAGAGTCGGCTGCAATATATAATGCATGGAAAGTTTCATGCAGCCGGAGATATGCTGATATACTTTCATCCACGAGGAGGCAAGCAATGCAAGCCCTTGGAACCAAAAATCTTTCTGACACCAAAGATCATCCCTCCATGTTTATGACAGCTACAGTTTGGGATGAATTAATTGAGAATCATTGGAGTATTGCCAAGTGGCAACAGAAGTCAAACGCAGCCAAACAAAATCGGTCTACAGAAAAAGAGAAGGAAATTACAAAGCATATGTTTGGTTCCATTCCATTTGCTACACATAAGCGAAGGATGGTTTGTATTTCTTCCCCCCCCCCAAAACTCTTCCTCAATTTTTTACCCCTAAACTCACTAATGATTTCTAACTCTTTTCAGGAACAAGAAAGTACAGAACCCGTTTCCTATCTTGAACTCTTCAATCGTACGCATAAGCGTGACAAAGGCAAGGGGGTGTTTGTTGACAAGAAATCTGAAACTGTTAGGGTAAGTATAAACAATTGCTCGATGAGAAATATGGATCAGATAGCGCTTCTCAGCTAGACTTTGATGCCGGTTCATGGTGTGAGGTCACTGGAGGTCAAACGAAGGGACGTCTCTATAGATTTGGAGAGGGAAATGATGCCATACCTTCACATAATTCCTCTACTGCTACTTCATATCCACACATGCCTTCGTCACAAATATATACTAAGGAGGAGGTGGATGAAATGATGGCTGAAATGAGGAGTAACATGCGAACCGAAATTATGGCTGAAATAAGGAGTAACATTCGGAGTGAACTATTGGAAGAAGTGCAAAGTCAGGTCAGAGAACAAACAGAGGCACAAATTTGTCAGATCCTAATGCAAATTGGTATCCAACATATATCACCTGACTTTGATAGCACCTAGCCTCCAGATTCTGATCCCCCTGCTCAGTGACTTTGAAGGTGTATTTTTACAGTTCATGTCCCCCTGCTCAGTGATCCCACTGTTCATGTCCTTATGTGATTGAAACATTACGATTTGTTTTTCTTTTATGATTTTATATTCGAACAGTACGAATTCTGCTTTATTTTTATATGATGTACACATCGAACTTTGCCTACATGCGAACTTATATAAATTAACTTTACTATTTTATATATTCAGACATTGAAGTTTCATTAAGTGAGAATCTTTTATTTCTACGGTTTATTTAGAATTATGGGAATATGTGCTTGGGAATATAATAGCTTTATATAGGTTTCAGGTTACAGGGTTGAGGTTCAGATGTAAAGCAGCTGAAGTGCGGCTCGGGTACTTTACGTCACTGACGGATTACCAAGGGATCTTATCCGTCGGTAAAAATGTCCTCGTTGATCCCACGATACCTTGTGTCCTCTAGGCAATGCTTGACCGATGGATTACAGATGAAATTATCGACAGAATATATCCCTTGCTGATCCGTCGCTATTTAGCGACGGATCAACAATTGATTCTACTTCACACGCCAAGGGTACCATCAGAAATCCGTCGCTGATTTCAGTTGACAAGGACAAATATTACCGACGGATCAGCAAGGCTATTTTTTGATTGCTAAAATTTCCCTCGGTGATCCGTCGCAAAATTGGGCCAATACGTTGCGTGATTTATGATGGTTTAGCGAGGGATAAACTTTGTATCGGTTATATTTTGCGACAACAATATCCATTTCTATTCCGTCGAAAAAATTACAGATGGATTTTATCCGTCGCTGAAAATTTGTGATGTGATTTTCAACTTCGAAGATAGCGACGGAATGAATCCGTCGTTGAATGTAAACAGCGATGGATTTGTCCGTCGCTGAAAGCTCCTTTTCTGGTAATGGTTTTCAGTTCAAAATTTTACCAAACGTTTGATGCATCAACTAGTCGTTTGAAAACAAATAAAGCCTGCCTCTAGCTGGCCGGTTGCTTTAACATGCCCGTTGAATAGCTTAGCACCTCCAAACTAAATGGCAACAACTATTGGGTTGGAACCCGCCCATTTGGGGGTGAGAAGTCAAGTCGATGATGATCGTATGGAGAATCCCCAAGGATAGTCTAATGGTCACATTCATTCTTTCCCAATCTATAAATTTCAGGTTCGAATCCTTGTGTAACAAAAAAAAAAATAATGGTCATATAGAGATGGCGGGTCGTGCTGACACCCACCACTAAACAACTACTGGGCTGGAAGGGACCTCAAGCATGCACGAGGAGCCTTCCTTGCCGACCTTCAGCCCATAGAAGAAGTTCTTTGTTTGGATTAGACCCGTTCGGCCCATCCAACTCTTGATCTTAGCCGAAAGGCCGAGAAAAGTACGCCCATCCAGCTCTAATTACAAGTGGTAGATGCTATTTACCATAAATGAAAATTCTCGCGGTTTCTTGACCTTTAATGGAAAATAGCCATCAAATGGATCTGTTTTTAAATAATAGTACTAAGAATGATCATTTCTATGTAGAACCTGACAGCTTAAATTTCTCCAAAGGTGGGAATTACTTGCATTTCACCTGTTATATTTAGAGATCAAGATGATGCCAAATCCTGGGGCTGTAGTTGTAGGCGGAGAAATTTGCTATACCAAAATCAAAGAACCCGTTTTTAGCTTTAAGAATCAAGGCAAGTTCATCCTCCTTGAACCCCCTTTCCTTTCATAACCTTACCTCACCAATAGGTGAATGCCAAAATTGCCTCCATTAATCAAGTCTTCACATGTTCAAGAGCCAAAGTGCATACCTCCAGCTGCAGCTTGTTCACCACTTCCCATATCAACCTAACAACCCCCCTCTCTCTCTCTTGCAAAATAAGGAAGAACTGAAACATCTTTTGAGAAGTAACTTCTTTTGTACAATGAAATATGAAACCCTGCAAGTATGTCTGCCAAGCGACCATCATTCAACCTCCACTATAATCATTTTTGTCCTCTTTTTGCCCTTACACACTTTATTTGTTCATATATTTGGTAGATTTCACTTTTAATAATTACGCTTACTTGCTTCCGTTGGTCACAATAAAATATTCTTGGAAACCATATTTCAACAAACTTTGGGATTTTGTGCTGCTATTTCTGTGACTCTGGGAAACTCTTGTATTTCTTTACTGTGTTTCCCTTTCTTTTTACACTCTTGATTAATGATGGAAGCTCGAAATCATGAACGATTCCGCGCGAAATCACTGTTTTTCTTGCATGAACTTGAAGCTGTATGGAGTAGACAAATGCAGATTGCTTCTTCTGTCGATAAAAGGCACTCAAGAATGAAGAAACAATTCATGAAAGATACCAGGAAGCAAGGAGAGAAAAAATTTGAGGGAAATATTCAATGCCCGTCAACAAAAATTGAGAAAACACAAGCAAGAGCTTTGATGGTGTCGGGTTCAGATATTGGGTGTGAGAATTCAATCGTCAATTCTTCAAAACGGAGTGTTTTGGCTGAGAGGAGTCGTGAACTCAAGAGGGTCAGTGAGAGACTGCAGATTCTGGAAGAAGAGAGCAATACCATGAAAAAGGAATTTGTTGGGCTTATGAGACAAAGAGGAAATCTGATGAACGGGATCTATGACATTTTTCGGGATGTTCCATTTCAAATCAAAATTGGAAATCAAATTCTTGGAATTGGAAGAAGAAAATCTCGTGACAGATCTTCGGACTTGAACCCTAATGAGGTAGTGTGCCTTTTTTCCTCCAAACTCATGTTCTTTCAATACTTTTGTTTGTACAATATCCAAGGCTTGTTTGGCAACGATTTTCAATTTTTGCATTAGGATTTAGCAAAAGAAATTATGTAAGAATCAATCAGTCAAACGTGGTTCATGGAAGCGAGAAACTTTTGATGCATGTTATCTTTTAAGTGGCATTAACAAGAACAAGATCTTGCTTGATTGCTTTTTTCTAGGACTCGGCATTTTTTTGAGGAACCCGTCCATTCGGGGGTGAGAAGTCAAGTCGATGATGATCGTATGGAGAATCCCCAAGGATAGTCTAATGGTCACATTCATTCTTTCCCAATCTATAAATTTCAGGTTCGAATCCTTGTGTAACAAAAAAAAAATAATGGTCATATAGAGATGGCGGGTCGTGCTGACACCCACCACTAAACAACTACTGGGCTGGAAGGGACCTCAAGCATGCAACGAGGAGCCTTCCTTGCCGACCTTCAGCCCATAGAAGAAGTTCTTTGTTTGGATTAGACCCGTTCGGCCCATCCAACTCTTGATCTTAGCCGAAAGGCCGAGAAAAGTACGCCCATCCAGCTCTAATTACAAGTGGTAGATGCTATTTACCATAAATGAAAATTCTCGCGGTTTCTTGACCTTTAATGGAAAATAGCCATCAAATGGATCTGTTTTTAAATAATAGTACTAAGAATGATCATTTCTATGTAGAACCTGACAGTTTAAATTTCTCCAAAGGTGGGAATTACTTGCATTTCACCTGTTATATTTAGAGATCAAGATGATGCCAAATCCTGGGGCTGTAGTTGTAGGCGGAGAAATTTGCTATACCAAAATCAAAGAACCCGTTTTTAGCTTTAAGAATCAAGGCAAGTTCATCCTCCTTGAACCCCCTTTCCTTTCATAACCTTACCTCACCAATAGGTGAATGCCAAAATTGCCTCCATTAATCAAGTCTTCACATGTTCAAGAGCCAAAGTGCATACCTCCAGCTGCAGCTTGCTCACCACTTTCCATATCAACCTAACAACCCCCCTCTCTCTCTCTTGCAAAATAAGGAAGAACTGAAATATCTTTTGAGAAGTAACTTCTTTTGTACAATGAAATATGAAATCCTGCAAGTATGTCTGCCAAGCGACCATCATTCAACCTCCACTATAATCATTTTTGTCCTCTTTTTGCCCTTACACACTTTATTTGTTCATATATTTGGTAGATTTCACTTTTAGTAATTACGCTTACTTGCTAGTTGGTCACAATAAAATATTCTTGGAAACCATATTTCAACAAACTTTGGGATTTTGTCTTGCTATTTCGTGACTCGGGAAACTCTTGTATTTCTTGTGTTTCCCTTTCTTTTACACTCTTGATTAATGATGGAAGCTCGAAATCATGAACGATTCCTTAGAAATCACTGTTTTTCTTGCATGAACTTGAAGCTGTATGGAGTAGACAAATGCAGATTGCTTCTTCTGTCGATAAAAGGCACTCAAGAATGAAGAAACAATTCATGAAAGATACCAGGAAGCAAGGAGAGAAAAAATTTGAGGGAAATATTCAATGCCCATCAACAAAAATTGAGAAAACGCAAGCAAGAGCTTTGATGGTGTCGGGTTCAGATATTGGGTGTGAGAATTCAATCGTCAATTCTTCAAAACGGAGTGTTTTGGCTGAGAGGAGTCGTGAACTCAAGAGGGTCAGTGAGAGACTGCAGATTCTGGAAGAAGAGAGCAATACCATGAAAAAGGAATTTGTTGGGCTTATGAGACAAAGAGGAAATCTGATGAACGGGATCTATGACATTTTTCGGGATGTTCCATTTCAAATCAAAATTGGAAATCAAATTCTTGGAATTGGAAGAAGAAAATCTCGTGACAGATCTTCGGACTTGAACCCTAATGAGGTAGTGTGCCTTTTTTCCTCCAAACTCATGTTCTTTCAATACTTTTGTTTGTACAATATCCAAGGCTTGTTTGGCAACGATTTTCAATTTTTGCATTAGGATTTAGCAAAAGAAATTATGTAAGAATCAATCAGTCAAACGTGGTTCATGGAAGCGAGAAACTTTTGATGCATGTTATCTTTTAAGTGGCATTAACAAGAACAAGATCTTGCTTGATTGCTTTTTTCTAGGACTCAGCATTTTTTTGAGGAACCCGTCCATTCGGGGGTGAGAAGTCAAGTCGATGATGATCGTATGGAGAATCCCCAAGGATAGTCTAATGGTCACATTCATTCTTTCCCAATCTATAAATTTCAGGTTCGAATCCTTGTGTAACAAAAAAAAAAAATAATGGTCATATAGAGATGGTGGGTCGTGCTGACACCCACCACTAAACAACTACTGGGCTGGAAGGGACCTCAAGCATGCACCGAGGCCTTCCTTGCGCTTCAGCCCATAGAAGAAGTTCTTTGTTTGGATTAGACCCGTTCGGCCCATCCAACTCTTGATCTTAGCCGAAAGGCCGAGAAAAGTACGCCCATCCAGCTCTAATTACAAGTGGTAGATGCTATTTACCATAAATGAAAATTCTCGCGGTTTCTTGACCTTTAATGGAAAATAGCCATCAAATGGATCTGTTTTTAAATAATAGTACTAAGAATGATCATTTCTATGTAGAACTGAGGTTTAAATTTCTCCAAAGGTGGGAATTACTTGCATTTCATTGTTATATTTAGAGATCAAGATGATGCCAAATCCTGGGGCTGTAGTTGTAGGCGGAGAAATTTGCTATACCAAAATCAAAGAACCCGTTTTTAGTTTTAAGAATCAAGGCAAGTTCATCCTCCTTGAACCCCCTTTCCTTTCATAACCTTACCTCACCAATAGGTGAATGCCAAAATTGCCTCCATTAATCAAGTCTTCACATGTTCAAGAGCCAAAGTGCATACCTCCATTTGGCTTGCTCACCACTTTCCATATCAACCTAACAACCCCCCTCTCTCTCTCTTGCAAAATAAGGAAGAACTGAAACATCTTTTGAGAAGTAACTTCTTTTGTACAATGAAATATGAAACCATAGTATGTGCATGGCGACCATCATTCAACCTGCACTATAATCATTTTTGTCCTCTTTTTGCCCTTACACACTTTATTTGTTCATATATTTGGTAGATTTCACTTTTAGTAATTACGCTTACTTGCTTCCGTTGGTCACAATAAAATATTCTTGGAAACCATATTTCAACAAACTTTGGGATTTTGTGCTGCTATTTCTGTGACTCGGGAAACTCTTGTATTTCTTTCTTGTGTTTCCCTTTCTTTTACACTCTTGATTAATGATGGAAGCTCGAAATCATGAACGATTCCCTGTGAAATCAACTGTTTTTCTTGCATGAACTTGAAGGCGTATGGAGTAGACAAATGCAGATTGCTTCTTCTGTTGATAAAAGGCACTCAAGAATGAAGAAACAATTCATGAAAGATACCAGGAAGCAAGGAGAGAAAAAATTTGAGGGAAATATTCAATGCCCATCAACAAAAATTGAGAAAACGCAAGCAAGAGCTTTGATGGTGTCGGGTTTAGATATTGGGTGTGAGAATTCAATCGTCAATTCTTCAAAACGGTGTTTTATGGTATAGAGGAGTCGTGAACTCAAGAGGGTCAGTGAGAGACTACAGATTCTGGAAGAAGAGAGCAATACCATGAAAAAAGAATTTGTTGGGCTTATGAGACAAAGAGGAAATCTGATGAACGAGATCTATGACATTTTTCGGGATGTTCATTTCAAATCAAAATTGGAAATCAAATTCTTGGAATTGGAAGAAAAAAATCTCGTGACAGATCTTCGGACTTGAACCCTAATGAGGTAGTGTGCCTTTTTTCCTCCAAACTCATGTTCTTTCAATACTTTTGTTTGTACAATATCCAAGGCTTGTTTGGCAACGATTTTCAATTTTTGCATTAGGATTTAGCAAAAGAAATTATGTAAGAATCAATCAGTCAAACGTGGTTCATGGAAGCGAGAAACTTTTGATGCATGTTATCTTTTAAGTGGCATTAACAAGAACAAGATCTTGCTTGATTGCTTTTTTCTAGGACTCGGCATTTTTTTGAGGAATGCGAACCTCACCAAAATCACTTGTAGATAATCCATGGCCAATTTGATTTTATGTTCATTTTTAAATAGCCGCCATCAAAATTTGTAATTAAAGCTCAGTTTGTGGGTTTTTTTTTTTTTTTTTTTTTTTGGTTGCATATGCTGTTGGTGACAGAATGGAGGAGTCTCAGGCAGCGGTCTCTCACAAGTCGTGAAAAAAGAATTCAATCCATCCTTCGTGACCAAAGAGCTTGAAACTACAACATTAGCACTACCGGATCCTCATGAGCTTTTCTCTGAAATCAGAAACAGATGATATAAGGTTCTACAATTTTTTGAAGATTTTATTATTCATCTATTTTGTACATGGGAGCCCTCCATGCTATGATACTCTTTTGAGGTCCGTGATCATGATTCCCTAGTTATGTTGCAATGTAATTTGGACTTGCCATAAAAGAGATTTCATTGTCCTTGTCTCTGGCACCCAGAAATATAGAGCTGTTTACCCTGTTTTGAAATAGTTTTTCTGCTATTTTTTATTTAACCTACAAATGTTAAAACAAGATTTCATCAGTATAATATTTCTTCCAAACATATAATATTGTGCAGGTTTATATTTGCCAATCAACCATACATTGCTTTATCTTTTGGGGGTAATTCGCAAATAATCCTCGAACTCTTTTTTGCCCATGGCCAAATGGCTTGGTAAGGAAGAATGTAAAGTGCAGTGGTGGAGCCACGTCGAAGGTGCGGGGACAATTGCTCCCGTTAAAATAAAAAATTATTAAATTTTATATATTAAATAAAAAATTATCTCACACAAAAATTAATAACCCCACACTTTAAAAAAAATATTATCCTTATAAAAAAATTTTATATTTATAATTTAAAAATAAAATATTTTAACCTATAAAAATATTTTATCCTTGAATCTGCCACTGATAATGCGCATGGTGGTTCACTTCTCTCCCAAGTTAAGACCTTGATTCTTAAATTAATCGCTAAACCTGAGGCATGAGAGAGAGAGAGAGAGAGAGAGAGATGAGACTCAAGAGTCCAAACCGTCGTCACAGGATGCATATTCTAAAGTTTCCCTTCAATGATCTCTAAACATTTGTTTTCGGTGGTCGGTATTTGAGTTATATTGATTAATTCGACTTGAAGATTGAAATGTTTATTATGAAATTGAATTTTTTATTTTTTTTAATCTTTAAAATTAAAATTTAAGATTTTTAATTAATAAAATAAAATATCCTATCATTTAATCTAAAAAAAAAATTACTAATGGGGCCTCACGCATTTACTTGGGGTGGGTTAGGAGATTATTTGTTTCCTAGCCCTACTCATTTTCAATCACTCGGACTCAAACAAACACTCAAATCTTCTGCTTTCCTCTTCACCAACACACGAAACAAGGCATCGCATCAAATACTAATGGCTGAGCGTGCCATTAAGTAAGATTTGGGTTCAAGTTGATAAAATAAGTGGGGAAGAGTTTTGTTTCAGTTTAGAGAATGTTTGGCATTATTTAAAAGTTATTATTTATAAATACCTAGTATTTATAAATAATATTTTAATTTTTTAAAAAAATAAATTATTATCTATTTAAATAAATATTAATTAAAAATATTTAATTATTTAATAAAATGAGTATTTATAAATTATATAAAATAAAAAAAATCATAATGGGTATAATATATGATATAGTTATAATTTTTATTAAATATAAAAGGATAAAAATATATTTTTATTGATTAATATAACTTATTTTAATTATACTTAAAAATATTAAAATAAAAAGATTAATAAAAATAGTTTATTGAGCTTTTAACTTATAAATATTTTTTAAACTTATAAACATTTTATGGATTATAATTTTATTTTTGATTTATAAATTAATTTAATTAACTTATAGTCATCGATCCAAAACAACCTCTATTCAAATCAAAAATATAAAAACATCATGGAAAAAAAACCACCAAACCCAAACCTAAAATACCAACTATAAACCATATCCATATCCCCTTCAATCCCAAACCCTCACAACACCCTAATCCCAAAAGCTCAAACCCATGGTAGTTGAAGTCAAATTTAAGACTCTCAGACTCAAATTCTCACCAAAAACTCTCAGACATCCTTTTACCCTTCCACACCAAAACTCTAATCCTAGAAACATCTTCTTCGACGGCTCCAATTCCGAGCTAATTTCAAACAAAGCCGTTTTTGGCCCCCGCTTCTACAACCTCGACTCTCTCTGCATTCTCTCTGTCAAAGCAAAACCCTCAATCCAAGACGGCATTGGCCGCGTCAAGGAATACTAGAAACCGGTCGATGTGGCCCTCGGCCGCAGCTGCGCGGCAGAGCCAAGACGGCTGAAATTGATCGATTCCTCAGAAATTATGAAGGGGGTCGTTGAGGAATATTTGGTTGGAGGATTTGTGTATCTGGGTGGGTTTAAGAATGTGAGGAGTGTGTATGAGGGGAAGGGTTTGAAGTTGGAGTTTGATGAGACTGATTATGGGTTTTGGGACTAGCTACGAGATTGAACGCGAGGGCTTGGAGCCCGATACAGCTAAAAGATTGAAGAGCTTTTGAAGAACAATGGAAGATTTTGTGTCCCCGAAGTTGCCTTCTTAGTAAGTGAAATGTTTGATACATTGGCTGCATTTTCTCAATTGCAGTGTTTCCCTTGTTGATGAACTTGATGCATTCTATAAATGAATATGTTGTCAGCTTTTTGCACAATCTGATTATAGACAAATATTAATCATTTCTGTTAGCACCATGGTTTAGTCTATCAATTTGAGAATCATAGCATTATTGCATATACCTCCTTGATGGGCAACCAATATGGTCACGCAATGTGCATGTGAGCACGCGTAGAACCTTTCCTGATTGTTAATTTTCATAAGATCAAAAGATCTTGCTGGATTTACCACTCTAGAAGTCAGAACCCGTTCTTGATTGTTCCATGTTGTAGCAAGTTTGGAAAATGATTCAGAGGGGTTGGGGTTTTAGTAGAAGATAAAAGTTTATGATCCACAAATTTATTTTATCTTTTTCTTTTAATGGGAAATTGATACTAGAGAGATGTTAGAGAGAGATTCTAGTTCGGAATCTTATACACTTGTTAGTTCACCTGGTGTGTAATTCCCCCAATCATTAGTGAGTTACCAAGTCGGTTATAAAACCAACTCATCAGCCCTAATCCTATTAGGTAGGCATCTTTCAACTTGGTTAGATCACCATTATGCAGCCTATTTGTGTCAACACAATCCAACCCAAATGTCAAGCATGTCTGGATTTGGTTCTTGATAGATGCAGTACCCGTTAGATTTGGAGTTGGGACTGTGATAAGGTAAGACTGATGAAGATCCAACCATTGTCTTCAAGGCTTTTATTTCATTCAACTACCCCTGGCATCCTTTCTTATAATACCCAAGGACTTTAAGGATGGTCAGAGAGGATGGTGCTCTTCCACATTCAGGACATTCATTTTAAAACTAGGGACAAGTTTCAGAATGTATGAATGAAGAAATCATTATTCAAGGTTTACAGCACGTCCCATATCAAACACAAGAAAGGAAAGAACGAAAGATGCGCCAACCATATCTTGGAGGAAACCATATGCTAGTTTTGGTGCCTTTTATTTGGGACATTCTCTTTTTAGTGAAATATGACACTATCTTGTGTATACTTCTTCAACTGATAACGTGAGGTATAGTGTAATGGATTACAACTTGTGTTAAGGATGATCTATTTATTTTTCTTCGAACCAATGACTGAAAACCTTTTGGGAAGGCTCTCTCTCTCTCTCTGTCTCCCCCCCCCCCCACATGAGATTGTGAATTCATTTTCTTTCAATGTGGTGTTTTACATGCATCATATTTGTTGCTCTCTCATTCTTTATAATTACATTGCAATTAATGGGTAGTTGCTTAAGTGTCTAGCATCTTGGTAGCCTGGATTATGATCAAGATCATGAAAACCATGTCAAATCATTTGTTGTTTAACTCTAATAGACTCCAGATAGAGAACCTTGTGCTCGTGCTCCTTGAACCTCATTGTGACCACTTATTATTCAAATGTCACATCCCATAGCAAAAGAGGTAGAATGTATGCAAAAGCAGAATTTAAATCATTACAAAACAAATGATTTTCGAGATAATGGTTTCTGAATCATCATCCACGTGTGTGGAAGCATACGGAAGGAAAAAGATAAAAAAAATTAAAATGTTTACTTTAATTAATTTTTTAAGAAAATTGGACACTCTTTTATAAATTTGGCTAATTCCAGCTGCACATAATAATCAAATACAACCTAAAAACCTATGTCACTTCAAACAAATATTGCCAGCACATGATTGGGACTACCATTCCCTCTTCTTGACACTAACATTACGGATAAGTATCAATATAAAGAAAATAAGCAATTAAAAAGCTATTCGCAGTTATAACCAAACATATTCAATTGGCACCACAAGGAAGAAGTACATAAGACATATCCATCATTATTACACATGTTTTGCATGAGTTAAGGCCATTATTATTACACACATTTTTTATATCAAGATCATTATTATTACAAGATTCATAATAGAAAGAAATGCTGAAATGAATAGAAGTACGTCACTGTCATATCATACCAAAAAAATATAGAAAGGCCACAAAGAAAAGAGGCAGAGGGATCTAGTACCCACTCTCGGTGCTTCCCTATCTATCCTTTTGGCTTCTCTCCGGCTCCCAAAACACCTGAAATGTGGAGTTTTGGATCAGCCAATCACATGTTGAATAAGTAATTCCTAGGGAGTTGGGGAGGGGAAACGTGCACAACATAAATAATACATAAGATAGATACTATGCATAAAATATGATACGTGGACCACAACATAGGGAAAGTGTGCAATATTCAACGAGAACATGTATCACTGATATAAGGATAATATAGATAAAAAGCAAGGAAAAGAATGATAAATCTTAGATGTCTCTAAATCTTGAACCATGCTGAGGTACTAAGTTATTTTTCTGTTGGTTTTTACTGTTTTGCCTTTCCTTTCTCAATTACTATCTTGTGTGTAACCTCCTTACTCTACAGTGTGCATCTACTTTCAAACTATGAAGGCTAACTTGTGAGCAGTGTCTCTTGACCCAAGAGTAAACATGGACTCTTGTGGTGGTGGTCAGAGTAACCAAGATTAATGGTCTTATCTATCCTTTGCTATTAAAATATTCTCGTGAGATACTCAACCACATGTACCCACCATGGAGGGGTTTCAATTTATGGTGGGGATACATGGTCAAGTACCTCCCGAGGATGATCTTAGAAGCGAGGGATGGATAAGAAGTCACTCGGCTTTGGTTACTTTTCACCACATGAGTTTTTGTTTACTCTTAGGTTAAGAGACATCACTTGTAGGTTAACCTTCCCAGTTTGAAGGGAGTTGCACTCTCCACATTAAGGAGGTTACAGACAAGATAATAATTGAAAAAGGAAAATGACTACACTTAAAAAAGGGAAAATAATGAAAACCAGCTAGGATATGACTTAGTACACCAGTATAGTTCAAGACTCAGAGGCATCAACTGTTTACTTCTCTTTCCTTATTTTGCTTGTGATTTCCATTATTTTTTACTTGTGATTTCCTTGTGTCAATGATACATACTGTTATTGAGTGTTATACGCTTTTCCTATATAGTCATTCATGTATCACGTTTCATGCACAGTATCTACCTTATATAATGTGCATGTGGTAAATGTTTTTCCTTCTTGATTCCCTTGGGTTTATTTGCTCAACCGATTGTTGGCTAACTCAATTGTCAATATTTTAGGTATTTTGGGAACTAGAGAGGAGCCATAAGCGGTAGATAAGGAGTCATCAGTGGCGGGATACTAGATCCCTCTACTGATTTTCTTTATTCAACCATTTTTGTACCTTTTTGGGTATGATGTTACATTGATGTACTCGTATTTAATTCAACTATACATTATGACCAAACATGTGTAACAATGATGCCCATGATCCATGTAAAACGTATGTAATAATGATGGTTATGGTAATAATAATGCCCATGACCCATGTAAAACGTGTGTAATAATGATGGTTATAGTTTATTTGCTACCATGACATGTAATACTAGTGTAACATGATTATTATTACTAACGATAGCTTGTTGTTTACTTAACTCTGATGTTGTTGTCGTGGAGAGAGAGCATAGTCCCTATGTTTGTCGACAGTCTCCTTATTAAAGTTTTATAGGTTTTAGCTTGCTTGTTGATTGTCCTGCATGGCCGGATTTAACCCATTTACAAGAGAAATTTTGTCCCATTTTCTAAAAATTCTATTAAAGTTAAAAGTTTTAAAATTTTCCACATTTTTCCTCTTTTCATGTTATCACATTCATGAATGATGATTCAAAAACAATTATTTCGAGTGTTGTTTGTTTTGTAATGATTTAAATCTTGTTTCTATATGCATTTCACCTTTTTAATTAAGAGATCGACACTTGAGAATAGCGGGTCGTCAGTCTATAAGTGGTAATTGTAACCTACTAATGGTAAACGATCCTAATCTATGGTAGATTTTCTTGAAAAGTGGTAAATTTATGCCAATCTATGGTAAGTAGAGTCTAACAATGGTAAAGATATATATTTTAGTGGTAAAACCAAATACTGGTAAGATCATGTCCTTTAGTAGTAAATCTGGCCAACCTATGGTAATGAAGGCCGAATAATAGTAAATGCACCGAGTCACCTTTATGGTGGTTATTTTTTTTTTTTTTTTTTTTTTTTCCGATTCTTAGAGTAAAAAATTTGAACTCAAATCTGATATACGTTTATCAAATTTTAATTTATCATAACTAGGGGTAAAAGTGTCCTCTTGTTGTAATCTAGCCCAACAGTGGTAAATGATCAAAATAGCCCATTGGTAAAACTAAGTCATTTGTGAAAACGACCTTCTAATGGTGGCAACCATGGTAAAATGGCAAATTGAGCCCCAACATGGTAAAATTAGTCCATAAGTGGTAATTGTTGCCTACTAGTGGTAAATAGTCTCAAACTATGGTAGATTTAGCCGTTTATGGTAAATATATGCTCATCTATGGTAAGTAGAGATTAACAGTGGTAAAATATATCTTTTCGTGATAAGTTCATGCTCTTTGATGGTAAATCTCACTGGCTTATGGTAATGAAGACTCAATAGCGGTATGCAACAAATGTTTCTACTAATTTTAGCACTCTTAGTTCTATCATTATGGTAGTATGTAGTTACAAAAATAATATTAGTGTTGTAAATATAGAAAGAGTAAGTATGGTGAGTATTGATCTAGATCCAAAATTAGTGCAATATATATATATATATATATATATATATATTGGATCCCGTGAAAAGATATAGCACAATAAAAAAAGAATATCTTTTTTTTCCTTAATTAACATGATACCAGAGCAACGTTTCGCTAAGGAAAACCAAACCCTAGCCTCCACCCTAATTTTGGCTGTTGCCTAAGTGTGACGCCACCATTACTGCCCTAGTTAAGCAGTCTACATTTGTCGAAGCCCTTGTTGAGCCTCCAGTGTTGCTGTCCTTGCTACCTTAGTTAGCAGCTTGCTGTATCGATTATACCTATAGCTCTTTTTTGTGTTATTTCCTATTACTGATGAAGTAGATATGAAATCTGTGGTCTCGAAAATCATTCCTACAATAACAAAGATCACATGACACAAACTCAATGGTCGAAACTATTTGGACCGGAGCATAACTGTGAAACTCTATCTTTGTAGCATTGATAAGGATGACCACCTTGAAAATAATACATCTCCTGGTGGTAGTGAGGCAAAGAAAACTTAGTTAAGAGAGGATGCTAGAATTTTTCTGCAAATTCGAAATTCCATCGACAATGAGGTAATCGGTTTGTTTAATCATTGTAAATTTGTTAAAGAATTTATGGATTATTTGGCTTTCTTATACTCTGAGAATGAGAATTTATTTCACATGTATGATATTTGTAGAGAGTTTTACTATCCAGAAAAATGAGAAAGATCCCTTATAGAATATTTAATTGATTTCAAACGAGTTTATATTAAGTTAAATTCCATGTTTTTGTTTAGTAAAGATGTACAAACTCAACAATATCAAAGAGAACAGATGACTGTAATGAGTTTTCTTGTAGGTTTACTTTATGAGTATGATACTGCATGTATACAAATTCTATCAGCCAAGAGACTACTGGTCTCCATGACATCTTTTCTCTGTTGCTACGTGCAGAGTTGTCTCGACCTTCTTTGACAAGTGTTACATGTGTTCTTGTGAGCCAAGGTTCTACGAATAGAACTAATCGAGTAGTTAATGGTGGTGGTAGAGGTGGATGGACAAATCATGATTTTAGAATGGGTGATTGTAGCTGTAGGAGGAGTGATGGCAAACTAACTTGTTTCTACTGTAGAGAGTTTGGACAAACAAAACGTACTTGTTGGAAATTGTATGGCAGGCTTTAAGTTGTCAATATTGCAACTTAGGATAATTTGATGCTCATAGATTCTGATAAGACTATACTTACTTCTATATATGAATAAGCTGGGTTCCTTCGACACCAATAATCATCTGAGTCCATGAATTCTTCAACTATGGAGCTAGGTAACCCACTACATATCTTTTCTCATCGTGTTCCAAATGGGTTATTGATTTCTTAGTTTCAGATCATATGACAGCTAATAAAAATAGCCTCTCATTTTTTAAGTCTCACGATGACTCTCACAGTATTATTTTAGCCAATGGGTCAAGTACATCTACTGTAGGTTTAGGGACAGCCTTCCTTACACCCTTATTATCATTATCATCTATTTTTCTACTTATCTAATTTTTCGTTCAACCTAATGTCTTTTATTAAAATTACTAAAAGTTTTCAGTGTTTTGTCAGGATCTTGTGACAAAGGAGGTCTGGCAGAGGTATTGAGTTTGGAGCCTGTACATTCTAGATGCTATTATTACCGAAGTCCCAGCAACTATTGCATGTCCCAGTATTTTGGCTCCACTTGAACTCCACTGTTGTTTTGGCCATTCTTCTTGGTCCACTTTGAAGAAATTATTTCCCCAACTTCAACACTTATCTTCATCGAGTCATGTTAATTTGCCAAATACCGTCGAGTGTCATACCTACCTAGAGTTAATAAGTGGGCCACGTCACCCTTTGAGTTAGTTCATTTAGATGTTTGGGGTTCGTGTCCAATTCCGTAAAAAACTGGGTTTCAATATTTTGTTATCTTCATTGATGGCTACTCCTTTGTCACTTAGTTATACCTAATGAAAAATGGTTTAGGATTATTTTCCATATTCGTTGCTTTCTGTGCCAAAATTAAAACTCAGTTTAATGTTACAATTTGCATTTTGTGGAGTGATAATGCATGAGAATATTTTGTTTGAGTCCTTTTCCACCTATATGACATAAAATTGTATTCTCCATCAGGCATTGTGTGTCGACACAACACCACGAAATAGTGTTGTAGAATGAAAAAATAATTTATTAGAAGTTGTTAGAGCCCTTCTTTTTAAGATGAAGATTCCTAAAACACTTTTGGGCGAATGTTGTTTCTATAACTTGTTTTCTTAATTAATCGGTTAACCCTTGTCCGTTCTTAATGGTGATATTTCATATTCTATTTTATTTCCTTCACAACCCTTGTTTCCAATAGAATCTCATATCTTTGGTTGTACTGCTTTATACGTGATGTTAGCCTTAGGTGTTTAAATTAGATCACAAATCTATAAAGTTTGTTTTTATGGGTTATTCTCATTTTCAAAAAGGAGTCGGTGTTATTCTCCTACTTTTGGTCGTTATTTGATTTCTGTTGATGTGACATTTTTGTAAGATAATTCCATTCTTTCATGTCTCTTTCACTTATGTTCGTAAGGAGGAGGAAAATGATATTTTGATATATATAGTTACCACCACCCATGAACCTTCTCAACCAAAATTCTCTTCAGTTGTTTTACCACCCGTTTCATCTCATATTGAACATAATTGTATCCTGCCACCACCACCCATCACACAAGTTTACACTCATTGACCTCCACTTCAAAACTCATGCCCTCGATCATCTCCTCTAATGAATCATAATCTTGACCTTCCATTGCTCTTCGTAGAGGTGAATGACACTCATCTCATCCTATTTCTTCTTTTGTCTATGACGATCGTTTGTTTATGAGATCTAGGGTTTTTATTGCCTATTTAGATCCCTAAAATCTTATATGAAGTTTTAACCCATCTTAGTTGGAGAACCACTATGGAAGACAAAATGAGAGCTTTGGAGGATAATGGTACTTGGGAATTAGTGCATCTCCCTACAGTTAAACAAGCTACTGGTTGGAGTGTATATAGTCAAACAGGTAAACAAACCATTGGTTGGTGTGTATACTGTCAAATTTAATCCTGATGGTTCTATGGTCCCTCTCAAAACTCATTTAATGACTAAAGAATATGCTTGGAATCATTATTTTGATACTTTCTTCCACATGGCTAGAGATGGGACTGGACCGGTTTCAGCCGTGAAACCAACCCAGCCGACCTTGAAAAGCTCAGACCGGAAACCAGGCCGTGTGAACAATAACCCAGAGTTGGATCGGCCCGGCTACAGTAACAGGCCGGTTCGGTTCCATGGTTTTTGGAACCAGGAAGCGGCTCAGCCCGACTCAGATCCAAAACCGGCATGGAACCGGCCAATGCTTGGAACTGGCGTGGCAATTCCAAGGTTTCATTGGAACCGGCCCGGCCCAACCGATTCCAATGGCCATTTCTTTTTTATTTTTTTTTCAATTTTACCCCTTCCAATAGCTATGAAACAGCTAATTTGAAGGGTATTTTAGTCTATAAAATCAAAAATTTTCTTATAAATAGATCACATCTCACTTTCAAATCCCATACAACAAAATCTCATATTCCCTCTCACATTTTTTTTCTCTCAACTCTACTACACTCCCAAAATTACTATACAACAATTTTATTTCAATTTTCTACAACTCCCTCTCACGTTAAACACATTTTTATCTTCTACTAATCACATCATTTCCAATCACACTATCATTTCCAATCACATCATCATTCCATTTTCAACTCATTTCCAATATCTTTAATCATACCACCTATAAGATTTATCAAGATTTAACAAAATTTCAAAGTTAGGAGCTCAAATTTTCAAAATTGGTAAAAAACAATCGTGATCTCCGTCAAGTCAATAAATTTAATTTTTTGTGACCTTACTTTTTTTTGCATAATTAATTTATTTGCATTAATTTTTTATATATTTAAACCTAATTAAAAAAAATGGCTAGAATACATTTTTGACAATTTTCCAACAATCTCCTCTTCTCCCCCCATTTTCATTTTTCCAAGAAGGCACTTCAGAACACATAGATATCGAAAATCTTTTAGAAGAAAATGAACCCTAGTAATACACAATCTAACACAACACATATTAGAAAAGATGATTTTAATGTATGAGATTTTTTTGTTAAAAGTTACGATGAATAAAATGCAACTCATAAAATTTGTCATAAAAAATATAAGTGTTTGAAGGATTGTAGAGTAAGCACACTTAAGAGACATATAATTAGATATCATCCGAATAAATTATTTCAAACTATGCAAACACAAATAGCCACCGGTGGAGAAATGTTGCGGGTACATTTAGGTATAATGCAGAAACAAAAAAAAAAATTGGTCAAATAGAATAGATAGCAAGAAAAGAATTATCACTTAATATATTTAAATGTGAAGTTTTTGAAGATTATATTCAAAAATATTTACAATCGGGTTACAAAAAAAAGAAGTAGAAAATCCGATAGGAGAAAATCACTAGATCGATCTTAAACCTTAAAAGATGATTTAATTACAAATTTTATTAGCACTAATTGAAAATTTTTATTAATTTCGGATACTTAGAAAAATGAATCTAAAAAAGAGCATTTTATTGTGTTCAGGAATATAGTTTATAAATGTGTTAATTAATTTCTTATGTGTTAAATATAGTTTATAAATGGCAAAAATAGTTTTACAATCCATTTGTGATTTAATTTATCAAATTAGAAATTTTTCTACAAAAACACAAGAAATGAGACAATTATGTCATTTACATAATATAAAATTTAAAAAATTTAAACAAGAATGTGATATTAGGTGAAATTCAATTTATGATAAGTTACAATGTGTACGTCATTTTAGAAATGTTTTAATTGAATTTACAAATTCTAATTATGAATATAGTTTTATTGATAATATACCTTTTGATTTTGCAACCACACTAACTCAATTATTGAAAATTTTTTATACATATACAAATTTATTTTTCAGAGTTTACTATCTAACAACTCATTTAATGTTAGTTAATCTTTGTAAAATTTGTTTCGTATTTAGTTAATTTGAAAATGAAAATAAGTTTAGTGATATTGTTCAATTAATGAAAATAAGATTTTTAAAATATTATAAAGAAATTTTTATTTTGTATTTAGTTGCAAGTATTTTAGATCTACGTGTAAAACTTAAAAGTGTTGAAATTTTAATAGATTGTTTTGTTGATAGTTTTTCAATGGAAATACATATAGGCCTAAAATTTTTAAAAACAACATACATTTGAAACTTTAAAAACCATGTTTACATTATATGAGTAGAAACATAATAATATAAGTGATAGTGATGCACGTAATAGTAGTAGTTCAACGATTTATTCATTTTCAATTTCTTTTAATCCTTTATATATGTTAGGGAAAAAAATAAAGAATTTATTTATCGTCACTAAATAAATTAATTTTATACCAACAAACACATAGGTTAAAAAGTTGTAACGATAATGATTATTTCGATATATTAGATTGGTGGAAAAATAATGTATCTTACTATCCAATTTTAGACAAAATGACCAAAGATTACTAACCTCTTTGGTGTCCACAGTGCCATCGGAAAGTGTTTTTAGTGCAGGTGGTTGAGTATTAACAAAAAAGTATACAAATTTGACAAACAATACTTTGGAATTCTTGATTTGCATTAAAAATTGAAATGATGTGGAAAAAAGGAGGCAAGGCATAGACAGAACTCGGATATGGAAGAAAAAAATGAATAATAAATTTTTAGTGTATAGAAAAATTAAGTAAATATGTAAAAAAAAAAAAAAAATCATCCTAGTACATAAAAATAAAAATATAACTACAAAAAATTAGTGAATTTAAAAATCCGTGATAGAAAAGTTTGGTGGTACACGATACCGTAATTTAGTGCAGAACCACTTTAAAATTTTTTTGTCTCTAATTTCTTTCTTTATCTATTTATTAGTTGATTCCAAATGGCCAAAGATAAAATAACCCTCCGAGCCTACTGGAAGGCCTTGTAGGATGAAGGTCGAACCAGCTCCAAACCGGATCGGAACCGACCACTATCCCAATCTCATCTATACATGTGGCTAAGTTTTTTGCCTTCTGTACGATTGCTTTCTTTTCTTAGTTGCTACAAATGATTGACCTTTACTAACAGTTAGATGTAAAAAAATGTTTTTCTTCATGATGATTCCGGTGAGGAGATGTTTATGGAGCAATCACATGAGTTTGTTGCTAATGAGGTGGAAAATGTACAAATTTGGAAATCTTTGTAACGGTTAGAACAACTCCTCGTGCTTGGTTTGGACATTTCATTGAAGTGGTACATGAATTTGGTTTTAAAAAGTAGTTATGATCACATTGTTTTTCTATTAACAATATGATGTTGGTCGTGTGTTGTTGATTATATATGTCGACGGGTTGTCGAATCTCTCAAAATGAAATTACTTGCAGTTCCTCCAATGCGAACAAATTTGTAATAAT
>JBAMMX010000025.1:8697594-8770094 GCA_037126225.1 Dillenia turbinata
CTCCAATAGGAGATAGTTAAATTTGCCTATATTATCATTGACCTAGCCATCTCTAACAATATCTTATCTTTTCTCTTAACTACTTTATTTTGCTGAGAGGTAGTAGGAATAGTCAACTATCACATGAAACTTTTTCAAAACGGAACTTTTAAACTATTCGATAAATAATTTGTACCCTTGATCGGTTTTGAGAGATTAACTCTCATAACTAATTGTTTTTCTATCTTGCTAACAAACCTCCTAAAATAGTCTAATATTTCAGACTTATGCGAGATTAAATAGACATAACCGAAACATGTATAATTATCAATAAACGTTATAAATTACACAACTCTATTTCTTGTTCTCATATCTATACACAACTATCGGGAATGGATCAATTGTAGGAGTTCCAACTCTCGTAGTCTTATCAAATGGTTTTCTTGTGATTTTACCATCAATTCAAAATTCACATATGAACAACTCAACTTAGTTGGCTATCCTAAAAGATCATTCACTGCTAACTGGTCCATCTTCTCTTACTCTATATGTCCCAGTTTAGAATGTTATACATTCACATCATCTATACTATAATTAAATATTAAGACAATAGACAAATCACAAGTTATATTATCACTAGAAAATATAGAATTGAGTGCATAAAAACCACCATGAATAAATCTAGATACTAATACAGAACTGTCATAGCTAAAAGATACAAAAGGGTTCTTAAAAGATATAACATATCCCAAATGATCTAAATAAAATACAGAATTCAGATTCTGTTGAATATTTGGTGCGTAAAGTACATCATGCAAGTGAAGAGTTCGACCACTTTACAACTCCAGCTTGCAAGAGCCTATGTCGCTTATGACCACAAACGCTCCATTCCTCATGTATATCCTCCTTGAATGGAGATTCAATTGACGGAACTCCACAAACGCTCTCCTATCATGAACTACATGGTCTGTGACTCTTGAGTCTACAATCTATAAAGAAAAGTAATTAGTTAACATCACGTTAAGGGGAGACATATATCAAACCATGAATAGGAGGAAGCATGATATAACTTCTCTTAATTAAGTCATGGGAGCGAAGTGATCGAACCTTTTTCACAAACGTAGAACTTTACCTTGGCTTTATCTTTCGGCTTCTTCTTGCATTTCTGTACTTTGTTGTTAGGCTTCTTAGATGTCTTTCCCTTGTCTTTCTCTTAGCTCTTCTCACACCTTCTACTTGTGTTTAGTACCCCAAGTGCCCTCACTCGATTCAATGAAAGCATGACCCAAGAATAGCTTACAGCCTTCCGACATTTCTCCCTTTAACTCACAATAATCGACTTACATCAGCAAAAGTGACAAATATTCTCATCATGAGTGGAGTACGTTTCATGGTTTCCCTTCAATTAGGCAAGGATTGAACCACTTCCAAAACCTAAAACTCACCTAAAATTGGCTTAACCAACATTCCTAAGCGATGCTATACATACACGACATATCCCCTAGACAAAATGCCGGTTTGATAGCATGATTAGGCCACTGCGTATAAGCTATGAATTTATAAGTCAAAGATTCTCAACTCTACGAGTGAACAAGCACCATAATACTCTTCGTAGCAAGCTAAAGTAGTCCTTAACAATGGGATACTACTCATACACGGATATCGCCTACCATGCATACATACCGATAAGTGATTGCCCTAGCTGGACTCGTTATTTTTCTTCCATGCATAAAGGACTTGCATAACTCCGTCTACCACGTGTCATGATAGCACCTCCTTCGGCTTATCATCTCGTGTATCAGAACCTCTCGTAAGATCTTGTTTCTCGAAGAATAAACCGAATCTTCTAATGTCATATGTCATAATTCTCACCATTTAGGCTATCCTCCTTGATAAGATCAAACAAGACATTCTTTGGAAATAGCATGTAATGACTAACACATAAAAGAGAGACATTAATGACAAATTGATACTTATTTTTTGATGCATTCAATTTGTACACTCTCCAAATCAACAAATACAAGATGATTTGAATATAAATTCAGAAAGGAATGAATGGATCAACAGACCCATTCATCACCATTTGAACTCATATCTCATCATCTTGTATTTTAGATTCAAGGCACAAATACCCATATTAAAAAAATTGTGTTGGAAGTCCCATCTCAACAATCCATACGCCCACTAGGCCAAAGTCATGCATATATCTCTAGCATAAATTGCATGAATCATTTATATGAAAATATCATAAATTTAAAAAAAAGTTCACCAGAAATGTTTGATGGATGCTTGACACAATAGCATTGCATAGCCTGGTGGTTATAGGTTGTTCAAAATTGCACTAGCTTTCGGCCTCAAAGGAAGCCAACGTCACTCATAGGATTTTTTCTCATTTTGGGCGATGCGTGTCTTGCACGCTCCTTTATGCGCCTCCACATGTGGGTACACGCCCACCACGTGCCTCCATGCCCTGAGCGGGTCCAGATTTGGGTACACATGCCTTCACGCGTGGGTTCAAGTTGGCTCATCAGATCCCACATGCCTTTACCTAACTCTGTGCACGAGTCGGGTTCATAACCCAACTTTGACCCGACTCTGAAATTTTCATTTTTGGACCATTTGTGTTATGATTTCACATGGGTTTTCAGATCTAATTCCTAAAGATGTTGTTGGGGTTCAATTTTTGGATGAATTATGTCTCAAATCATGGTTAATTTCTAAGTCAAGTTTTAAAACACTTCATCGGAAAAAATATAGCCTTCCAGCATCGGAAAATTTATTGTAATAGTCGTTTTCTATGTTTTGGAACATGTAGAATTCATTTCCTACCTCAATTTGTGGAAAAGAATTTTTTTTTTGGGTATAGATTTAAAATTTTTCTCCACGGGTCGTAGTGAGGAATATTTTCAAACTGTGTTCCAAAAACACACCCAAAATTAAAACTAAAAATATGGGCATTCCCTACTCATCATGGGCATTCTCATGGTATGATCAATTTAGGGGAAAATTCATTCACATGGATATCAAAAAATTCCTTCATTATAATTTTTTATGGAGAAAATTAAAAATTAATCATACAAAAAAAATTCAGAAATAAATTTGAATAGACCCTAACTTATGTTTTGATACCAATATTAGGTTTTTTCTACTAAAATTAAATGTGGAAACGTATTAAAAAAAAATTGTACCTCTAAACTGTAGTCGATGACCACTTGAATATCTCAAACTAGTCGTAGTTTTGATCACGAACAATCAAACCGATACTTTTCCCATAACACGCCCAATCTTTGCCCGTGTGATTTTTGGTTTTTACACACTCCTCTATGTGTTTTTTAGGTGAATTTTTTAGAGATAAGAATTTCCTAAAATCTGAATTTCTCATCGGCAGGAGCAAAAGAGAGAGGGGACGGTTAACTTCTTTTAACCATTCCCCCACTTATTTTAAATTCAAAATATAAAATTTAAATGCTTTTATGGGTATAACTACTTTCATCTTACTTAAGAAGTAGATGGTTGATTAGGATTGATTTTATTTATTTTTGATATGATTATATATAATTTTTTTTATTGGAGTTATGAGATGAATAGTTTGTTCAAAATTTTGCTCAAACGGTTTAAATATAGATTTTGTATTTCATGAAGTTTTTATTATTCCATTAGAGCAAAAAGGTTTATTATTTAAGATTTTATTTTTAATTAAATGATGAGAAATAATATGAAGAATTTGATTACTATAATTAGCTTATAATTGAATATTTATTACATCACATAATGTGGTTTTTTTTTTTAATCAGCATTAGGAGTAGAAGTAAATTTAAAAGGGGAGGCAAGTATTTCATTCTTTTTGTTTATTGATAAGAACTTCATTTAAAGCAAAACAATCTTTTTTCTTGGAGAGGATAAAAACTAAGATTTATATATATTATCATTTGCACAAACATATTTGTTATCATTAATCTTTGTAATATAAAAACCAATCCAAACAAAGGAAGGAATAATATTTTTTAATTGATTAATACATTATAATACACTTGTCTAATTTGATTGCGCCTTCTTTGAATCTTGAAACAAATATTATTTTTGTTTTGTAAGTTTTCAAATTTATTAAATTCATTACTTAAATATTCTTTGTCACTATTAAATCCTTTGTAAATTATTTCAATTGAGATGTAGTAGTAAAATCATTTATTTGTGATTTAGTTAGTGAAATATAAGATAAATTATCATCATTTGTTCTAATATAAATAGGTTTAGGAATCGTAGTTGTGTCCTCAAGGGGACATCTAGTGATCACAACCTTCTCTTCCAATCTGCTGATCTCGGGTTCAAATTTTAATGTAACAAAAAAAAGGAACCCTAGTTGTAAAATTGATTTAATGTAATATTACTTCAAAAATATAGGGAAGACAATGCAAAAATGGTGGGTGTATATTGAAAGAAATATTGATCACTTGTTTCTCTTGAAAATTCAATATTAACAATTTCATTATTTTGTTCTAAATTAGTCAAAATCAAAACCTTGTTCAATACATCTAATATATCTGAATTAATGGTACTCTGAAAGTGAGAGGAGGATGATTGATTAGTGGTAACTTGTTTCATGATTTCATTACCAAATTAACATTTGTTCATATTTATATTTACCTATTATATGTAACTACTAATCGTGGTTATATATTATAATAATTTAATATTTATTTTATCAAAATAAAAATTTATTATTTTAAACTACTAAGCAAATATATATCATCTTTTGTTAATGGTTTTCTTATTATTAATGTGTTACGAAAAGAGTTTTACTAAATTATACAAAATCGAATATTACTTTTCATTAAGCGAATACACATTAATATCTCATTAAAAATCAAATATTTTAATATATTTCTATAACAAAATTTCTCAATTACTATTGAATAAAAATAAATAATATCTTTTAGTTTTTATTTAATTACAATATTGTTTTTATATAACTTTTATACAATTTATTTAAAAATACTTATTCAAAAATAATTAAATATTATAACCACCTTTTGCTATATAAAATTATTATTAGAAGAATTAAATTTATGAATATACGTCTCGGTCGATACCGGGATGAGAAAGTTTTGCTATTAAAAATTTAAACCAATTCAAATCAAATTTAATTATATCAACGTTACTGTCTAATACTATATTTATCTTAAAAAAGGATTTATGCGTAATAATATTTTTTTTGGTAATTCTCATTTCTATTAAATTGAAATGGGAGTAGGTTTTGTTTTAACGTTTCTACTCCCAATTCCCATGGGCTAAACAAAAAAATACCTTACAAAATTGAGAAAATTTTAATTCCGGCATTTACCGGGGCTAGAACGGAGATTATAAGAGAAGAGACAAACAATCCCTTCGTCTGTGTCGAGAAAAGCCATGGGAAACGCTTCCTCAATGTTGACTCAGTACGACATTGAGGAAGTACAAGAGCACTGCGACAATCTTTGTATGTTCCTTTTTTTCCACTATATTCTCAATTCACTCTTTTTTTTTTTTTAATTGTTCTTTGAATTATGATCTTTTTTTTTTTTTTTTTTTGAATTTTGCAGTTTCGCAGCAAGAAATTGTGTCCCTTTATCATAGATTTTGTCAACTTGATCGAAGCGCCAAGGGTTTTATTTCTGCCGATGAGTTTCTATCCGTTCCTGAATTTGCACTCAATCCTCTCTCTCAGGTGATTATATTTTATACTCAAAGTATCAATTATTCATTTCTTTTTCAAGGAACCCATTTAACTATTTCAAGTAATTTTTCATATTTTTCATTTTTCTCCTTTCTGGGTTTTAATTGAACCACAGTGTTTGTTCTTGTTAGATTGGATTTAGGGCTGTGGGATTAATTTATTTGAGCTGGTCCTTTTGGGAATGTGGTTCAAAGTATCAATTATTCAATCTTTTTCATGAACCCATTTAACTTTTTTCAAGTAATTTTTCATTTTTCTCCTTTCTGGGTTTTAATTGAACCACAGTGGTTGTTCTTGTTAGATTGGTTTTAGGGCTTCTTTTTGATAGTGTTTCGTTGTGTGGGATTAATTTTATTTGAGCTGGTCCTTTTGGGAATGTGGTTTATTTGCTTGTTGAATTGATGTACTGGGTCTTCATTGAACTGCAGTTAATTTTTTGGCTCGTTCTTTGTTAGATGGGTTTAAGACTACCTTTATATGGCATTATAGTATGTGAGATTGATTTGGTTTAATCTTTTGTGTGTCCTTTCCGTGAATGTGGTGTACTTATTAAATTAATTTGGGTTTGCAGAGGTTGCTCAAGATGGTAGATGGTTTGAATTTTAAAGATTTTGTGGCCTTCTTGTCAGCATTTAGTACAAAAGCAAGTATGCAGCAAAAAATAGAATGTAAGCATTGTTTTCTGAACTAGTATGATTGAAGCTCCGATCTACATTCAACGTAGTAGTTTTCTAGGTTTTGCTTTTTTATTTTTGTATTGTCCAAGCAATCCTGGTAGGGAAAAACATTTGGGCTAGCATACAAGCTTGAAACCATTTAAGCTTTTAGATTTTGTGTTTCAAATAAAGGAAAGGAACATTATTTTCTGTCTGCATTATTTTGTTGATGTAATTAGTTTTGACTTGAACAAGTGTCTCCCCAGAGAAAGGTAGCAAGCTACTGTTGTACTTTCTCTTTTTTCAAATCCTGGTTTCTTGAAAATGGCTGTTATCCCCCACTATCATCTCCTATACTGTCATGATTTATCTTGACCTCCGACGCTTCTACCGTGCATTTTCTGAGGTTGTTTTGTTTCTTGACTGCCAATTGTATTTTGAATATTTTCCGTAAAAAGCTGTATTTTTTAACTATTAAGTGTGTCCTCCAATTTGATGAGCTCCGGGCTCTGGTTCCACTAACTAGAATGATAATGCATTCTCTCCCCCTACATTTTCTTGAGCTTTTCATTATATTATTGTTTTGCGAACCTTCGAAATTTTCTCGTTTCTCCTACTGCTGTAGTTGCCATGGTTTTAAGAAAAGATATGTATTACAGTTACCAATTTCTCACATCTGGGGACACACCTGTATGTCATTTCAAATATGACACTGGACCATTTGTTCTTGCTGAGAATTTGGAATATCGTGTTAGGTTGAAAATGAGATAGAAAATGAGAAAAGAAGTGTAGTATTCAATGATTTACACTTGACATTGTTCTTGGAAGGTCTTATTTTGTATACTTACTCTATTTTTGTTCACTGATGCTGTTCTCATGGTTCAACTCACATGGCATGTGAGCCATTTATTACCGAAATGGATCCAATAGTGGCTTAAAAGTAACTGAACTACCATCTATGGAAAAAGAAACCTGTGATGAATTGATATCTAGCTCTCTGCTAAACTGTTACAGCTCAACAAGCACGCACAAGAAGTGTCAATCCTTAATCTTTGTTTCCTAACAGTATGTTGTAACTCGTGTTATACTTGTCCTCTTTGATTTTATTGCCTGCGGACTGCCTTGAATGTATTTGAAAGTAAATTAAATAATGGACCAGTCTTGTGTTTATTCGTAAGTGTTAGGAATGGCCAAAAGGTAATAATTTTATATCTTGTTGGCTCTAATTTCATTAAAAAAAAAATAGTTTCTTTCTTAATCAATTGTAGGACTCCTTAACATTTTGTGGTACAATTTGGTTGTAATAACTTACTTTGCTTATTGTATTGCCTTTCAGTAATCTTCAAAGTGTATGACTCTGACTGTAATGGAGAAGTGTCTTTCAAGGACATATTAGAAGTGCTCCGAGATTTAATTGGTTCATTCATGTCAGATAAGCAGAGAGAGGTAATGCAATGTTCTTCCAAGTTTTCCTTTGTTAACTTAAGTTTTGTCTGTTCAAAACTTATTTGAGAATTTGCAATAGCTGTTAGTCTGAGTCTATGTCAATTGCCATTGAATAAATGCAAGTTTATAATTTAGTGAGATCATATTTTTCAGTTTTGAGCTTAGCTTACCACCCTATCATAATTGTTATGTATAATCAATGCATTGTCATGCAAAAATGATCAAGTTATGGAGTTTGTTGAAGGAATGGAGAGAAGAGCTCATGATGTTGGTATTTCACTGAGGAGTTGTGAGTTAGATAGGTTTGATTGAGCTGATTGAGTTCGTTTATGATGAGTCTGTAGCAGTGGAAAAGGTTTTGAGGTTGATTGAACTATAAGTTAGATAGTAACATGCGTATGGCATGTTGGATCCAGGTTGTCTTATGCTTTTGTGCTTACAGTTTTTGGTGTTTGTGGTCTGAATATTCTGTTCTCACTTTTAGAATGGAAATAAACAATGCTTCTTTGCTATAAGGCAGATACCTGATTTCATGTCTTTTTTTTTGGGGGGGGTTCTTTTTCAAAATTTTGGTACATTAGGTAAGGAATATCATGCAGACATTTAGGTGTAAGTAGCTAAGTTTCTGCTTGCATTTGTAGAAGCCTTAAAGTAACCGAACTAAGTTACCAATAGATTTATTAAAAAAATTATGTTACCTGCAGAAACCTAATGGTAAGCACCAGTAGAGAAGTAGACTTAAAAGCAGATGAGGAGGGGAGATTTAGTGTAAAAATGACATAATATGGGGAGGCGCACAGAAAACGAGGGAGTGTAAAAGGGGGTGAAATTGTGATTATATGAACTCATATGGACAAGAAATGATCTATTGTTGTGATGAATGATCTCTATTGGCCCTTATATCTTTATCTCATGATAATTTATTTATTTATTTATCGACATTGCTAAATTCAAACAAGTTATGCCTGCCTCGGATCTTATGGTTATACTGAGTCTTTCTTATTGGTGTTCTTTTGCGATATGTAGCAAGTATAATATGTTCACTTTAAAGAAACAATTGGGTATTTGTTCATAGCTAAGTTTAGGATAAGTAGTTAAGTTTCTGCTTGCATTTGTAGAAACCTTAAAGTAACCGAACTAAGTTACCAATAGATTTCTATTAAAAAAATAAAGTTACATGCAGAAACCTTGTAGTAGGTACCAGTAGAGTAGAGAAGTAGACAAAAAAGTAGAAGAGGAAAGGGGAGATTTAGTGTGAGAACGAGATAATACGGGGAGGCACACAGAAAAAGGAGTATAAATGGGGGTGTAATTGTGATTATATGAACTCATATGGACAAGAAATGATCTAAAAAATTGTCTTGTATACATTGTCGTGATGAATGATCTTTATAGGTCCTTATATCATTATCTCATGATAATTTATTTATTTATTAACATTGTTAAATGCAAGGAAGTTATGTTTGCCTTGGATCTTATAGTTATCTTTGAGGGGGTGTTTGGTTTGTACTCGGAAATCAGAATCAAAATGGTAATCCTTAGAAATCGGATTCGGAATCGAAATCCGATATCTCTTGTTTGGTTAAAATTTTAGAATGGATTTGATTACTAATATTGATGTTTGGTTTATATATCTTTCGGAATGAGAATCATAACAATAACAATCTAGACCTTTTATCTTAAAATTTGAGTTCGGTCATATGAGAGACATACTGTGCAGATTCTCTTACGCCACTCATTCGTATCTAAGGCTATCTTCTCAACTAAATCCATTTCTATCAAATCTTTATGAATACACTGCAACCAAGTTTTCAACGGCCTATCTCTACATTTTATTAAATCTTCTATTTTTAAGTTTTTAGTCTTTCTAACAGGTGTATTTTTAGATTTTCGTTGCACATGCCCAAACTATCTTAGGTGGTACTCTCTCATCTTATCCACAATTAAACTAACTCTCAACTTATTACGTATCTTATCGTTTCTGACTCTATCTCTTCCGGTTTTGTCAAACATTTGTCTAAGCATTCTCATTTCAGTAATAACCATTTTTTGCTCTTATTGCTGTTTAATGACCCAACACTTAGTGTCATACAATAGCGCAAGTCTTACTACGATGCTATAAAATTTTTCCTACAGATGTGATGGCATTGTGCAATCACAGAGGACTCTGGATGCCTTTCGCCATTTCATCCAATATGCTTGAATTCTATTGTTCACATTTTCATCGATATTGTCATCGTTTTGAATGATTGAATCAACATATCTAAATCGTTCACTTTTTGGAACTTATCTTTCTTCTAATCTAATCATTTCTTTATTATCCTAAAGGTTGTTGCTAAACTTACATTTCTTGTACTCAGTTTTGGACCTACTTAATTTAAATTCTCTGGATTCCAACGTGACCCTCCATAACTCTAATTTAGTGTTGATATCCTCCCTTATTTTATCAACTAAAACTGTACCTGCGAAGAGCATATTCCATGGTATTTCATCTTAAATATTTTTTGTGATTTCATTTATCACTATTGCAAATAGTATAGGATTCAGTGCTGAACCTTAATGGAGCCCAATGTTAATAGGGAAGTTATCACTCAGACCCCCATAAATCCTTATATTGGTTATAGTTCCTTCATACATATCCCTAATCAGGTTAATGTATTTTAGCAAAATTCCTTTCTTCATTAACGTGCATCACAACACGTCCCTAGGAACCCTATCATATGCTTTTTCTAGATCAATGAATATCATATGAAGATCTCTTTTCCGCACTCTAAATGTCTCTATCAACTGTTTTAATAAGTAAATTGTTTCAGTGGTAGATTGTTCTGGATTAAATCCAAATTGGTTTTGAAACACACTTATTTCTCGTCTCAATCTATGCTCTATCACTCTCTCCTATAATTTCATCTTATGACTCATAAGTTTAATTGCTCTATAGTTAGAACAATCTTGTATGTCCCCTTATTCTTATACAGCAGAACAAATGTACTCTCTCTTCATATTTGGGAAATGTTCTTTGTTTGCCAAATTTTATTGAAAAGAGCCGTTAATTTACTATGCCGAATTCACCTAAATATTTCCACACCTCAATAGGGATGCCATCAGATCCTATAGTTTTGTTATTTTTCATTTTCTTTAGGGCATCCTTTATTTCATGAGGACGAATGTTATGTTTGAAATCTCTATTAATTTCTTCTAAAGGTATCTCGATATTTTCTATACTTATTATATTCTCAACATTAAACAAATTTTCAAAATATTTTCTCCACCGTTTTCTTATATTTTCGTTCTTTACTAATATATTATTGGTTTTACTTTTAATACATCTAATCTGATTTAGATCTCTTTCCTTCCTTTCCCTTAATTTGGCAATTCTGTATATTTCTCTTTCCCCATCTTGAGTTTTTAGCCTTTTGTATAATTCGTTATACATCTTACTATTTGATTCGTGGATAACGTTTTTTACATTTTGTGTGGTTTTTGTATTTTTCATGAGTCTCGCTGTTATTATCACTTTTAAGGTTCATATAGCACTCCTTTTTGATTCAGATAGCAGTTTGTATTTTTTTATTTCATCACCATGACTCCTTGCCTGCTGGACTCTCGCCCTTAGATGCTCCAAGGACCTTCCTACCTATGTTCTTAATACTATTAGACATCTCTTTTCACATTGTTTTTAAATCATCATTAGTAGACCAATTTGTTACCCCAATTACTTTGTCTCTAAAGGTCGTCTCTCTTTCCTCTTTTAAGTTCTACCACTTAATTCTTGGTTCCGTATATGGTCGATATTGTTTTTGTCGTATAGGCACGCGTATATCTAAAACAAAAAATCTGTGTTGAGTTGTTACACTCTTGCCCGATATAACTTTGCAATACTTACAAGTTATCCTATCACCTCTCTTAGTGAGAAAGAAATCTATCCCGACTAGCATTTGACCCAATTCTATATGTAACTATGTGTGATTCTCTCTTCTTAAAGAAGGTGTTTACTAATTTCACATTGACAACAACGGTGAACTCTAAAATGGTACTTCCCGCCTCATTCCTACTGCTAAAGTCAAAGTTTCCATGTTCGGTTTTGAATCCCTCGTTCTTCTCTCCTACATGTTCATTTATGTCTCCTCCAATAAATAACTTCTCTCAACTCGATATGGTTTGTATAAATTCATCTAAATCTTTCCAAAATTGTCTTTTACTAATTGCATTTATACCTATTTGGGGCGCATATACACTATGTTAATTACGTTTTTTTTATTTACTAGCTTGACGAGTATAATTCTATCTCCATTTCTTTTTATCTCTACTACATCCCCTAGTAGATCTTTATGCATGATTACTCTTATCTCATTCTTTGTTCTATCCTTATTTGTGTACCAAAATTTATGCGCATAACTCTCTATTATTTTGGCATTCTCTCCCATCCACTTGGTTTTTTGGAGACACATGATATTAATTTTTCTTTTATTTATTATTTCTCCTATCTTTCCTAACTTTTTGATCATGGATCCTATGTTTTAAGTGGCTAAGTGAATCCTATCATCATTAACTATCTTATTTACCCACTCCCTAATATTCCTTGATAACTTGTTACTACACTTGGGATCCGATGTGGCACATCGCTGAGGGTGAAACGCCCCAAATGTTTTCTTATATTTATCTCTCATTTTTTAATTTGACATAAGGTTTTATGTTGAATGTTAGCCTACTGCAACTCTATTTCTTTTCCAGGTTTGGGACCGGCTGTGGCGAAATTCTTTAGAAAACAATATAAAACGATTAAAAAATAAAATATATATATAAATAAAGATAAAGATAAAAATAAAAGAAAAAATAAAGGTAAAAATAAAATCTTGTATCTATATACACAAACTAATGATAAAACAATAAATTTTATATCACAATTATACCATTATGAGTTTGAAAAATTTTATATTTTGATAGTTTTAAATTCATAGTAATATATTTTATATTAATAATAATACTAATATTACTAGTAGTAATAATATATCAACCACAACAATGTTAATAATACAACAATAACAATGTTAATAATAAGTAAACAATAATAACAATACAATAATGCTAATAAATAATAATGCAGAGATAAATGATAAGAATAATAATATTAATAAGGCAGAGAGGGGACAGAGGCAGAGGGGATATCGTCGAAGAGAAGGTAGCAGATGGAAACGGATGAGAATGTGTGACAGATGAAGAGAAGGCGACAAGGGGGCAGCGACGGGTTCTTGCCAGAGGCTACAAGGGCAGATGAAGGCAGTGAGCAGTGGTGGAGAGACCATAAACACAGGTATTCTTGTCGGAGTCAATAAGGTTGTGGCATATATATGGGTTTTCTGACGAGAGGATCTAGGTCCTCTAGGGTTTTAGAGACAAATCATGGAGTTAGATCTTGGGTTTTTTGGGTAAGTTGTGGCTTGGAACTGTCTGCATCAGCTAGGGAGGGTCGTAGATCTGGATGTTCCAACGCTAGGATCTAGGTCCTTTAGGGTTTCGGGGACATATCTTGGAGGTAGAAGTACGGATCTGGTACTTTTAGGGTTTCGGGTAAAGAGGGACAGGGCGAGAAAGCTCACAAGAGATTCGAAGAGAGAGCTCGCAAGGAGGGGTCAGGGCGAGAAAGGTCATAGTATGTAGAGAGAGAGACCACGAGAAAGCAGGAGATAGGTTTTCGAAGGGGAGAGAGAGAGAGAGAGATGAGAAGAGGAAGAGATTACTTACCTGGTCGAGCAACGTAAGAGAGCTGCTCGAACAATCTGGCGAAGATTTGGGTGAAGCAAGCAGTCGGTAAGCGTTCACGAGAGAGAGAGAGAGAGAGAGAGAGAGAGAGAGAGCGTTCGAGTGTTCTCGGAATGAGAATCATATAATTGTCAATTTTACCCTTAATAAAAAAATATTTTTAAATTAATATTTTTAAAATTTTATTTTATTTTGTAAAATTTAAACTATAATTATTATCTATTTTATTTTCTTTAATTTTAATTTTATTTTTTAAATTAAAACTAAAATTAAAATATTTTTGAAATTAATATTTTATTTTACTTTTAAATTGTTTTAAAATTAATATTTTATAGAAGGACAAAAGGTTGGAAAGAATTTTTCTAGGGTTTCATAGATGGTTTCAACCAAAATCCATCATTTTACTTGGGTTTCAAAACCCATAGATTAAAGGTTTCATACCCATAGCTTGATTTTCATTCCCTTAACCCAAACAATTTATATAGGTTTTAAACCCATTCCTGATTCCCATACCCATTAACCAAACACCGCATAAGTCTTTCTTATCATTGTTCTTTTGTGTTATGTAGCAAGTGCTGAGCGAAATGTTGCATGAAGCTGGTTACACAACAGAATCGTCTTTATCACTGGATGACTTCTATAAGGTATTTCATCTCCCTTTCTTCTTCTTCTTCTTCCTCTTTTCCTTTTTTGAATGACATCCTATATCTTTTTTTTTTCCTCCTTTGTTGGCTCGCTTTTAAAAAGATGTTGAGTTGATTGAAAGAAATACAAGTTCTTTTAGCAGCTTCCCATGCTGAAAAGAAATTTCCAGTGTTGTACTAAATAAGTTACATTTAGTTAAAAGTTGGAGACTAATAAACCTAGTTAATTTGTGAGCTTTAATCTCATGTAAGACTTCTAAATCTTGAGTTCTCAACTCTTGTATGGTTAGTCTAATGAAGAAAAGGAGCGTTAACGAAAATATGAATGTGTACTCATAAGACAAAGGCTAATGATTGTTTTTTGTATCTCTGTTAATCAAATCGCTTATTCTTGTGGCTAAGATAGACAAGAAGATACATGAAACATTTACTTCATTTGTCCATATAATTGGTAATTGGAAGAAAATTAGTTGCCGTTGTGTATGTGTTCCTTTTTAGGATTGGTAGGGAGAGAATTTATTGGAAGGAAAGGAAAATAATGCATTGGAAAGATGCTTGGATATACTTTAAAGGAAAGCTGAACACAGTGGAACACATTATGACAAAGCAGTCTTCCGATCCCTCTCAATAGATTTGATAGGGATCCCCTTGAGTGTTCTAACTGCTTCCAACCATATGGAATTTGAGAAAACAATCTTAGCCATGAAGTAAGACATTCTCTTAAAATCCAAGCATTCCTTTTTGTCCAGAAAGGATCAAATAACAGCTTACTCGATACGATTCCTCACTATTTTGGCATCTTTAGAGCAGCCAAAACCTATATAAGTTATTTTTCATTGTTTGCTGGAGCATCTGTGGTAGAATAAGTTTAGATGAGATCAGCCATCCAGATAGCTGATTTGGAGTCTTCCAGCGAAACAAGCAGAGATGAATAAAAAATGATGATTCCAAGTTCAGTATAAATGCTTGAGGTTATTTGAGGGATTTTTACCTCATTGGAAGAGATTGAACCTAATAAAGTGGAAAGAATATAGAGTAGGCGCTAGGTATTCAAAACGTGACAATCTCGAACTTATTGTTTACCACTACGTCACCTGAACTTGGGAATTTTGCCAATGTATTTGCATTGATGTGAAATATATATGAGTATGGGTTTTGAGTTGGACATGGTTGTCTGAAGAAGAAGAAGACTTTTGACTTGCAGTTTGGCACTGTAGGTATTCACATATACCAGAATATAGAGTGCTAGTACTTTCACTATTGTTTTGTGTCTGGTTCAAAACTATAGCATTAAAAGAGGGGCATGTATGATTTAAATATAAAATTGGAATACGATCATTCCACAATAACTTGCTGGTTGCTCTCCCCCTCACCCAAACAACAAAGAAGAAAGTACCTACTCAACTATGCGTAGGACTGGTTTCATGAATTTACTTTTTTCCATTGAGTTCTGTTGGAAGCCATGTTAATAGTTAAGATAATAGTTAATATTACCAATTACCGTACTACCACCTCTTTAGACTTTTCTTCATGTTTTCTTAGGTTTTCTTCTATTTCTAGGAGCCTCTTTACTTGTATGCTCTAGATTCTTCTAACAATGTTATCAAGTGGTCCTTTTCAACATGTTCAGATTATCTTAACTTATTTTCTTTTATCTTATCTAATTCTGGTGCTACTCTTATTTTTATATATGCATTTCTAATTTTAATTTTAATTTTTTTTTCCTTCCATTCCTGCCATCCTCCTTGAAGTTTCCATGTCAATCACTATCATCTTCTCTGCATGTTAATTTGGAATAGCTGAACCATTCTATACCATTACTGCATAAACAACAGAGAAAGAAAAGAAAAAAGAAAAAAGAAAAAAGAACTAGATGAACTTTTTCTTCTTTTAATAATCCATTGTAGTTTGTTAAGAAGTATTTGAATTTGCTTTGAAGAAATACACACATATATGTAAGTTTCTTTTGTTGGAATCATCAAATCCCAATTAATGTCACCCAATCACTAGCTCCATAAGCATCTTATTTGGATAATGGTCATAGGATGACATTTGACCTTTAATCAGATCACATCCACCTCATCAAACTTGATTATAGTTCACACCATGATCTATCTCCAGTTTGCCACAATTGATTCTTTAATCCTCCTTTTATTGCAAGACAGAAATGTGTTTTACAACTCTTGAGCATCCAAATTTGGATCAATACTAGCTAAAACATCTCTAAACAAATATAGTTAGAACTGCTCTTGAGGGGCTACAATAAAGTCATGCAACAATAGATGCTCGAAAGAGTTCACAATTTTGTAATATTCAAGCTAATTTAGATAGTTTTCACCTGGATAACATTGAGAGCAATTAACAAAGTTTTAGGCTGCCTTGCAAATTGACCAAAACTCTTTTTATATGCCAATATTTAGTCAAATAGGTCAATGTATATGTGTTTATTATTCATTGAATATGTCCGGGTACGCATATCCAAGATTTTGTGATTCTTGCACTTATTTCTATGTATCCTAAACCTTGTCTTTGCCAAGTCAAAACTTTTGTATACATGTTTATGCCCATGCTCTACTCCCCCAATCCAATTAAATCCCATGCTGTAGACCAGGTAACAAACCAGTGGATTAGTATTAAATCGAGAAAATATTTAGAATATGAGTTGTCCTTGAGAAATAAGAAAAAGACTTGATAATCAAGATTGAGATGAAAGAAGCTTAACTTGGTCTTTTGCGTTTTTCCCTCCCATACCAATTCACTGGAAACAAGAGGCTTCCTGAGTTGTGTTATTTTAAGTTGTGCAGCATCTGAAATTTTTGTCTGATGGCTAGCCATATGAAGATCACCTTAAATTTTATCCAACCTAAATAAATAAGAAGACTCTTGGAGTCATTATATCCTATAACTACAATTATATTTCAGGCCATGAACCACTCAGTGGATTTGCCCATCTGGGTATTTAATTTTATTTTTTATTTTTTTATTTTTTGCTGGGTTGCACTTTTACTAGCAGAGGACTGCTTGTTCTTCTGTTTTCAACATTTTACAAAGCTGATATGTCCGCAGCTTGCATGTATCCCCAAAAAGCTGCTATTGGATTAAGTGAATTGAGTTTCTGTGCATATCTTACGTAATTCTGTCACTGTATTTTAAGCATGACTATAGTGGATTGTAAGCTGTCCAAAAGTCACGGGTCGTAGAATAGCACCAAAAGTTTTTCTTATTCTGTGACTAAGTTCTTGTAGGATCCATGAAGCTTAAGGATGCACAAGAATAACTCATTCCTTCTTTTATTGATAGATACAATATCAGTGCGCAGTCTCACTTTGAAACACAAACTTAAGACTTGATGGTTCAATGGTTAGTTTGCAAATAAATTGTATGATACATAGAGACCTGGATGCATATTCAGTATTCATATCTACACTTATTTGTGTCAGCATTTATATATTTCCAACTTCTAATGATAAATTTGATAATATTTTCAAAATCTCTCTGTTTAGGAAGATTTAAGTCCATGTAGGTAACATCCTGCTTATCTCTGTATGCATGTATATATGCACTTCCATGTGTGTATCGAATTTTGCTTCAAACTTTAGTCCTGCTTGTCTGTAATAGAACAGAAATTTGCCCAGTATCTTACGACACTGTCTCTGGCTAGTTAACTTTACACTTCCTTTTCTTTCTTTACATGGTTGATGACATGGTTGTAAATATGCATCACAAGTTTATTGCTGCTATATCTTTATGATTTTTATGCAGTAAGATAACCGGTTTATAACCGTCAAATACTGGCATTATTAAATGCATTTTAATGTTCAATTCCATACCCCTGCAAAATTACGATTTCCTTGCGAAAGCTATGGGTTCAAGGAACGAACCCCACTTTTCTGGCCCCTCTAGCTCAGAGTAAACTCTTACTAATTGCAAAGAAATCTGCAATTTACTGCAATTTCTCTATTACCATTATCACTCTGTAGATGCCATTTTTTCCCTGCATATTGATCTTATCAAATTCAAGTAATTAATAAGGATGTGACTTGAATTTATGGGTCAATTTTGCCTAGTAATTGGCCCTTAACTATCTGTGGAAAGGCCAGAAGAGTGTCTTATATAGATCTAGACTGACAATAGATGACTTTTGTATCCTTATTTGGGCTTCTGCTCTAACTTCTTCACTCATAGTTGTAATTCCTGTCATAGCTTTTTGGGATGGAAGGCCTAGAGTATTTGTGATTTTTTGGTTTGGATTTTTTGCAGTCTCAAAGTGTTTTTAAGGCTAACAACCCCAGAGATTTTACAGTGTGATGGGCATAGTTTTGACACCTGAAATATACAGAATGTGACCATTAGATCCTGTCAACTGTCAGGATTTTCTCCCACATGATTTAATCTTGTATATAGGCAAAAGTTTGACCCCATTTAGCAGAGATGACATTAGAAAGATCTGTATGCTGGTGGATTTATCAATTTTTTCCTTTTCTGTTTCAGATTCTTTGCAATTCTAGCTTGAAAATGGAGGTTGAAGTTCCGGTTGACTAGCACTGTTTGCAATCTATTCTTTTGCAATGCACAATGAACTCTGAGAGGAAGACGCAATTATAATCTATCAGTACATTTTAAACCAGGTTTTACATGTATTTTGTACCATTGTCTGTCTTATATTTTCCATGAATAATAAAGTTTGTGTATTTTGACAAAGCTTGGTTTTCTGTAGATTATTCAATCCTTATCGTTGTTTTTCAATTGATTCAGTCTCCAATGTTGTCTTACTCCCCTTTTGTATATAGGACTGTAGACGCAAGGAGCTAGTCAGGGCTGTGCTGCATGATTTGCTGGCTCCAATTTATGGACTCCAACTTCACATCTTTGTCGGCTCCACATTTGGCTTTCTTCCTTTTTTTTTTTATTTATTTTTTATTTATTTTTTTATTTTTTACTTTTTTTAATTTTTTAATTTTTTGTTTTTGGTTAATAATACACAACGAGCGCAATGCCTTTTACAAGAGGTGAGAGGCGAGAGGGTTGTGGAGGCTCGAGCTTGACATCGGGAGGAAATGACATTAGATATGGTCATGGCATTAGAATTGTTGGCTTTAGTTTTGGAGTTATCGGTTCAAAGTTTCAGAGATTATCGGTTCATGATTTCAGATTTAGAGGAAGTCAAATCAACTTTTGAAGGAATAGTTTTGTTTCGGTATTAATGGCTTCGGTTTTGATTTGAGAATCAGAATTGAAAAAATAACAAACATTTTAAAACAACTAAAAAAAGAGAGGAAGTTGATGAGGCATGATTCGAATGCTACTCGGTGCTGTATCCAGGTGCAGAAACGCGACAAGACACCTATAGTCCTAAAGAGCCTAGCCCCTTCGAACCCTAAAAATATTGATCCCGAACAGGCGGCCGACGAGCATGTGCATCCAAAGAAGACTGAACGCTTGCCCCCTATACCCGATTAATGGCTACTGAATACTAAAGGAACCGAACATTTTTATTTTCAATTGGTAATACTCAATTGAATCTAATCTTGATTAAATTTCTTATTTTAATACAAAACGTATCTTTTGGATAAATGAGGAAATTCTTGAGTATCTAATTGATTAGAGAAAAAATCTTCCCGTATAATTCAACTTTCTAAATGATAATAATTTCAAATTTTTGATATTTAGAATTTGAAATTCTTGGATTATCTCATAAGGAAATTAGGGTTGTGACACTTCGAGATCATACGACTTTAGGAGAGACATTATGTAAAAGCTCTTGATACATCAAACCAGGTAAATTCTCTGAACTTGATACAGAATACATAAAAGTCATAGGGAGATCCGTCATCATTTCCTCTCTGTCTGTTTATCCTTTCGAAAACCGCTCTTTCTGATTTGAATGTTGGAGCTTCTCTCGCCGGAGTATCCTCTGATGATCTTTTGCAAGTTTCAAGCCTCCTTATTGAGTATCCGTTTGAGTCACAAAGAGCCGGATTTGTAGAGTCAATACTCACCTCTAACAGAATGACACCATCCGTGAGAAACAGACTAATCATTAGTTTTCTCACCAACTTTCTGTCATTGAACAAAATATGGTTATAGTTAAGATAAAATGGTCGGTCATCAGATTCGACGACGATGATTTAGTCGGAGTTGACGCTAATGGTCCTCTGGTCGTTATTATCAAAATGGAGTCTCATACGGTAAAAAGGGTTCTTATCGACCAACGCGCAGATTGTGACATCCTTACCTGAGATACTTTTCATCGAATGGGTCTCAATTCCTCGCGTCTTCAGCCCCCAACTGGATCCCTCAAGGGATTATCTTACGAATGCATCTACCCAGAGGGAATCATTCCCCTCACTGTCACTTTAGGGACTTCTTTTAACCACGCAACTGTCAAAACCACCTTCTATATGGTGAAACTATTCTCACCGTATAACGCCATCCTTGGTCGATCGAGTCTGGACGAACTGGAAACACTACCCAGCACTAGACACATGATGATGAAGTTCAGAATATCGGAAGGGATTGCTACTATTTGCAGTGATCCCGACCCCTATGCCCTCTTTGTTGACAGAGACAGGAAAGGAAACTTTCCTATCGACACCTACAGCTCAAAGGTGATATCGAACCAGCGAACAAACCAGAATCAGGAGAAGAGGTAATTGAGATCCCTTTGATTGATGAGACCAATCGAACTATTTGGATTGGGGCTAGCTTGTCTGTGCCCTTACGAGAAGCTATTGTCGACTACTTGCAATGGCACTCCAAAGTTTTCGCTTGGTCTCCCGAGAACATGCCTGACATTGATCCGTCAGTCATTGTTCATAAGTTAATCGTAAACTTTGGCTACAAGCTGGTCAAACAAAAGAAGAGAGTGTTTGTCTTCTAACGACAATGAGCCATCCAATAAGAGGTCCAAAATCTACTATCCGTCGAATTCATCCACAAAGTCAAGTATCTCGAATGGTTAGCCAACATGGTCCTGGTGAAGAAGACCAACGACAAATGGAGGATGTGCATAAACTTTACAAATCTCGACAAAGCATGTCCAAAATACAGTTATCCCATTCCGAATATCGATAAATTGGTGGACAATTTTTTAGGCCACCAACTCTTAAGTTTTATGGATGCCTATTCAGGGTACAATCAAATACGAATGGCGCCTGAGGACGAAAATAAGATGAATTTCATCACTAAGTTCGGTACATACCATTATCGAGTTATGCCTTTCGATCTAAAGAATGCGGAAGCAATCTTCCAACGGTTGGTTAACGAAATCTTTAAAAATCAAATCGGTCGAAACGTATAAGTGTACGTAGATGACATGTTTGTAAAAAACACCAATGTTGAAACTCATGTTGCCGACCTTGAGGAAACCTTTCAGATGCTCGAACACTATAACATGTGACTGAATCCTGCCAAGTGTATTTTCAGTATCGCGTCAAGCAAGTTCTTGAGTTTTATGATCACCAATCGTAGGATTGAGGCAAATCCCGGGAAGATATAGGCCATCTTAGATATGTTGTCGTCTCAAATATTTAAGGAAGTACAACGTCTTACTGGTCGGATAGCGGTTTTAAGCCGATTCATATCAAAAGTTGGGGAAAAGTACGAACCTATCTTTGTCGCTCTAAAGAGATCCCACAATTTGCATGGACACCTGAGTGCCAAACGGCCTTCGAGCAGCTCAAAAAATACCTTATGACTCATTCGCTACTCTCTCGACCGATTCCTAGTAAGAAACTTTACCTTTACCTCTCTATTTCTAATCGGGCACTTTGCTCTGTCCTTGTAAGATAGGACTCAACTGCTCAAAAGCTGATCTATTACATCAACCAGATACTTGAAATCAATTATCGATCAATCGAGAAGATAACATATACACTAGTTATTTCGGCCTGACGACTTCGGCCATACTTTCAAGCTCATACCATCTGGTGCTTACTAACTAACCGTTGAAACAAATCTTCCAGAAGAGAGACACCTCCGGTTATTTAATCAAATGGAGTGTTGAATTGGGTGAATTCAACATCCAATATAAGTCTCGACCAGCGATCAAAGGTCAAATCTTGGCCAACTTTATTCTCGAATGTACCCTCCCGGTTACAGGTACACCTGAGTTCACCAGCAGCTCTAACAAATGGTCATTGCCAGACTAGACCATACATGTTGATAGATCCTCAAATTTTTTGGGTAGTGGCGTCGGGCTCATACTGATGGGTTCGGACAATTTCAAAGTGGAATATACTATTTGTTTCGACTTCAGAGCCACCAACAACTAAGCCAAGTACGAAATCTTGTTGATGGGACTCTGAATCATAGCCAATATGGGGGCCCGAAGTGTTCGGATATTTACTGATAGTCAACTGGTAGTCAAGCAGGTCAAAAGGGTCTATGAGACAAAAGACCCAACTATGGCCAAATATCTAAGTAAATTACGCGAGACGATAACAAGACTAAAAAGAGTCAACATCCAAGAAATCCTTCGCTCAGAAAATGCGAGAGCTAATACACTTTCCAGGTTGACCAACTCAGATTCAATTGCCTTTAGTCAAACGATCTATATCGAAACTTTGTCGTACCCTATCATCGATGAGCCTGAAAGGGTCGTGGCAACGGACCAGCCTCCTAGTTAGAAAGATCCAATTGAGGCATACTTGAGAGACAACTGACTGCCCGACTTGCCGCTGAAGGTAGCCAAGCTAAAGCGAAAGGTTACACATTACGCAATCATTGATGGAAGACTGTACCGAAAGTCTTTTATTCATCCCTACTTGAGATGCCTGACCCCATAAAAGGGAAAATATGTTTTTCGGGAGATCCACGAAGGGATATGCGGTAATCATCTGGGGGCTCAAAATCTAGTCCATAAAGCTTTACAACAAAGATACAACTAGCTAGCTATGAAAATCGATTCAAACGATTATATCAAAAAGTGTGACAAGTGCTAATGATTCTCTTCGATTCCACGATAGCCCTCTACCAAGCTTAGCCCCATGGCGGGACCATGACCATTTACCCAATGGGGAATGGATATCCATGGACTGTTCCCACCAGCTATCGGACAAAGAAAATTTCTTATAGTAGCTATCGATTATTTCACCAAGTGGGTGGAGACCGAACCTCTAATCTAGATAACAACAACTAAAGCCCATTCATTCGCATGGACTCACATAATCACTCGGTTTGGCATACCTCAGTCCTCATCACAGGCAATGAAAAATAATTTGACAATGCTAACTTTCGAGAGTTTGCACGAAACTAGAGATCGACCATCGATTCTCATCGGTAGCTCATCCACAAACGAATGGACTCGCAGAGATAACCAACAGAACGATCCTCCAAGGACTAAAGACCATGTTAGACAAAGCCAAAAGACTATGGATAGACGAACTCTATAGTATCCTCTGGTTGTACTGCACCATACCTCGAAGGGTAATTGGAGAGACTCCATTCAGCCTAACATATAGAAGTGAAGCTGTCATACTGGTAAAGATTAGGATCCACTCGCTTCGGGTGACCCAGTATGATTTTGAACAGAACGAATCTGCCTTGCATGAACATTTAGACCTACTCCCTGAACTGTGAGAATTTGCATCTGCTTGAATGGCTATGTATCAATAGCAAATGACACAGTACTACGACGAGTCAGAAGCTGAACATTTAACCCAGGTGATCTGGTGCTGAGGAAAGTGGAAGCTACCGGCCAACTCCAACCCAAGGGCAAATTAGCCCATAACTGGGAAGGCCCCTATCAAATACGCTTTATGGTTCGCTTGGGGGCTTATCACCTCAATAATCTGGATGGATCAACCATGCCCAGGATCTGGAATGTAGAGAACTTGCGGATCTACTATCAGTAAATCATATCGTTTCTCCTTCGACCAAGGTATCTCCTATCGAGTAAACCCCTTACGATTTTCCTTTTGATAGTTCTATCATTCCATTCCTAATGCTTCCACTCCGGTCAATTGTTACCTACCAAAGGGATTTATTTCCCCGAATAGACTTTAGTCGCCCTATCCTACCGAAGGGATCTATCTCCCCGAACGGACCTTAGTCTCCCTGTCCTAACTAAGGGATCTATCTCCCTGAAAGATTTTAGTCACCTCATCTTAGCAAAAGAATCTAATTCCTTGAGTGGATCTTGGTCAAAAGAGCCGGTACCATCAATTAAGTTTTATCAATGGACAACAGAACATACTCCTATCAACCTGGAAAGCGTGAGTACAAACACCCAGTGTCTTTCACACAAGTGAGTCGATCACATAAGTGGCCCAACGTACGAAAAAAATTCTGACAGACACAACTGATGACAAGTAAGTAGAGCAAATCCTTTTTATTTCCATATGATTAATACATGTTTGATTATATGAGCAATTACACTTTATAATTCTCTCGGTCGGACCAATTACATCAAAAGATATATGACTAAATCGCCTCTATCATTCGACAACACTGAAGAGTACAAAAACAATAAAAAGAGGAATAACAAAAAATAAACAGTAGCCCCAAGAACTGAAAATTATAGAAACCATAAGTAAAACTCACATACGACAATCTATAACCCTATTGATACAATAGGACTGTCAAAAGAGGGACAAACTGATCGAGAAAGGATTCAAAGGATGCCTCAGAATATCATCAAACTTTCTTCCATCACCTAGCTCCCTACACACAATCGATATACCCTGCCACCTGACTTGAAAGGAAACTATTTTCTAAATCCGAGTTAGGGGCCCTGATAGGAACCTTGATGAAGCCCATCACGGCATTCGGATGGTGAATGGCATGACGAGTCCTCATACCAACAATCCCCATTCTTGATGAGACCTCATACCAATAGAAGCAACTCACGCTACTAAGCTTTGCAAATCTGGAGTGTTCTTTTGAGAATCCCTCATGGAGGATAACCCTCACAAGAAGAAAACTCATAGGCATGAAGAAACTCGCTGAAATAACGCAAGGTCCCACAATCTCTATTTATAGAGAAGAAGAAATCTCTTCAAATCTCTGAGTGATTGAGGTGCTCCTCTAAGAAGCATGAGAATTAAATGGGAAAGATCATACCGCCTCACATTCCTGCACTGCATTAATTTTAAGTGGGCGGTGAAACACATTAATACTGGCGGAAGTTGAAACGGTTGAGACAAAAAGGGGAACTTATATCCCATCTGCTTTAATTTCATATTAGTTGTAAGCTTTCGTGCCTTTCTAACTTCTTGAGAAGTAAACTTCACTCATGGCGCCTCTTCTACAAATTGACACCATGAGTCGGGAGCAAATAATGAGTCACGATCTGAACACCACTTGATGCGGTATCTGGGTGCAGAATCCCGACAAGACACTTATAGTCTTGAAGGGTCTAGCCCCTTCGAATCTTGAACATATCGATCTGAACAGCGTGACTGACGAGGAGGTGTATCCAGTAAGATCGAACGTCTACCCCCTCTACCGGACCGATAACTAATGAATATTAAAAAAACCAAACACTTCTACTTCCAATTGGTCATACTCAACTGAATCTCATCTTGATTAAATTTTCTATTTTAATACGAAACGTATCTCTTGGATAAAGAAGAAAACTCTTGAGAATCTAATCGATAAGGGAAAGAATCTTCCCGTATAATTCAACTTTCTAAATGATAACAATTTCAAATTTTTGATATTTAGAATCCAGAATTCTCGGATCCCCTTATAAGGAAACTAGAGTTGTGGTGTCCCGGGATCATATGACTCTAAAAGAGATAATATATGAAAGCTCTAGATACATCGAGTCAGGTAAGCTCTCTGAACTTGACACAAAACATACAAAAGTCATAGGGAAATCCGTCCTCCCTTCCTCTCTGTCTGTTTATCTTTTCGAAAACCATTGTTTCTGATTTGAGCGTTGGAGTTTTTCCTACCGGAACATCTTCCGGCGGTCTTTTATAGGTTTCAAATCTCCTCATTGAGTAATACAAGGAGTCGGATTTGTGGAGTCAAAACTCACCTCCAACAAAAGCATTTGAATTTAATTTTTGTTTTCAAAAATTGAGTTGCATATACATTTTCATTGAGTTTTAACATTGGTTGGTTCGGCAGGAAGGGTGTTGAGACCCTTTAAACATGCGCGGGTTCAACTCATCATGGGAATGAAGCAGACCGGGAGACCTCTATTGAAAAAGATCCGATAGCAGGTCGACTCAGATTAATCGGAGTGAAACTCTAAATACTGAGAGGTCAGAGACAAAAAAAAAAATCTTCATCGGGTGTAGAAGAATAAAATTACATGTAATTTAGGGGTGTACCTTAAGCTTTCAACCCTTTTTGTAATTTTTATAAATATTGTATAGTTTTATTTAAAAAATTATTAGTACTAACCGACATGGTAAATTTGAAAATAAAAATATGATATAACTCATTATATTTAATAAATAATTCTAAAATTATTAATATTATGACTTATAAATATTTAATTTTTAATAAAAAGGAACTGCCAATTTGGACTCTTAATTTTTGGTTTTCTAGAATCAGGAACTGGAATCGATCCTTATAAATAAGGTTCCGATTCTAATTTTGGTTCTAAAATCATGAACTAATGAATGATTTTTTGAATCGTTAACCATAGTTATGCTCGATCCAGTTTTACAGTTCAGTCGAACCGTGACCGTGGCTAAATAAGATCCCTTGGCTTCCTTTCCCACAAAAAGAGTAAAAATGCTTTTCTTTTCTTCTTTTTCTTTTGCTTGGTACCTGCTACTTTGTTTGTTGACCTGATATTTCCCAAAATTTTCCTTCTGTTCACTATAAGAAAACAGAGCTTCAGCGTTGGAATTTTGCGACGGAAAGAAATACGTTGTAAACTGTGATGGTTTATCGACCGAGGAAGGCAATAATTATTGAACAGATTAGCAAGGGAAATATCGTCGGATACTCCAATGGAATAACAGATGAAAATAATCCGTCGCTGATTCGATCGCTACGGTTCGACACGATGACTTGTGGACGAATTACCAACGGATTTAACAATGGAATAGAGACGATATTCCGTCGCTAAGTCCGTTGCTGAATCAATTAAAAAAACCCCACGGTATTTTGACAGATAACGCTGGTCAGACTTTGCGATGGAAATTACTGATGGAGTGTTATCCGTCTGTAATCCGTTGTTAATATAACTTAATGCCCCCATCTGACAATGCTTTGGACTTGTTTTTTTTCAACCTTTTTTTCACTCTCTGTCTCTACTCCGTTCGTCTCCGCAGATCATTGTCTGCATCGATTACCCTTGCCTCAGAGATGCCGTTATTTCGTGGTTTCTGACCTCAGAGCTTTGAGTACGTATTCAGTCTCTCATCGGGTTTGGGGTTCACCTTGGGCATCACCGGCACCGGTCTCTATCGAAGTAGGCACTTCGTCCTTCCGGTCTTCAGAATTGGCTGATTCGTCATAAGTTAAGGTTTATTCTTTGACCGTCACATGATTTGCATTTACAATTAAAGTTGTAGTAGGGTTTGCCATCAAAGAACCAAATTTTAGGGTTCTTCAAATTTTTAGGGTTTTCCCAAAATTTTTAAGGATTTACAAAATTTTAGGGTTCATGAATCACATTAACATTACAACTAAATTTGTGCTATCAATATTATGTGGGTGCAGTGATCTAGTTTGCCATCTCTCTGAGCCGTGGATTGGGTCTCTGAGTCTGCTTGAAGGCGTTGCTCTGAACATCACGGGAGAGTTTTAATGATTAGGTAGTGATGAAGAAGATGTCAGCTGAGCCTTTGACTTTGCCTCCTACATAATTGTTACAAGTCTATGAATCTCATCCTTATGTCCGTGTCCACCTTTTTGCATTTGATTTTTTTTGGTTGCATTTTGCATTTGATTTTAGATTAGCTTTCATATTCCTGAGTTTTGAATTTGATTCTGAAACATATGATTAGGTCATTTTATTTTTCATCTTAATATATATATATATATATATATGATTATATTTTTTAATTTTATGAGTGAAAAGCTAAGATGCAAATACAATAAACAAAAGATTTAAATGTGCTCTCCTTAAAATTTATATTTCAAAATATTATCATCTTTATTTAATGAATAGGGCATTCAATCCAGGAAGCATTAAGGTATATGGAATTTGATATATCCAGAGTATCAAAGAATCTACAATTGGTCACCCACAAAGCTCAAGAGGACCCTAACACCAATTGAAAAATGTTGGCAGCAAAGAGAAATACTGAATTGTTTTCAGCTTACATGGCTATTTGTTGGTTTTTTGTTTTTTTTTTTTGAGGCAGAAATAATGTGTAAAAAAGAGCAAAAATAATAAGAACTTTTTCAATTGCAAAAGACATACTTTTTATTTAATCATAAACCTCAACTTATACCCAAAAAAAATGTAAATTGAAATGAACAAAAATTAAAGAATATTGTTAAGGTCACAACAACCGGTAACAAATAACTAGAAAATCTAAAATAAAAAATTCCTGCAAATCAAATCATCACATGATCTTCTAACTAATTTATTTATTTATTTATTTGTAGCATATTTTTCACAGGCTTCAGCAAAGCTTCAACCATATCATTTCCACATCACTAACAGTTCTATAGCAGTAACTCCCGAGGTATTATATTCAACATTGCTCCTTAATTTTGGAGTTGCATACTCCAAGCCTTTGTCTCGAAAACTCGCAACAGCCTTAAGAAATGCCTTGGTTAAAATGTCAACATTCTGATTTTCTATTTTGCAATTGATCAATTGTATTTCTCCTTCCTTTGTATCTCTTTCAGAAAATAGAGTTTCAACTTGAAATGTTTTGTTTTGCCATAAAGCATAGGATCTTTTGCAAATGAAATTGTAGCTTGATTGTCCACAAGTGTTTGTGTACTTTCTCCTTGCTCCATATGCCAATTAGCCATTAATTTCATGATCCAGAGAGCTTGATTCATAGCAGTAACAGAAGCTACATATTCTATTTCTGCTATGGATTAAGCAATGACTTCCTACTTCTTAGAACACCACACAAAAATATTAGAACTAGAATTAAAACAATAACCTAATGTACTTCTTATATCATCAACTCAACTCGCCCCATCACTATCAGAAAAACCATAGAGACTAAAATATTAGAACTAGAATTAAGTATGTATTTTGTGCACATTTGGTTTTGTATTATTTTCGTAGTATTCAAAAATTTTGAACCTTCTAAACTTAGATAATGAGTTATTGTAGGTGCGTTAGCTTGAGCACCATATCCTCGAGCATTTGGTTCCTTCCCTAAGAGAAGACGTCTCAAGTGTGCGTTCTTTCATAACATGTCGGTGAGTTCAGTTCCCTTACATACCATTTGTTTTTATCTTCTTCCTTGGTCGTCAAAATTTTCTACGTTTGATATGACGAGGCAATGACTTGTACTTTGATGTTCATTTGTAGAGGAAATATTGTATTTCTCTATATTTCAATTTTTTTCCTTCTATATTTTAGGCATGCTGCAACTTGTGGATTAGGGTTAAGTATGTGACAAGCTTTCATGCATAATGAGAAATCTGATAATATATTCATTGTTTCTTTACGGTATATACTTTGACATGGCGTCCATTGATCGTAGTTGGATGTATCGTCGCTTAAGTAATGGGTACTTGACTGATGATTTTTTTGAGGGTGTTAATGAGTTCTTGAATTTTGCATGTTCTCAACATCAGTTCATGGATGGATGCAATATTAGATGTCCTTGCAAGAAATGTCAGAATCATAAATTTTTAAGTCGAGATGAAGTCGCGGTGCACTTGTTTTCACGCGGGTTAATTAATGGTTACACCAAGTGGGTTTGTCATCGAGAAGTAAGAAATGAAGAATCAATGGAAGGACCATCATCTAGATGTAGAGAGGATATGGGGGGTCCACATAGTTCCTTAGTTGTGGATGCGTTAGGCCTTCAAATAAATTGGAATTGTAGTTATGATGAGATGAATCTTGACATTACTGAGCCACCTAATCCGGATAAGGCAATGTTTTATGACTTGTTGAAATCTACTGAAGAGCCATTATGGAATGGGTGCAAAATGCAAACAACATTGTCAGCTGTATCACAATTGTTGAATTGCAAGTCAGAGTTCAACATGAGTAAGGCATGTTTTGATCTGATTAATGGGATTATCCAAACAATGTTACCTGAAGATTCTAAGTTGACAAGCAATTTCTACGGAGCAAAGAAACTATTGAAAAAACTTGGACTTAGGTATGAGAAAATTGATATTTGTGAGAATTATTGCATGTTATATTATAAAGAAAATCGGGATAGGATGGAATGTGTAGTATGTGGTCATTCTCAATACAAAATAAGAAATGAACGTAGTGGACAATACAAGAAAGTACCAAGAAAGGTGTTACGTTACTTGCCACTAACACTAAGACTTCAAAGGTTTTATATGTCAAGACCTACATCAGAGCACATGACATGGCATGCTAGGCATCAACGTAGTGATGATGAAGTTGTTACACACCTAGCCCATAGTGAGGCATGGGAGCAATTTGATTGTACCCATCCATCTTTTGAGTCCGAACCTCGAAATGTGTGCTTAGGGTTATGCACAGATGGATTTAACCCGTTCGGTCAGTCAACGGTTCCTTACTCTTGTTGGCCAATATTCATAACTGTGTACAATTTGTCTCCTTCTATGTGTATGAAGCAGCCATTCATTTACCTGATTCTGATTATCCCGAGGCCAAGAAATCCGACAAAGCATATTGATATCTTCTTGAGACTCTTGATTGAGGAATTGAAAATGTTATGGACAAAAGGTGTTAACGCATATGATGTTTCAAGAAAACAAAACTGTCAAATGAGGGCAGCACTTCTATAGACAATAAGTGACTTCCCTATTTATGCGATACTGTCTGGCTGGAGCACTCATGGGAAGTTATCCTGCCCTTATTGCATGGAGAACACGAAGAGTTTTGTCCTTGCTAATGGATGCAAAACGTCATTTTTCGATTGTCATCAACAATTTCTTCCTATTAATCATCCTTATCGAAAGCAAAAGGATAAATTTTGATAAGGAAAAGTTGAATTTGATGCGCCTCCACCTCGACTCTGTGGTGAAGAAATGTTTTCTCGCGTTTCTTATCTTCCAGATTATATTTGGCACAAAATATGGTAAACAGACTATGCACAAAATATGGTAAACAGACTATTCAAGGCTTTGAGATTGAACATAATTGGGTGAAAAGAAGTATATTCTGGGAGTTGCCTTATTGGCAAACACTTCTTAATCGGCATAACTTGGATGTGATGCATGTTGAGAGAAATGTGTTTGAAAATATTTTCAACACTATTATGGATGTTAAAGGAAAAACCAAAGATAACGTTAAGGCGAGACTCGATTTGGAGTTATATTGCAAACACTGAGAATTACACTTGAGTGAAGTGAATGGGAGGATTTTGAAGCCTAAAGCAGCATATACAGTACATAGAGATCAAATATTAGATGTATGTCGATGGGTGAAAAATTTGAAATTTCCCGATGGATATGCTTCAAATCTGGCTCGGTGTGTGAGCTTGGAGGAAGGCAAATTTTATGGCATGAAAAGTCATGTCTGTCACGTCTTTATGCAGAGATTGCTCCCCCTTGGTTTACGTGACCTTGTGCCAAATCTTATATGGGATGCTATAACGGAACTCAGTAATTTTTTTAGAGACTTGTGTGTGACTGAGTTGCGTAAACATCATATGGTGATATTGGAGACAAATATAGTCGAGACGCTTTGCAAACTTGAGAAAATCTTTCCTCCAGCTTTTTTTTATAGTATGGAGTATTTGCCGGTTCACTTAGCTTATGAAGCTAAAGTGGGCGGACCTGTTCAGTACAGATGGATGTATCCATTTGAGAGGTAATGTTTCAACATAATTTCATTATTAACAATATTAATTAATTTGATAATTACAGTAAAATATTTTGTAGGTGTATGTCTCGCTTAAAGAAGAAAGTGTGGAATCGAGCCTGCGTTGAAGGCTCCATATGTGAGGACTACATTATTGAGGAGATTTCAATATTTTGTTCCTTTTACTTTGAACCACACATTTAAACAAAGTTGAACCGAGTTCCTCGAAATAATGATGAGGGAGCTATTCAACCAATGGGGAGATTTTCAATATTTTCTACAGCTGGTCGTCCAATTGGGGAATGTCATCATAGATTTCTTCTGAATCTGAGTACAAGGCTGAAGTCATATATATGTTATTGAATTGTATTGAGCTCAATGAATTTATAGAGTAAGGTTCTTGAGACTCGATTACATTTTCTCTTGAATTGGATATTAAAAGTTAATGACATGTTGCATTGATATTTTGCGTAAGATTTTTTATGATGTTGTTAGAAAAGAAAATCCAAATCTTACGGATGAGCAACTTGAAAGAAGGCGTGAAAACGAATTCGCAAGTTGGTTAAGACGTTTCGTAAGTAGTGCATTATCTTTACAACTTTATTCAATTTTCAATTAAGATGGATGTCATCATTTTATTTAACAATGTGATCATTCTTCCTTGTATTAATAGGCATCAGATGATAGAAATTATATCTCCAAAAATATAGCAGGTATAGCACAAGGGCCTTCACGCTCAGTGAAATGTTGTAACAGATATTTTGTTAATAGCTTCAAGTTTCATACACACGAGTATGGATAGGATAAATAAACGATGAATAGCGGTGTATGTGTGAAAGGGAGTTGTTATAATGATTTTGAACGTGATTTCTATGGTATGTTGATTGATGTAATAGAGTTAGAGTACTTTGGAGTTGGTAATAGGCTGGTTTTATTTAAGTACATTTGGTATGATACTAAAAAAGGAATTACGGTGTACCCTCTTCACGGTCTTGTTAAAGTTAATCATAAATCAAGACTGCATTCTAATAAGCCTTTTGTGTTGACTTCACTAGCATAACAAGTGTACTACACACCATACCCATCTAAGAAGAGAGAGAGAAGTGATTGGTGGGTTGTATGTAAAACTAAGGGTTGACGGGCAACAAATGATGGTGTAACACTTCTGCTTGTAGCTGAAACCTTTTATCAAGAAGAAGAACCATCAATTCCTATTGTTGTTGAGTGTACCAAAGAGCGCGATGATTCAAGACTTGTGATTGTTGGAGCAATGAAAGAGATTAATTTTAGTGAACTACCACAAGCTGAACAAAACCGCTTTGATTTTTCGGTAGCTGGTGAAGAAGATGAAGATGAAGATGAAGATGAAGATGAACAGGAACAGGAGGAACAAGAAGAAGAAGAATAAGAGTTTGATTCGGCCAAAATAGAGAGAGATGGAGAATTTGGTTCCGATGATGGCGAGGATGACATGAAATAAGTAGATAGTCCTTTGACTTATGTATTTGTATGTTTTCAAATTCCAACATATATGGTTTTGTAGCATTTACATTATAATGTAATTATTATTTATCTCTTGTACGTTGTTTGTATTTATTTATTTGTATCATCTTTTCTTAATATGCGACATTTATCTAAATGTTGTGTTATACAATTGGTTCAAACCAATGTAGTTATGTAAAACAGATATGGTTCGAGGCAGAGGAGGGAGATCCAGGGGAAGCTCTAGGAGCGGGAATGAGAGTAGTAGAGGGTCAACGCATTTTAGTGATACGACGGACACCATTGCTCAAGTTGACGCTCCAATTCCTGAGGTTGACCCTAATGTCAGTTCCTCTAGCACTCACGGTAGAGGCCCTAATCGTAGAACTGATGTGCCTATCCCTTTAGATCGTAGAACATTTATCGAATCGGCTAATCATATGTAAGTCATTAAAGTTTGATTCAATTTAATTTTATTGTGTTAAAGTAATTTAATGTAATAAATTATAATATTTTGTTGGGAATTAGCTTTCTTGATCCTAAAATTGTTCGTGCTATTACTAAGGCGATTAAGGGACATCTTACTGGTGCGTGGCCTACGTGGAGCATGGTGCCAAAGGAGACCAAGACCGGCCTATGGGAGAAGTTTCAAGTTAGAATTTATTTCAGAAAAAGTCTAAAGGTAGTTTCATTCACGCGACCCCATATTCTCTTTGTATTGCATTATCTTGTCCAAATCAGAAGGTCCACAATGTGTTGAATATCAAGTGTATGTCACATTCATGCAATCTTTTGAAAGATGAGTTCTTGTTTGATGGGTCCACGCAAAAGGGGCATTCCCAAAAATTTCATCTTTTTGAGTGAAAGGAAAAAGTGATGACTTGGTTGGCCCACATGTTAGGACAAGAGTTAGAGCCCTTCCTTTCTTCTCCCTTTTTCATTTTCTGACAGTGATAAAGAAAAATTATAGGCTGAAGGAAGAATGAACCTACCACCATATAGTTAATTGCCTTGAAAATGTGGGTGAGAGAGGGGGGATGTGCTTCTGTTTGCGTTGGGCAACCCTCCACTCACATCCCATCAACAGCCTTATATGATCTTTATGTCATGCATAGGACAAATTGCCGTTGTTATTTTCCCTTTTTATTTGCTTTATTTAGTTTATCAGATTATACTCAAGATCACCATACCTTGTTGAAGACAGTCCTCTATCTGAGGAACTTCAATAACTCTGACAGGATCCACCAAGACTAACTGGGCGGTGATGAAACTAGATAATCATCAAAAATGGCATTCTTTCTGCTGCACCATCCTTATATTAAACAACAGATATTTTGGTAAGCCAGATCTTCCATGTTTAAACTCGAATAACAAATGAATATGAAACAATCAGACTTATAGCAAGGTTCCTGGATTTCCTTGCACTTGTTAAATAAGCAAGAAGATATCCAACCCATATAAATGTTCAGAGCAATGCTACTATGTTTGCCCATCACAGAATGAGAATGTCATTGTCCATGCGAGAGCTTGTTGAAATCACATTGGTTCGTACAAGTGATAAATATAACTAAACATCCATTCCGAAGAGTATGAAATAAAGTATAAGCAGAGGAGAAGGGAGCAACCCTCCTTTGGGCACGGGGCCAGAAATTTCAAGAGAAAAATTTATGTATACAATCTCAGAAATTATAGCTCAAATATTGTTTGCCCCCTTAAATGATTATAAGCCCTCCTTGAAATTATAAGCTATAATGTAGCTTGTATCCCTAGATGTAAATTTCTGATTTCGTATCTAAGTATAAAAGAATCAAGACTCTTGAACATCCGTTATGATAGAACAGACATTAAGGGTCTGAGCTGTGAACAGTTTGTTTGCTTCATGGATATGGTGCATCAAGAATACTTTGGATAAATCTCACATGCACTCACACACACACAAACAAAGAAAGGAGTTGCATTTTATGAGCTAGCTATGTGCATATCGCCTTTCAAGTCCTAGCCAATGTAAGACCATAACATACAAAATCTAAATAATGAAGTTAAATTTCTCCAAAAAACTTACATATCTCTAGCCAAGAATTTGCTGGCAAGAGTCAAGATATATGTCATTTACAGTATGCCATCCACTTAAAAGTTCCCGCTCTTCACTAGGCCCTAGAGATATGTTTACCCTGAAAAAATCCCAACACCAAGATTATCAGCATTATAGAAAAATTAGGATCATTAACATGGAAATCACCATTACTTGCTGTTTGTTAGAGGTCATTCTTTTAATGCACTTATGTGACCAGTCTACTGTGTCTCTGTCTTAAGTGGCCTCAACTGACATAAGGGGAACATTCCTCCCGCAATAAGTTAGATCTCATCCTCCCTTCCTCTGACCTACAAAGCATTGTTACTCCAAATTAGCTGCATGTCCTTGTATCCAACATCACATATCAAACTTCCGCAATACTTGCAGGTCACCTCTCAAAAATACCATATGATTTGTCAATTTTTTGGTTCCACTATGAATGCATGAAAATAGTTCATGCCATAAAAATAACAAGAAAGGAGGGAAATTGTGATGTAACTGACTAAAACTTTTTGGTGGTTCCATTCTTACTATTGTAATACTCTTGTTACTCATTAGTTGTTATGGGTTTTCCTTCAAAATTATTTTACTGTTAGCTTTGGAAGCCAATTGTTTTGCCTAATTATAAAACTTGACTAGTAACTTTCTATTGGTAAACATGTTGGTAGAATCTTCTTTTCTGGATTTATTGATCTTGAATTAAAAGGCGTGTGAGACATATTAGATATTGTGGTAGGATAGGATGAGTGTTTATGTGAAATGTGTTAGCTTCTGTGTTGGTTGAATTTATTAGCAATTGGGTTTAAATCTATATATGATTTTCTTGATTAGTACATGCTTTAGTTAGAGTATATCAAATGCTTTTCTGCTCGGCTTCGGGCTCTTATTATCAACATGCTAATGAGGTTTATTTCTCAAATGTCAATGAAGTTATCCTATTCCCATTGGTTGCTGAATTGCAAGATAAGTTTGTCCAGATACTCAGGAGATAATAATGCCCACATAACTGAGAGGGTTCTACCTGATGGTTGCTTTTGCATTCTGCTTGCCACAATTCATTTCAGTTACTGTATTGAGTGTCTTTCGAGTAACCGCAACATCTGACAGAGTAGAGCAAGAACTGTTCTTGGCTTGTGGAGGTTGAATTCCTCTCCAATTCTTCTCCGAATGACACCTAATGTGGCCATTCAAAGACTTTGGTGAAGGAAAAATCTAGTGACATATGTAACATATGGCTGTGTTTTCTTCTTCCTCTTCTTCTTTAATCATCATCTGATTGTGATCATCATCAACTCCACCATTGATGCTTGCATTCCTGATTTCGCGGTCTCTTTTCAAAATCTTCTTCGGACTCTTTTGTTTGAGCTTTGGAGACAAATGGGTTTTCTTTGGATCGTGAATGTGAACTCTCATGTAACCTCCCAAAGCTTTTCCTTAGCGGAACCCTTTGTTACAGAAGCTGCAGATTTTGTGATCCCCCATTTGAACACCTTCTTCTTCTTTGTCTTTATCTTCTTTTTCATTAGTAATTACTCTTCTGATTGTTCTCAGTATGTTCTCAGTACAGCACCAGAGAAAATGTGAAAACCCACCATGTTGGACTTCAATTATCAAAAAACAAAATATATTTAGAACAAACTTCCTCTAGTTGACAATTGATGTAGTTTCAGTAGCTTACTTATTCTAGGTTTTATATTGAATCTCGTCGATTTTGCATAATAAACATTTGATATTAAAGTATTGTTAATTTTTATTTATTATTGTCATTAACGAAGATTTACATTTCCTACTTCTTGAGACTCTTTATTTGTTGACCTACTTAATTTTGTGCAGCAAACTTTCACATGGAAAGAGGAAGAGTCGGCTGCAATATATAATGCATGGAAAGTTTCATGCAGCCGGAGATATGCTGATATACTTTCATCCACGAGGAGGCAAGCAATGCAAGCCCTTGGAACCAAAAATCTTTCTGACACCAAAGATCATCCCTCCACGTTTATGACAGCTACAGTTTGGGATGAATTAATTAAGAATCATTGGAGTATTGCCAAGTGGCAACAGAAGTCAAACGCAGCCAAACAAAACCGGTCTACAGAAAAAGAGAAGGAAATTACAAAGCATATGTTTGGTTCCATTCCATTTGCTACACATAAGCGAAGGATGGTTTGTATTTCTTCCCCCCCCCCCCAAAACTCTTCCTCAATTTTTTACCCCTAAACTCACTAATGATTTCTAACTCTTTTCAGGTACAAGAAAGTACAGAACCCGTTTCCTATCTTGAACTCTTCAATCATACGCATAAGCGTGACAAAGGCAAGGGGGTGTTTGTTGACAAGAAATCTGAAACTGTTAGGACAAGTATAAACAATTGCTCGACGAGAAATATGGATCAGATAGCGTTTTTCAGCTAGACTTTGATGCCTGTTCATGGTGTGAGGTCACTGGAGGTCAAACGAAGGGACGTCTCTATGGATTTGGAGAGGGAAATGATGCCATACCTTCACATAATTCCTCTACTGCTACTTCATATCCACACATGCCTTCGTCACAAATATATACTAAGGAGGAGGTGGATGAAATGATGGCTGAAATGAGGAGTAACATGCGAACCGAAATTATGGCTGAAATAAGGAGTAACATTCGGAGTGAACTATTGGAAGAAGTGCAAAGTTAGGTCAGAGAACAAACAGAGGCACAAATTTGTCAGATCCTAATGCAAATTGGTATCCAACATATATCACCTGACTTTGATAGCACCTAGCCTCCAGATTCTGATCCCCCTGCTCAGTGACTTTGAAGGTGTATTTTTATGGTTCATGTCCCCCTGCTCACTGATCCCACTGTTCATGTCCTTATGTGATTGAAACATTACGATTTGTTTTTATTTTATGATTTTATATTCTAACAGTACGAATTCTGCTTTATTTTTATATGATGTACACATCGGACTTTGCCTACATGCGAACTTATATAAATTAACTTTACTTTTTTGTATATTCAGACATTGAAGTTTCATTAAGTGAGAATCTTTTATTTGTACGGTTTATTTAGAATTATGGGAATATGTGCTTGGGAATATAATTGCTTTATACAGGTTTCAGGTTACAGGGTTGAGGTTCAGATGTAAAGCAGCTGAAGTGCGGCTCGGGTACTTTACGTCACTGACGGATTACCAAGGGATCTTATCCGTCGGTAAAAATGTCCTCGTTGATCCCACGCTACCTTGTGTCCTCTAGGCAATGCTTGACCGATGGATTACAGACGAAATTATCAACAGAATATATCCCTTGCTGATCCGTCGCTATTTAGCGACGGATCAACAATTGATTATACTTCACACGCCAAGGGTACCGTCAGAAATCCGTCGCTGATTTCAGTTGACAAGGACAAATATTACCGACGGATCAGCAAGGCTATTTTTTGATTGCTAAAATTTCCCTAGGTGATCCGTCGCAAAATTGGGCCAATACGTTGCGTGATTTACGATGGTTTAGCGATGGATAAACTTTGTATCGGTTATATTTTGCGACAACAATATCCATTTCTATTCCGTCGAAAAAATTACTGATGGATTTTATCCGTCGCTGAAAATTTGTGATATGATTTTCAACGTCGAAGATAGCGACGGAATGAATCCGTCGTTGAATGTAAACAGCGATGGATTTGTCTGTCGCTGAAAGCTCCTTTTCTGGTAATGGTTTTCAGTTCAAAATTTTCCCAAACGTTTGATGCATCAACTAGTCGTTTGAAAACAAATAAAGCCTGCCTCTAGCTGGCCGGTTGCTTTAACATGCCCGTTGAATAGCTTAGCACCTCCAAACTAAATGGCAACAACTATTGGGTTGGAACCCGTCCATTTGGGGGTGAGAAGTCAAGTCGATGATGATCGTATGGAGAATCCCCAAGGATAGTCTAATGGTTACATTCATTCTTTCCCAATCTATAAATTTCAGGTTCGAATCCTTGTGTAACAAAAAAAAATAATGGTCATATAGAGATGGCGGGTCGTGCTAACACCCCCCACTAAACAACTACTGGGCTGGAAGGGACCTCAAGCATGCACCGAGGAGCCTTCCTTGCCGACCTTCAGCCCATAGAAGAAGTTCTTTGTTTGGATTAGACCTGTTCGGCCCATCCAACTCTTGATCTTAGCCGAAAGGCCGAGAAAAGTACTCCCATCCAGCTCTAATTACAAGTGGTAGATGCTATTTACCATAAATGAAAATTCTCGCGGTTTCTTGACCTTTAATGGAAAATAGCCATCAAATGGATCTGTTTTTAAATAATAGTACTAAGAATGATCATTTCTATGTAGAACCTGACAGTTTAAATTTCTCCAAAGATGGGAATTACTTGCATTTCACCTGTTATATTTAGAGATCAAGATGATGCCAAATCCTGGGGCTGTAGTTGTAGGCGGAGAAATTTGCTATACCAAAATCAAAGAACCCGTTTTTAGCTTTAAGAATCAAGGCAAGTTCATCCTCCTTGAACCCCCTTTCCTTTCATAACCTTACCTCACCAATAGGTGAATGCCAAAATTGCCTCCATTAATCAAGTCTTCACATGTTCAAGAGCCAAAGTGCATACCTCCAGCTGCAGCTTGCTCACCACTTTCCATATTAACCTAACAACCCCCCTCTCTCTCTCTTGCAAAATAAGGAAGAACTGAAACATCTTTTGAGAAGTAACTTCTTTTGTACAATGAAATACGAAACCCTGCAAGTATGTCTGCCAAGCGACCATCATTCAACCTCCACTATAATCATTTTTGTCCTCTTTTTGCCCTTACACACTTTATTTGTTCATATATTTGGTAGATTTCACTTTTAGTAATTACGCTTACTTGCTTCCGTTGGTCACAATAAAATATTCTTGGAAACCATATTTCAACAAACTTTGGGATTTTGTCTTGCTATTTCGTGACTCGGGAAACTCTTGTATTTCTTTCTTGTGTTTCCCTTTCTTTTTACACTCTTGATTAATGATGGAAGCTCGAAATCATGAACGATTCCGCGCGAAATCACTGTTTTTCTTTCATGAACTTGAAGCTGTATGGAGTAGACAAATGCAGATTGCTTCTTCTGTTGATAAAAGGCACTCAAGAATGAAGAAACAATTCATGAAAGATACCAGGAAGCAAGGAGAGAAAAAATTTGAGGGAAATATTCAATGCCCATCAACAAAAATTGAGAAAACGCAAGCAAGAGCTTTGATGGTGTCGGGTTCAGATATTGGGTGTGAGAATTCAATCGTCAATTCTTCAAAACTGAGTGTTTTGGCTGAGAGGAGTCGTGAACTCAAGAGGGTCAGTGAGAGACTGCAGATTCTGGAAGAAGAGAGCAATACCATGAAAAAAGAATTTGTTGGGCTTATGAGACAAAGAAGAAATCTGATGAACGAGATCTATGACATTTTTCGGGATGTTCCATTTCAAATCAAAATTGGAAATCAAATTCTTGGAATTGGAAGAAGAAAATCTCGTGACAGATCTTCGGACTTGAACCCTAATGAGGTAGTGTGCCTTTTTTCCTCCAAACTCATGTTCTTTCAATACTTTTGTTTGTACAATATCTAAGGCTTGTTTGGCAACGATTTTCAATTTTTGCATTAGGATTTAGCAAAAGAAATTATGTAAGAATCCATCAGTCAAACGTGGTTCATGGAAGCGAGAAACTTTTGATGCATGTTATCTTTTAAGTGGCATTAACAAGAACAAGATCTTGCTTGATTGCTTTTTTCTAGGACTCGGCATTTTTTTGAGGAACCCGTCCATTTGGGGGTGAGCAGTCAAGTCGATGATGATCGTATGGAGAATCCCCAAGGATAGTCTAATGGTCACATTCATCCTTTCCCAATCTATAAATTTCAGGTTCGAATCCTTGTGTAACAAAAAAAAATAATGGTCATATAGAGATGGCGGGTCGTGCTGACACCCACCACTAAACAACTACTGGGCTGGAAGGGACCTCAAGCATGCACCGAGGAGCCTTCCTTGCCGACCTTCAGCCCATAGAAGAAGTTCTTTGTTTGGATTAGACCCGTTCGGCCCATCCAACTCTTGATCTTAGCCGAAAGGCCGAGAAAAGTACGCCCATCCAGCTCTAATTACAAGTGGTAGATGCTATTTACCATAAATGAAAATTCTCGCGGTTTCTTGACCTTTAATGGAAAATAGCCATCAAATGGATCTGTTTTTAAATAATAGTACTAAGAATGATCATTTCTATGTAGAACCTAACAGTTTAAATTTCTCCAAAGGTGGGAATTACTTGCATTTCACCTGTTATATTTAGAGATCAAGATGATGCCAAATCCTGGGGCTGTAGTTGTAGGCGGAGAAATTTGCTATACCAAAATCAAAGAACCCGTTTTTAGTTTTAAGAATCAAGGCAAGTTCATCCTCCTTGAACCCCCTTTCCTATCATAACCTTACCTCACCAATAGGTGAATGCCAAAATTGCCTCCATTAATCAAGTCTTCACATGTTCAAGAGCCAAAGTGCATACCTCCAGCTGCAGCTTGCTCACCACTTTCCATATCAACCTAACAACCCCCCTCTCTCTCTCTTGCAAAATAAGGAAGAACTGAAACATCTTTTGAGAAGTAACTTCTTTTGTACAATGAAATATGAAACCCTGCAAGTATGTCTGCCAAGCGACCATCATTCAACCTCCACTATAATCATTTTTGTCCTCTTTTTGCCCTTACACACTTTATTTGTTCATATATTTGGTAGATTTCACTTTTAGTAATTACGCTTACTTGCTTCCGTTGGTCACAATAAAATATTCTTGGAAACCATATTTCAACAAACTTTGGGATTTTGTGCTGCTATTTCTGTGACTCTGGGAAACTCTTGTATTTCTTTACTGTGTTTCCCTTTCTTTTTACACTCTTGATTAATGATGGAAGCTCGAAATCATGAACGATTCCGCGCGAAATCACTGTTTTTCTTGCATGAACTTGAAGCTGTATGGAGTAGACAAATGCAGATTGCTTCTTCTGTTGATAAAAGGCACTCAAGAATGAAGAAACAATTCATGAAAGATACCAGGAAGCAAGGAGAGAAAAAATTTGAGGGAAATATTCAATGCCCATCAACAAAAATTGAGAAAACGCAAGCAAGAGCTTTGATGGTGTCGGGTTCAGATATTGGGTGTGAGAATTCAATCGTCAATTCTTCAAAACGGAGTGTTTTGGCTGAGAGGAGTCGTGAAATCAAGAGGGTCAGTGAGAGACTGCAGATTCTGGAAGAAGAGAGCAATACCATGAAAAAAGAATTTGTTGGGCTTATGAGACAAAGAAGAAATCTGATGAACGAGATCTATGACATTTTTCGGGATGTTCCATTTCAAATCAAAATTGGAAATCAAATTCTTGGAATTGGAAGAAGAAAATCTCGTGACAGATCTTCGGACTTGAACCCTAATGAGGTAGTGTGCCTTTTTTCCTCCAAACTCATGTTCTTTCAATACTTTTGTTTGTACAATATCTAAGGCTTGTTTGGCAACGATTTTCAATTTTTGCATTAGGATTTAGCAAAAGAAATTATGTAAGAATCAATCAGTCAAACGTGGTTCATGGAAGCGAGAAACTTTTGATGCATGTTATCTTTTAAGTGGCATTAACAAGAACAAGATCTTGCTTGATTGCTTTTTTCTAGGACTCGGCATTTTTTTTAGGAATGCGAACCTCACCAAAACCACTTGTAGATAATCCATGGCCAATTTGATTTTATGTTCATTTTTAAATAGCCGCTATCAAAATTTGTAATTAAAGCTCAGCTTGTGGGTTTTTTTTTTTTTTTTTTTTTTTTTTTTTTGGTTGCATATGCTGTTGGTGATAGAATGGAGGAGTCTCAGGCAGCGGTCTCTCACAAGTCGTGTGCAAAGAATTCAATCCATCCTTCGTGACCAAAGAGCTTGAAACTACAACATTAGCACTACGGGATCCTCATGAGCTTTTCTCTGAAATCAGAAACAGATGATATAAGGTTCTACAATTTTTTGAAGATTTTATTATTTATCTATTTTGTACATGGGAGCCCTCCATGCTATGATACTCTTTTGAGGTCCGTGATGATGATTCCCTAGTTATGTTGCAATGTAATTTGGACTTGCCATAAAAGAGATTTCAATGTCCTTGTCTCTGGCACCCAGAAATATAGAACTGTTTACCCTGTTTTGAAATAGTTGTTCTGATATTTTTTATTTAACCTACAAATGTTAAAACAAGATTTCATCAGTATAATATTTCTTCCAAACATATAATAATGTGCACGTTTATATTTGCCAATCAACCATACATTGCTTTATCTTTTGGGGGTAATTCGCAAATAATCCTCGAACTCTTTTTTGCCTATGGCCAATTGGCTTGGTAAGGAAGAATGTAAGGTGCAGTGGTGGAGCCACATCGAAGGTGCGGGGACAATTGCTCCCGTTAAAATAAAAAATTATTAAATTTTATCTATTAAATAAAAAATTATCTCACACAAAAAATTAATAACCCCACACTTTAAAAAAAAAAAAAATTATCGTTATAAAAAATTTTTATATTTATGATTTAAAAGTAAAATATTTTGACCTATTAAAATATTTCATCCAGATAATGCGCACGGTGGTTCACTTCTCTCCCAAGTTAAGACCTTGATTCTTAAATTAATTGCTAAACCTGAGGCATGAGAGAGAGAGAGAGAGAGAGAGAGAGAGAGAGAGAGATGAGACTCAAGAGTCCAAACCGTCGTCACAGGATGCATATTCTAAAGTTTCCCTTCAATGATCTCTAAACATTTGTTTTCGGTGGTCGATATTTGAATTGTATCGACTTCGAGTATTGAAATGTTTGTTATGAAATTGAGTTTTTTAATTTTTTTTAATCTTTAAAATTAAAATTTAAGATTCTTAATTAATAAAATAAAATATCCTATCATTTAATCTAAAAAAAAAAATTACTAATCGGGCCTCACGCATTTACTTGGGGTGGGTTAGAGGTTTTTTTCCCCCCCCCCCCCCTCAAAACCCCCCCCCCACAAAAAAAACCCCCCAAACCCCCTCCCCCCCCCCCCCCAAAAAAAAAAAAAAGGCAACGAAAAAAATACTAATGGTTGAGCGTGCCATTAAGTAAGATTTGGGTTCAAGTTGGTAAAATAAGCGGGAAGAGTTTTGTCTCATTTTAGAGAATGTTTGGCGTTATTTAAAAATTATTATTTATAAATACTAGTATTTATAAATAATATTTTAATTTATAAGTTTATTTTTATTTTTTAAAATAATAAATTATTATCTGTTTAAATAAATATTAATTAAAAATATTTAATTATTTAATAAAATGAGTATTTATAAATTATATAAAATAAAAAAAATCATAATAAATATAATATATGATATGTTATAATTTTTATTAAATATAAAAAAATAAAAATATATTTTTATTGATAAATATAACTTATTTTCATTATATTTAAAAATATTAAAATAAAAAGATTAATAAAAATAGTTTATTGACCTTTTAATTTATAAATATTTTTTAAACTTATAAATGAATTATAATTTTTTTTTTTTATGTATAAACTAATTTAATTAACTTATAGTCATCGATCCAAAACAACCTCTATTCAAATCAAAAATATAAAAAAACACCCTCTATTCAAATCAAAAATATAAAAACATCATGGAAAAAAAACCACCAAACCCAAACCTAAAATACCAACTATAAACCATATCCATATCCATATCCCCTTCAATCCCAAACCCTCACAAAACCCTAATCCCAAAAGCTCAAACCCATGGTAGTTGAAGTCAAATTTAAGACTCTCAGACTCAAATTCTCACCAAAAACTCTCAGACATCCTCTTACCCTTCCACACCAAAACTCTAATCCTAGAAACATCTTCTTCGACGGCTCCAATTCCGAGCTAATTTCAAACAAAGCCGTTTTTGGCCCCCGCTTCTACAACCTCGACTCTCTCCGCATTCTCTCTCTCAAAGCAAAACCCTCAATCCAAGACGGCATTGGCCGCGTCAAGGAATACGAGGAACCGGTCGATGTGGCCCTCGGCCGCAGCTGCGCGGCATAGCCAGGACGGCTGAAATTGATCGATTCCTCAGAAATTATGAAAAGGGTCGTTGAGGAATATGGGGTTGGAGGATTTGTGTATCTGGGTGGGTTTAAGAATGTGAGGAGTGTGTATGAGGCGAAGGGTTTGAAGTTGGAGTTTGATGAGACTGATTATGGGTTTTGGGACTAGCTACGAGATTGAACGCGAGGGCTTGAAGCCCGATACAGCTAAAGATTGAAGAGCTTTTGAAGAACAATGGCAGATTTTGTGTCCCCGAAGTTGCCTTCTTAGTAAGTGAAATGTTTGATACATTTGGCTGCATTTTCTCAATTGCAGTGTTTCCCTTGTTGATGAACTTGATGCATTCTGTAAATGAATATGTTGTCAGCTTTTTGCACAATCTGGTTATAGACAAATATTAATCATTTCTGTTAGCACCATGGTTTAGTCTATCAATTTGAGAATCATAGCATTATTGCATATACCTCCTTGATGGGCAACCAATATGGTCACGCAATGTGCATGTGAGCACGCGTAGAACCTTTCCTGATTGTTAATTTTCATAAGATCAAAAGATCTTGCTGGATTTACCACTCTAGAAGTCAGAACCCGTTCTTGATTGTTCCACGTTGTAGCAAGTTTGGAAAATGATTCAGAGGGGTTGGGGTTTTAGTAGAAGAGAAAAGTTTATGATCCACAAATTTATTTTATCTTTTTTCTTTTAATGGGAAATTGATACTAGAGAGATGTTAGAGAGAGATTCTAGTTCGGAATCTTATACACTTGTTAGTTCACCTGGTGTGTAATTCCCCCAATCATTAGTGAGTTACCAAGTCGGTTATAAAACCAACTCATCAGCCCTAATCCTATTAGGTAGGCGTCTTTCAACTTGGTTAGATCACCATTATGCAGCCTATTTGTGTCAACACAATCCAACCCAAATGTCAAGCATGTCTGGATTTGGTTCTTGATAGATGCAGTACCCATTAGATTTGGACTTGGGACTGTGATAAGGTAAGACTGATGAAGATCCAACCATTGTCTTCAAGGCTTTTATTTCATTCAACTACCCCTGGCATCCTTTCTTATAATACCCAAGGACTTTAAGGATGGTCAGAGAGGATGGTGTTCTTCCACATTCAGGACATTCATTTTAAAACTAGGGACAAGTTTCAGAATGTATGAATGAAGAAATCATTATTCAAGGTTTACAGCATGTCCCATATCAAACACAAGAAAGGAAAGAACGAAAGATGCGCCAACCATATCTTGGAGGAAACCATATGCTAGTTTTGGTGCCTTTTATTTGGGATATTCTCTTTTTAGTGAAATATGACACTATCTTGTGTATACTTCTTCAACTGATAACGTGAGGTATAGTGTAATGGATTACAACTTGTGTTAAGGACGATCTATTTATTTTTCTTCGAACCAATGACTGAAAACCTTTTGGGAAGGCTCTCTCTCTCTGTCTCTCTCTCCCCCCCCCCCAACATGAGATTGTGAATTCATTTTCTTTCAATGTGGTGTTTTACATGCATCATATTTGTTGCTCTCTCATTCTTTATAATTACATTGCAATTAATGGGTAGTTGCTTAAGTGTCTAGCATCTTGGTAGCCTGGATTATGATCAAGATCATGAAAACCATGTCAAATCATTTGTTGTTTAACTCTCATAGACTCTAGATAGAGAACCTTGTGCTCGTGCTCCTTGAACCTCATTGTGACCACTTATTATTCAAATGTCACATCCCATAGCAAAAGAGGTAGAATGTATGCAAAAGCAGAATTTAAATCATTTTTCGAGATAATGGTTTCTGAATCATCATCCACGTGTGTGGAAGCATACGGAAGGAAAAAGATAAAAAAAATTAAAATGTTTACTTTAATTAATTTTTTAAGAAAACTGGAAACTCTTTTATAAATTTGGCTAATTCCAGCTGCACATAATAATCAAATACAACCTAAAAACCTATGTCACTTCAAACAAATATTGCCAGCACATGATTGGGACTACCATTCCCTCTTCTTGACACTAACATTACGGATAAGTATCAATATAAAGAAAATAAGCAATTAAAAAGCTATTCGCTGTTATAACCAAACATATTCAATTGGCACCACAAGGAAGAAGTACATAAGACATATCCATCATTATTACACATGTTTTGCATGAGTTAAGGCCATTATTATTACGCACATTTTTTATATCAAGATCATTATTATTACAAGATTCATAATAGAAAGAAATGCTGAAATGAATAGAAGTACGTCACTGTCATATCATACCAAAAAAATATAGAAAGGCCACAAAGAAAAGAGGCAGAGGGATCTAGTACCCACTCTCGGTGCTTCCCTATCTATCCTTTTGGCTTCTCTCCGGCTCCCAAAACACCTGAAATGTGGAGTTTTGGATCAGCCAATCACATGTTGAATAAGTAATTCCTAGGGAGTTGGGGAGGGGAAACGTGCACAACATAAATAATACATAAGATAGATACTATGCATAAAATATGATACATGGACCACAACATAGGGAAAGTGTGCAATATTCAACGAGAACATGTATCACTGATATAAGGATAATATAGATAAAAAGCAGGGAAAAGAATGATAAATCGTAGATGTCCTAAATCTTGAACCATGCTGAGGTACTAAGTTATTTTTCTGTTGGTTTTTACTGTTTTGCCTTTCCTTTCTCAATTACTATCTTGTGCATAACCTCCTTACTCTACAGTGTGCATCTACTTTCAAACTATGAAGGCTAACTTGTGAGCAGTGTCTCTTGACCCAAGAGTAAACATGGACTCTTGTGGTGGTGGTCAGAGTAACCAAGATTGATGGTCTTATCTATCCTTTGCTATTAAAATATTCTCATGAGATACTCAACCACATGTACCCACCATGGAGGGGTTTCAATTTATGGTGGGGATACATGGTCAAGTACCTCCCGAGGATGATCTTAGAAGCGAGGGATGGATAAGAAGTCACTCGGCTTTGGTTACTTTTCACCACATGAGTTTTTGTTTACTCTCAGATTAAGAGACATCACTTGTAGGTTAACCTTCCCAGTTTGAAGGGAGGTGCACTCTCCACATTAAGGAGGTTACAGACAAGATAATAATTGAAAAAGGAAAATGAATGCACTTAAAAAAGGGAAAATAATGAAAACCAGCTAGGATATGACTTAGTACACCAGTATAGTTCAAGACTCAGAGGCATCAACTGTTTACTTCTCTTTCCTTATTTTTTACTTGTGATTTCCATTATTTTTTACTTGTGATTTCCTTGTGTCAATGATACGTACTGTTATTGAGTGTTACACGCTTTCCCTATATAGTCATTCATGTATCACGTTTCATGCACAGTATCTACCTTATATAATGTGCATGTTGTAAATGTTTTTCCTTCTTGATTCCCTTGGGTTTATTTGCTCAACCGATTGTTGGCTAACTCATTTGTCAATATTTTAGGTACTTTGGGAACTAGAGAGGAGCCATAAGCGGTAGATAAGGAGTCATCGGTGGCGGGATACTAGATCCCTCTACTGATTTTCTTTATTCAGCCATTTTTGTACCTTTTTGTGTATGATGTTACATTGATGTACTCGTATTTAATTCAACTATACATTATGACCAAACATGTGTAACAATGATGCCCATGATCCATGTAAAACGTATGTAATAATGATGGTTATGGTAATAATAATGCCCATGACCCATGTAAAACGTGTGTAATAATGATGGTTATAGTTTATTTGCTACCATGACATGTAATACTAGTGTAACATGATTATTATTACTAACGATAGCTTGTTGTTTACTTAACTCTGATGTTGTTGTCGTGGAGAGAGAACATAGTCCCTATGTTTGTCGACAGACTCCTTATTAAAGTTTTATAGGTTTTAGCTTGCTTGTTGATTGTCCTGCATGGCCGGATTTAACCCATTTACAAGAGAAATTTTGTCCCATTTTCTAAAAATTCTATTAAAGTTAAAAGTTTTAAAATTTTCCACATTTTTCCTCTTTTCATGTTATAACATTCATGAAAGATGATTCAAAAACAATTATTTCGAGTGTGGTTTGTTTTGTAATGATTTAAATCTTGTTTCTATATATATTTCACCTTTTTAATTAAGAGATCTGACACTTGAGAATAGCGGGTCGTCAGTCTATAAGTGGTAATTGTAACCTACTAACGGTAAACGATCCTAATCTATGGTAGATTTTCTTGAAAAGTGGTAAATATATGCCAATCTATGGTAAGTAGAGTCTAACAATGGTAAAGATATATATTTTAGTGGTAAAACCAAGTACCGGTAAGATCATGTCCTTTAGTAGTAAATCTGGCCAACCTATGGTAATGAAGGCCGAATAATAGTAAATGCACCGAGTCACCTTTATGGGGGTTTTTTTTTTTTTAATTTTTTTTTTCCGATTCTTAGAGTAAAAAATTTGAACTCAAATCTCATATACGTTTATCAAATTTTAATTTATCATAACTAGGGGTAAAAGTGTCCTCTTGTGGTAATCTAGCCCAACAGTGGTAAATGATCAAAATAGCCCATAAGTGGTAAAACAAAGTCATTTGTGAAAACGACCTTCTAATGGTGGCAACATAGGCCAAGCATGGTAAAATGGCAAATTCAGCCCCAACATGGTAAAATTAGTCCATAAGTGGTAATTGTTGCCTACTAGTGGTAAATAGTCTCAAACTATGGTAGATTTAGCCGTTTTATGGTAAATATATGCTCATCTATGGTAAGTAGAGATTAACAGTGGTAAAATATATCTTTTCGTGATAAGTTCATGCTCTTTGATGGTAAATCTCACTGGCTTATGGTAATGAAGACTCAATAGCGGTATGCAACAAATGTTTCTACTAATTTTAACACTCTTAGTTCTATCATTATGGTAGTATGTAGTTACAAAAATAATATTAGTGTTATAAATATAGAAAGAGTAAGTATGGTGAGTATTGATCTAGATCCAAAATTAGTGCAATATATATATATATATATTGGATCCCGTGAAAAGATATAGCACAATAAAAAAAGAAAATCTTTTTTTTCCTTAATTAACATGATATCAGAGCAATGTTTCGCTAAGGAAAACCAAACCCTAGCCTCCACCCTAATTTTGGCTGTTGCCTAAGTGTGACGCCACCATTACTGCCCTAGTTAAGCAGTCTACATTTGTCGAAGCCCTTGTTGAGCCTCCAGTGTTGCTGTCCTTGCTACCTTATTTAGCAGCTTGCTGTATCGATTAAACCTATAGCTCTTTTTTGTGTTATTTCCTATTACTGATGAAGTAGATATGAAATCTGTGGTCTCGAAAATCATTCCTACAATAACAAAGATCACATGACACAAACTCAATGGTCGAAACTATTTGGACCGGAGCATAACTGTGAAACTCTATCTTTGTAGCATTGATAAGGATGACCACCTTGAAAATAATGCATCTCCTGGTGGTAGTGAGGCAAAGAAAACTTAGTTAAGAGAGGATGCTAGAATTTTTCTGCAAATTCGAAATTCCATTGACAATGAGGTAATTGGTTTGTTTAATCATTGTAAATTTGTTAAAGAATTTATGGATTATTTGGCTTTCTTATACTCTGAGAATGAGAATTTATTTCACATATATGATATTTGTAGAGAGTTTTACTATCCAGAAAAATGAGAAAGATCCCTTATAGAATATTTAATTGATTTCAAACGAGTTTATATTAGGTTAAATTCCATGTTTTTGTTTAGTAAAGATGTACAAACTCAACAATATCAAAGAGAACAGATGACTGTAATGAGTTTTCTTGTAGGTTTACTTTATGAGTATGATACTGCATGTATACAAATTCTATCAGCCAAGAGACTACTGGTCTCCATGACATCTTTTCTCTGTTGCTACGTGCAGAGTTGTCTCGACCTTCTTTGACAAGTGTTACATGTGTTCTTGTGAGCCAAGGTTCTACGAATAGAACTAATCGAGTAGTTAATGGTGGTGGTAGAGGTGGATGGACAAATCATGATTTAGAATGGGTGATTGTAGCTGTAGGAGGATTGATGGCAAACCAACTTGTTTCTACTGTAGAGAGTTTGGACAAACAAAACGTACTTGTTGGAAATTGTATGGCAGGCTTTAAGTTGTCAATATTGCAACTTAGGATAATTTGATGCTCATAGATTCTGATAAGACTATATTTATTTCTATATATGAATAAGCTGGGTTCCTTCGACACCAATAATCATCTGAGTCCATGAATTCTTCAACTATGGAGCTAGGTAACCCACTACATATCTTTTATCATCGTGTTCCAAATGGGTTATTGATTTCTTAGTTTCAGATCATATGACAGCTAATAAAAATAGCCTCTCATTTTTTAAGTCTCACGATAACTCTCACAGTATTATTTTAGCCAATGGGTCAAGTACATCTACTGTAGGTTTAGGGACAGCCTTCCTTACACCCTTATTATCATTATCATCTATTTTTCTACTTATCTAATTTTTCGTTCAACCTAATGTCTTTTATTAAAATTACTAAAAGTTTTCAGTGTTTTGTCAGGATCTTGTGACAAAGGAGGTCTGGTAGAGGTATTGAGTTTGGAGCCTGTACATTCCAGATGCTATTATTACCGAAGTCCCAACAACTATTGCATGTCCCAGTATTTTGGCTCCACTTGAACTCCACTGTTGTTTTGGCCATTCTTCTTGGTCCACTTTGAAGAAATTATTTCCCCAACTTCAACACTTATCTTCATTGAGTCATGTTAATTTGCCAAATTCCATCGAGTGTCATACCTACCTAGAGTTAATAAGTGGGCCACGTCACCCTTTGAGTTAGTTCATTTAGATGTTTGGGGTTCGTGTCCAATTCCGTAAAAAACTGGGTTTCAATATTTTGTTATCTTCATTGATTACTTAGTTATACCTAATGAAAAATGGTTTAGAATTATTTTCCATATTCGGTGCTTTCTGTGCCAAAATTAAAACTCAGTTTAATGTTACAATTTGCATTTTGTGGAGTGATAATGCATGAGAATCTTTTGTTTGAGTCTTTTTCCACCTATATGACATAAAATTGTATTCCCCATCAGGCATTGTGTGTCGACACAACACCACAATATAGTGTTGTAGAATGAAAAAATAATTTATTAGAAGTTGTTAGAGCCCTTCTTTTTAAGACGAAGATTCCTAAAACACTTTTGGGCGAATGTTGTTTCTATAACTTGTTTCTTAATCAATCGGTTAACCCTTGTCCGTTCTTAATGGTGATATTTCATATTCTATTTTATTTCCTTCACAACCCTTGTTTCCAATAGAATCTCATATCTTTGGTTGTACTTGCTTTATACGTGATGTTAGCCTTAGGTGTTTAAATTAGATCATAAATCTATAAAGTTTGTTTTTATGGGTTATTCTCATTTTCAAAAAGGAGTCGGTGTTATTCTCCTACTTTTGGTCGTTATTTGATTTCTGTTGATGTGACATTTTTGTAAGATAATTCCATTCTTTCATGTCTCTTTCACTTATGTTCGTAAGGAGGAGGAAAATGATATTTTGATATATATAGTTACCACCACCCATGAACCTTCTCAACCAAAATTATCTTCAGTTGTTTTACCACCCGTTTCATCTCATATTGAACATAATTGTATCCTGCCACCACCACCCATCACACAAGTTTACACTCATTGACCTCCACTTCAAAACTCATGCCTTCGATCATCTCCTCTAATGGATCCTAATCTTGACCTTCCATTGCTCTTCGTAAAGGTGAATGACACTCATCTCATCCTATTTCTTCTTTTGTCTATTACGATCATTTGTTTATGAGATCTAGGGTTTTTATTGCCTATTTAGATCCCTAAAATCTTATATGAAGTTTTAACCCATCTTAGTTGGAGAACCACTATGGAAGACAAAATGAGAGCTTTGGAGGATAATGGTACTAGGGAATTAGTGCATCTCCCTACAGGTAAACAAGCTATTGGTTGGAGTGTATGTAGTCAAACAGGTAAACAAACCATTGGTTGGTGTGTATACTGTCAAATTTAATCCTGATGGTTCTATGGTCCATCTCAAAACTCATTTAATGACTAAAGAATATGCTTAGACATCTGGGACTCATTAGTTTGATACTTTCTTCCACATGGCTAGAGATGGGACTGGACTGGTTTCGGCCGTGAAACCAACCCAGTCGACCTTGAAAAGCTCAGACCGAAAACCAGGCCGTGTGAACAATAACCCAGAGTTGGATTAGCCCAGCTACAGTAACGGGCCGGTTCGGTTCAATGGTTTTTGGAACCAGGAAGCGGCTCGGCCCGACCCGGATCAAAAACCGGCATGGAATCGGCCCATGCTTGGAACTGGCGTGGCAATTCCAAGGTTTCATTGGAACCGGCCCGGCCCAACCGATTCCAATGGCCATTTCTCTTTTAATTTTTTTTTCAATTTTACCCCTCCCAATAGCTATGAAACGGCTAATTTGAAGGGTATTTTAATCTATAAAATCAAAAATTTTCTTATAAATAGATCACATCTCACTTTCAAATCCCATACAATAAAATCTCATATTCCCTCTCATATTTTTTTTCTTTCAACTCTACTACACTCCCAAAATTACTATACAATAATTTTATTTCAATTTTCTACAACTCTCTCTCACGTTAAACACATTTTCATCTCCTACTAATCACGTCATTTCCAATCACACTACCATTTCCAATCACATCACCATTCCATTTTCAACTCATTTCTAATATCTTTAATCATACCACCTATAAGATTTATCAAAATTTAACAAGATTTCAAAATTAGGAGCTCAAATTTTCAAAATTGGTAAAAAACAATCGTGATCTCCGTCAAGTCAATAAATTTAATTTTTTGTGACTTTACTTTTTTTTGCATAATTAATTTATTTGCATTAATTTTTTATATATTTAAACCTAATTAAAAAAAAAATTGCTAGAATACATTTTTGACAATTTTCCAACAATCTCCTCTTCTCCCCCCATTTTCATTTTTTAAGAAAGCATTTCAAAACACATAGATATCGAAAATCTTTTAGAAGAAAATGAACCCTAGTAATACACAATCTAACACAACACATATTAGAAAAGATAATTTTAATGTATGAGATTTTTTTGTTAAAACTTATGATGAATAAAATGCAACTCATAAAATTTGTCATAAAAAATATAAATGTTTCAAGGATTGTAGAGTAAGCACACTTAAGAGACACATAATTAGATATCATCCGAATAAATTATCTCAAACTATGTAAATACAAATAGCCACCGGTGGAGAAATGTTGCGGGTACATTTAGGTATAATGCAGAAGCAAAAAAAATTTGTCAAATAGAATAGATAGCAAGAAAAGAATTATCACTTAGTATATTTAAATGTGAAGTTTTTGCATATTATATTCAAAAATATTTATTGTCGGGTTACAAAAAAAAGGAGTAGAAAATCCGATAAGAGAAGATCACTAGATCGATCTTAAACCTTAAAAGATGATTTAATTGTAAATTTTATTAGCACTAATTGAAAATTTTTATTAATTTCAGATACTTAGAAAAATGAATCTAAAAAAAAAAACATTTTATTGTAATAATATGTCATTGGGTTAATGATTCTTGGGATTTAGAAAAACTAATTTTAGTTTTTCAACATTGGGAACACCCACATTCTGGTGCTCACATAGATAGAGTAATTACGATATAGATTGTGTGTTCTATTTTTATTTTTCGCTAATCTGTGTGTATTTTAAAAAATATTTTAAAAACAATATTAGATGGAATATTTTTTCATAATAGATGTGTATGTCATATTTTAAATTTATGTGTTAAATATAGTTTATAAATGGCAAAAATAGTTTTACAATCCATTTGTGATTTAGTTTATTAAATTAGAAATTTTTCAATAAAAACACAAAAAATGAGACAATTATATCATTTACATAATATAAAATTTAAAAAATTTACACAAGAATGTGATATTAGGTGAAATTCAATTTATGATAAATTACAATGTGTACGTCATTTTAGAAATGTTTTAATTGAATTTACAAATTCTAATTATGAATATAGTTTTATTGATAATATCGCTTTTGATTTTGCAACCACACTAACTCAAATATTGAAAATTTTTTATACATATACAAATTTATTTTTCGGGGTTTACTATCTAACAACTCATTTAATATTAGTTAATCTTTGCAAAATTTGTTTCGTATTTAGTTAATTTGAAAATGAAAATAGGTTTAGTGATATTGTTCAGTTAATGGAAATGAGATTTTTAAAATATTATAAAGAAATTTCTATTTTGTATTTAGTAACAAGTATTTTAGATCTACATGTAAAACTTAAAAGTGTTGAAATTTTAATACATTGTTTTGTTGATAGTTTTTCAATGGAAATACATATAGGCATAAAATTTTTAAAAACAATATACATTTGAAACTTTAAAAACCATGTTTACAATATATGAGTAGAAACATAATAATATAAGTGATAGTGATGTAGGTAATAGTAGTAGTTCAACGATTATTCATTTTCAATTTCTTTTAATCCTTTATATATGTTAGGAAAAAAATAAAGAATTTATTTATCGTCACTAAATGAATTAATTTTATACCAACAAACACATAGGTTAAAAGGTTGTAACGATAATGATTATTTCGATATATTAGATTAGTGGAAAAATAATGCATCCTACTATCCAATTTTAGACAAAATGGCCAAAGATTACTAACCTCTTTGGTGTCCACAGTGCCATCAGAAAGTGCTTTTAGAGTAGATGGTTAAGTATTAACAAAAAAGTATACAAAATTGACGAACAATACTTTGGAAGTCTTGATTTGTATTAAAAATTGAAAGGATGTGGAAAAAATGAGGCAAGGCATAGACAAAACTCGGATATGGAAGAAAAAAATGAATAATAAATTTTTAGTGTATAGAAAAATTAAGTAAATATGTAAAAAAAAAAAAAAAAATCATCCTAGTGTAAAAATAAAAAAAATATAACTACAAAAAATTAGTGAATTTAAAAATCCAGATGAAAAGTTTGGTGGTAGACGTATACCGAATTTAGTAGAACCACTCTAAAATTTTTTTGTGTCTCTAATTTCTTTCTTTATCTATTTATTAGTTGATTCCAAAATGGCCAAAGATAAAATAACCCCTCCCGACCCTACCCTGGGAAGGCCTTAGGACGAAGGTCGAACCGGCTCAAATCGGATCGGAACCGACCCAGCCTAACCCAATCTCATCTCTATATGTGGCTAAGTTTACCTTTGTACGATTGTTTCTCTCTAGTTGCTACAAATGATTGACCTTTATAACAATTAGATGTAAAAAATGTTTTTCTTCATGATGATTCTCAAGAGGAGATGTTTATGGAGCAATCACATGAGTTTGTTGCTAAGGGGGAGTCTGGAAAAATGTACAAATTTTGAAAATCTTTGTACGGGTTAAAACAAACTCCTCGTGCTTGGTTTGGACATTTCATTGAAGTGGTGCATGAATTTGGTTTTAAAAAAGTAGTTATGATCACATTGTTTTCTATTAACAATATGATGTTGGTCATGTGTTGTTGATTGTATATGTCTGACGGGTTGTCGAATCTCTCAAAATTAATACTGATTCCTCAAATGCGAACAAATTTGTAATAATAGTGATATTAGGTCGAATCCCATGGAAACTAAATTAATTTAATTTTTTAGTTAAATGATAAAGATAAAAATAGGGGGTTTTGACAATTAAATTCCTAAACTAAAAATTAACAACCTAAAAATAAAAAGTAAATTAACAATACAAAAATAATGAAAATCTGAAAAGAAATTTAATCTATCAAACTCTGATCCAAGAGTTCTCTACATTCAATTGTTTCATAGATCACATGTAAAAAATAGTTATCTTGCAATTCAAGCATTTAATCTTAAATTTATTACGATAGCCGTATTAAATTTTGTGTGTTCCTAATGCAATTGACCAACCCAGTATCAAACCAAAACTTATCATTAATTGATGGGATACGATAGTATTCCATATTAATATGATGATAGCAATAAGTTTTGTGAAAACAGTTAAATCAAAATCCAAATAATTGAGATAACAACAATTATTTAATTTTGTTCCATCGATTTCCTTAAATTAAATATGAATATTGGTAAAAGACCTATAAACATAAATAATCTAATTGTTTATTATACCATTTATTCATGATAATTATGGATCACTGAACTCATGGATAGCAATAAAAAGAATAATATTGAATTAAATTGTCAGATTAACCAATATCAATTTTTCATGTAAAATAAAAACAAGAATCAACAAATACTTAAATAAAAGGGTAAGAAATTAAATTAAACACATAACCTCACAATGAAGAGAGTCGAATAAAAATTCTCCTTGAATCAAAAAATAAAACTATCCACTCATGGTGGAAGACATGATCCTTTGAATTCTTCAACAAAAGAAGTAGAAAATAAAATTGTCCTTTGAAGGGGGAAAAAAAAGCAAAACCCTAAAATAAAATAGGCAACCGTCCTCCTTTAGTAGTGAAGAAAGGAGACATCCTAGAGTTCCTTTTTTTTATGCCCCCTAAATCTCAAAAGATTCCCCTTATCTAAGGATTAGGAATAGTTCCTTCAAAATGAGAAAAATAATTTTACTCCTAATTAAACAATTTACTTAAATTAAAGTCCTACTAAAATAAAAAGTTTAACTAAGACTAAAAGTCTTCCACTCTTGTGAAATTTCTTTCTTTCTCTTCATAGGCCCACATTTGATGTCTTGAACAAGTAAACTCTAAAATGTCTCTTTAAGCCTACTCGATCCAATCTTCCAATTTCCAATCTCCTAATAATAAAAAGTCATAAAATCCATCCATTAGACCACTAATCAATCCAAAATAAAATCATAATATAAAAAATAAATTCAAATTTATGCATACTATTAAATTCCCCCACACCAAACCCATGCTTGTCCCCAAGCATGTATTAAGCTAATACCACAAAACTATTCTCTTCTTCACTCCTTCTTCTCATATAATTCATCCTCAAATAATCTCAAATCAGCACACATTGAAAAATTTAAACCAAAAAAACAATTCAAAGAACAAGTGATCATAGTACCATAACTTTTAAAAAAATATATATAAGCATCCCATCAACCTCAACAATCTTATCAAAATTCAATGTATCAAGATTCAATATCCTCACAACGAATTCACTCTATACACTCAAAGTGTTTAAGGGATATAGCGATAGCTCTCAAATCAAAATATAGCTTGTCATTACTATAAGTTTGCTTATATAACAAATCTCCACCACTAATTATATGAATTCAAAACAAAAATCAAAGAGTCTTTACAAGGGTCGTAACGTGGTTTGGGTAAAAGTAGGATAAGAGAGTAAATATGATGTGTAACATATATATCAAAAGAATCATGCCAACAAACACAAGACTCATTACCTACTATCAAACATACCTCATAACTTGGAATATCAATTCAGCACAAAAATAACCTCTCTCTCTCTCTCTCTCTCTCTCTCTCTCTCTCTCTCTCTCTCTCTAAATTCAATCTCATTCCTCGATCACAAATTTTTTGAATTTTTTTTTGTTAAATTCCTCGATCACAATTTTCGAGAATTTTTCTTTTTCTCTTTCTTTTTTTTTTCTTTTTCCTCTTTTTTTTTTTTTTTTTTTTTTGAAGATAACAAACTCGAGGAAGAATGAAGATATGGTGCACATGCAAACCATCTAATCATATGATTCAATCCATAAAGGCAATCCCAAATAAAATTACTCAATTTCCTTTTACCAAATAACCACCCAATTCATGTTTTAATAGCATGTTTCTTTGATATAAAGGTCAAAAGAAGGTTAAGCGTAAAAAGAAAGACATATGTCAATTTATGAGGTTATAAAAAAAGAAAAAGAGTATGGGCTCAAATGGGTTGACTAAAGGAAATATTATGCTTGAGAAGGTATTTTTTTCGACAGCTAAAAAGAGTCAACCTAAGTGCCCCCATCATTTTAATGTATAAACTCATAGATGTGGTTTCAAAATATATAGCAAAGCAAGTTCTAGAATGAATGTACCATGTCTGATAAACACTCATAAAAAAAAAAAAAAATTAGACCAATGATAATGAAGTGCTCTTTAGGTTCAAAAACTCACATAAGTTTTTAATTTGTATCAAATTTTGTACATTTTCATTTAATTCAATCATCGAGATCAACGGGACACTCAAAATATTTTTTATCTAAAAATAACTAATCACACTAGTCTCTTTCATGCACTTCAACTCAAACCAACAATACATATTAACTCAAAATTATTTTAAAACAAAAATCCAAAGAGTATGAAGTTCAGAAGAAAAACCAAGAAAATAAAATTGGCATGAAAACTCTCCCCTACACCTAAATCCTATATTGTCCTCAATGTATGCAGAAAATAAGAAAGAATAAAAAAAACCAGCATACAATTCAAAAAATTAGCACAATTCTAAAAGTAGCATTAGGTCTCATAAAATCACCTAATGCAACATAAAAAAGTAAGGCAATGAAAAGAAAGAGAAGAGAGAGGACAGTTTGGGCCAGGGAAGTTGAGGAAGACGAGCTCGAAGCAATTGAAGGATCTGTAGAAAAAGAATGAAATATCGACTAGATTTCACTTGGTGAGGTGAAACGATAAATGTCATCTGACAACAACACTCATTCTTAACAAGCACTCAATACCAAGGGTTCAGACAGGCAAACAACATTCATGTTGTGATGCTCTAAATCTAGTACCTTCAAATTAACCGCCAAGTGTGTGATTAAAGATCCAAGGATTAGTAGTTTAGCAGAAGATTTTACAATGCTTCGAAATTGAGTAACTATCCAATAACCAAAATTGACTTTTTGATTTTGGGTTATGGACCACAAGAAAAATAGTTCCAGTTTGGTACAAACTACGGAGCTAACCTTTCTCCCAAAAAAGCTAAAAGCCAAGAATCTTTACATAATTTGTAGGGTATAGTCTTTTAGGTACTAGCTTTTTGAATGGTTGGGATCGAAATATTGAGGATCAGTGGTAATATTTGACCAAATGCTTGAGCAATAAGTATAAAAATACGGTGTGAAATCACAAACGGATGATAAACAAGCGGGGAATTGAGAAACAATCTCATCCAAGAACCCTAAAGCCTCATTGAATTGGGTCAGAGAGAGATAGAATGCATGGATGAATTAGCTGAGGGAGAAGGCTGGTCATCGAAGGACAGTGAGGTCGGCACACCGGGTGCCTGAATTGAACCAATTGCTTGCTAATTTCGAAGACCATATCGTTGTTCCGTGACTCTTTTCTTTCCCATTTTAGGTTATGGAAACAAACTTGGGTTTTTTAGTGGCTAAGGTGTGGAAACCTAGAGAAAGAACTTAAAATTGGAATCGACTGTGATGAAACTTGGGTTTAGATCTCAAAGATATTAGGGTTTCGATAGCGATTGAGAATGAGAGTTTTCAGTTAGGGCTTTCATGAGAAAGATTGGGTGAAATTGTGGAATTTGGGGGTTTGAAGTAATAGGTTAATTTATGGTGAATTCGTGAGAGTGAAAATGGATTTGAGTGATTTGGAGAGGAAACAATGATGGTTGATGGTGGATGGTGATGTTTTGGTGGAGAGAAGAAAGTCTCGTGTAGAGAGAGAGAGATGGAGTAAAAAGAGAGATGGTGGATTTGGGTAATTTGGCAAGGGGCGATGGTGCTTTATTTTTTTTTACCCTCTTCTCTGATGACAACCGCGTGATCACGCATTATCTCCTTGAGTGCTTCTTCCCAACCTTTTGAAATTTCTCTTCAATCTATTGTGTGATCATGCCTTATCGCCTTGAGTGCTTCTGCCTAACCTTTTGAAATTTCTCTTCAATCTGCCGTGTGATAATACCTTATCGCCTTGAGTGCTTTTACTCAATCCTTTGAAATTTCTTTATTACATATGGTGAACTTTGGTCGGGTACATCTTTTCTATCTCCCATCTTTGGACACCACAAAGACTAAAAGAAAAAACTAATGATATTAATCAAACATCCCTAAATTGAAACAACAAATCAATTATCAAACTAATCAAACTTTTAGAAAAATTTTGGGTTGCCACCCAACAAGTGCAATTGTTTAACATCGTTATGCTCAATATTCTCCATTGGGTGACTTCAGTTTGATGAATAATATGGAGGTTTTAACGCAATATCTAGCATTGTAAAAACTTTGATATCTTCATGAAATAACTTCAACCTATGTCCATTCACCTTAAATATCTTGTTTGTGTCAAGACTTTTAGTCTCCACTACATCATAAGGAAACACATTAGTGACAACAAATTGACAAATCCAACAAGAACATAACTTACCTGGCATGAGTTTGAGTTGAGAATTATACAAAAACACTTTTTGCCCAACTCCAAATTGTTTCCTTAGAATTAAACTATCATAAAACAAGTTGGTTTTTTTCTTGTAAATTCTCGAGTTCTCATAGGCCTCTAACCTCAATTCTTCTAGTTCTTACAATTGTAATTTCCTTAACTCACCGACTTCCTCCATATTCATATTACAACGTTCGATCACCCAATGGGCCTTTTGCTCATATTTCACTGGTAAGTGACAAGACTTGCCAAAAGCTAGCCTATAGGGAGACATCCCTATTGGTGTTTTGTATGCCATCCGATAAGCCCATAGCGCATCATCTAGATGCAAACTCCAATCTTTCCACCCTGGGTTGACCGTTTTCTTCAAAATGGACTTAATCTCTTAATTGGAAATTTCGGCTTGTCCATTTGTTTGAGGATGATATGGAATGACAACCCAGTGATGTACTCCATATTTTTTCATCAAAGCTTCCACCGCTTGATTGCAAAAGTGGCTTCCTTAATCACTTATGATGGCTCTAGGGATTCCAAACCTGTTGAAAATGTTAAACTTGATAAAATCTACTACAGATTTACAATCATCAGTCTTGGTGGCTTTTGCTTCCATCAATTTCGACACATAATCAACCACCAAGAGTATGTAAGCATAACCAATGACCCCATAAAATCGATATCCCATATATTAAATATTTCACAAACAATAATAGGAGTTGGGGGCATCTCATTTCTATGGGACAAGGTACCTATTCTTTGACATCTATCACAACCTTTATAAAATAAGTATGTATCCTTAAACAAGGATTTCCAAGACAATCCACTATCTAAAACCCTCATAGCAATTCTTTTTAGCTCAAAGTGTCATCCACAAGTATAATTATGACAGAATGCTAAAATGAATTTATGTTTATTTTCAGACACATCTCCTAATTATTTGATCAGAGCAAAATTTTCACAAATAATGTTCATCCCACACATAATATTTTGCCTCATATCAAATCATTTCATTCCTTGACTTACTAAGATGATTAGATAAAATACTAGTGACCAAATAATTTTTAATATCTGCATACCAATGGGTTTTTCCTTTTAATTGGAATAATTGCTCATCAGGTAAAACTTCGAAAATGGGCAATGGTTCTTTTTCCTTCACTAACTAGCTTAAATGATTAGCCACCAAATTTTTAGCTCCCTTTCGATCCTTGATTTCCAAATCAAACTCTTGAAGTAAGAGTATCCACCTTATCAACCTTGGTTTTGACTCTTTCTTTTGCCAATAAATACTTCAAAACTGCATGGTTAGAATATACAATCACTTTAGAACCAAGCAAATAGGATCTGAATTTATTTAAAGCAAAAACAATTGCTAAGAACTCCTTTTTTATGGTGGTGTAGTTGCATTGTGTAGCATTTAATGTCCTTGAAGCATAGTAAATGACATGGCTCTTCTAATCAACCTGCTGGCCTAGAACAGCCTCTACAACAAAATTGCTTGCATCACACAAGATTTCGAAAAGCAAATTCCAGTTTGGTGGTTGAATGATTAGTACAATAGTCAATAAGTTTTTGAGCTTACCAAATGCTCTCTTGTATTCTTCCCCAAATTCAAAAGGCATATCCTTTTGAGACAACGTCGACAATAGCAGAGCAATTCTTGAAATATTCTTAATAAACATGCGATAAAAATCTATGTCTAATAAAAACACGTGTTTCCCTAACATTTGAAGAGTAAGGTAAGCTCTTGATCAAATTAACCGTTGCCTTGTCCACTTCTATACCCCTAGAGGAAATCACATGCCCTAACACAATGTCTTCCCTCACCATAAAATGACATTTTTTATTATTCAAAACCAAATTCATTTCCATGCACCTTTTCAAGATTTTGATCAAATGACCCAACCAATTATCAAACGAATCCCCATAAACGGTGAAATCATTCATGAAAACTTCAATGTATTTCTCAATATATTCAGAAAAAATGCTCAACATGCTCATTTGAAATATACCTGGAGCATTGCATTGACAAAAAGACATCCGTCTATAAACGAACGTTCCAAATGGACACGTGAATATAGTCTTCTTTTGGTCCTCTTGTGCGATCACAATCTAATAGTAACCTAAAAAACCATCAAGAAAACAAAAGAATAATTTTTCAGCCAATCTTTTTAATATTTGATCAATAAAGGGGTTGGCAAAGTGATTCTTTCTGATGGCTAAACTGAGTTTTCGAAAATCAATAACCATTCATCAACCATTTTGCACTCCGATAGGTGCCAACTCATTGTCCTAATTTCTCACCACTATGATCCCCATTTTCTTTGGTACCACGTGGATTAGACTCACCCACTTGTTATCCAAAATTGGGTAGATTATTCCTTCATCCAAAAGTTTGAGAATTTCCTTCATTACCACTTTTTTCATTATTAGATTGAGTTTCCTTTGTAAATCCCTCACTAGTTTTGGCATCATTCTCCAAAATAATTCTATGCATACAAATTGATGGACTAATACCCTTTATATCGGCCAAAGTCCAACCAATTGTTGTCTTGTGTTCCCTTAGGACTTGGAGTAGCCGAGTTTCTTGTTCATGTGTCAACTCCCTTGCAATGATCAACGACAAAGTTTCTTCATCACCTAAATAGACGTACTTAAAATGATCCGGCAAGATCTTCAATTCCAACTTGGGAGCTTGCAAAACAAAAGGTAATTATTTCTTATGAGAAATAGGCAATAGTGTACTCAAATTTGTTAACCTTAATTGTGATTCCAATATTGCCTCTAAAATTTCATGAGTCTCGATTAACTCCTCCTTTATATTCAATTGAGCATCCAATTCAAGGTTTACGTCATTTTCTTTTTCAAAAAGTTCCTGCACAATCAAATCAATAATGTTAGCAGAATAAATTGAATGACACTCATTTGGATAATTCATGGTTTTGAAAATATTAAATTTAACAATCTCACCATTAAACTCAACAGAGAGGGTATCCTCATTCACATCTATTTTAGTTTTTGCTATTTTCATGAATGGTCTTCCTAATAGAAGTGGAGCTGAATTCATGATGGTGACTTCCTCCATTTTCAAAATGTAGAAATCTGTTAGGAAAATTAATTCGTTAACCTACACCAAAATATCTTCAATAATCCATTTTGGGTACACAATAGAACTGTTAACAATCTGAATAACCACTTTAATTTCTTTCAAGGGACCTAAATTTAGAGCAATATAAATAGAATATGGCATGACATTGATTGATGCTCCTAAATCAAGTATGACAAGCTCAAATTTTTTTATACTAATTACACAAGGTAAAGTAAAAATACCTGGATCTGTACATTTTTCATGTAGAGTTCTCTTGATGACAACAGATACATTCTCTCCCACACTTATTTTCTCATCACCTCTCAAATTCCTTTTATTTGTACACAATTTCTTCAAAATTTTGTATATTTCAGAATTTGTTTAAAGGTATCCAATAGTGGCATGTTTATTTTTACCATCCTGAAGGTTTCCCAAACTTCCTTCTTGTATTCTTCCTCCTTGGATCTCTCCAACTTGTTAGGAAAAGGTGGCACAATTGTATTAAAATTTTAGGTAAAGGGGATTCAGATGTTATCTTGATTAGATTTTTATGTGTAGCTTCATCCTCCCTTCTATATCCTTTCTTTTATCCACCTTCCTTATATATGTTGGGCTTGATTGAAGTTCCTTTCCACTCCACAACACCATTGCATTACCATTCTCCTTGCGGTTTACTATCGTTTGTGAAGGTAGCTTTTCCAAATTTTGAGCCTCCAAGTTGCTAACCGAATTTGCTAGTTGAGTGATTTGATTCCCCAAATTCTGTATATTCACCCTTATTTCTTATTGAAATTGTTGAGTGTTAGTTGTGAGAGCCTTCACTATATCTTCTAAAGACATACTAGAATTAGAGGATTGTGTAGATGTTGGTGGCAGTGGTGGTCTATTAAAAGGTTAGGGTATATACCTTATCTATCATCCTTGGTTTCCATAGCTCAAATTTGAATGGTCCCTTCACCCAGGGTTGTAATGATTGGAGTGAGAATCATATTTCCTTTTAGGTTAACCAAGAAATCCTCTTATGCCATTTGCTTGTTTAGTAGAATCTTCTTGCAAGGATGGACACATATCCTTAACATGCCCCGAAATTGAGCATATGTCACAAACTTTGACTACCTACAATTGCCATATAGCCAATTGACGAATCAAAGCAGTTAGCATAGAAAATTAATTTTCAAAATTCGAGTGCCTTACCTCATTGACCTGTTTTGTAACTCCATCCACTCTCATTCCAAATTATTGAAAATTTTCTACCATATTTGAAATCAACTGTTTGGCTGTTTAAGGTGTTTTGTTGACTAAACTCCTCCCCTGACTATATTTACTATACTTCTATCCATGGTAGAAGTCCTTCATAGAAATACTGAATTAGGAGCTGATTTGGTATTTGATTCAGTAGATAGTAGCACAAAGTTGTTTGAATCTCACCCAATATTTATATAGTATCTCATCACTAACTTGTCTAATCTCACATATTTCCTTCCTAATGTTTGCAGCCCTTGATGCAGGAAAGAATTTCTATAAAAATAATATCTTCATTTCATTCCATGTATTTATCGAACCAAATAAGAGATGAGACAACCAATCTTTCACCTTGTCTCCCGAGAAAGAAAGGATAAGCTCTCAATTTTATTTGCTCTTCAGTCACACCCTGTGGTTTTATGCTTAAGCAGACAATGTGGAATTCCTTCAAATGCTTATGTGGATCCTCACTTGGAAGGACACGACAAATAGGATGTAAGTAGATCAAACCAAATTTAAGATCAAAAGCTATCTCAAGAGCTGGGTACTCGATGCATAAGGGTTGTTAATTCAAATTCAATACAATTCTTTCTCGATCTGCCATCTTTTCTTCTTCTTAAAAAATAGACCTACCACAAATTGTCAAATCAATCTTTAACCCTTTGACGTAACCTATTTTCCTCTACCTAGCCTTCTCTCTTAAACGTTGAGTAGTTTTCTCAATTTTAGGAATATATTCCAGCTCACCTTCTTGAGAAGAACAGATCATAAAACAAAAGAGGTCAGTAACACAAGTGAAAAGCATAAACTAAGCAATTAAAATAGCACCCTAGCAATGGCGTCAAAATTTTGACAGGTTGTCAAAACTCTCAAAATTAACACTAATTCCTTTTATGCAAATTTTAGGAATAGTAGTACCAAATCGAATTCTATGAAAACTAAATTAATTTAATTTTTTATTTAAATGATAAAGATAAAAATATGGGGTTTTGACAATAAAATTCCTAAACTAAAAATTAACAATCTAAAAATAATAAACAAATTAACAATGCAAAAATAATAAAAATTCGAAAGGAAAATCTATCAAACTTTGATCCAATGGTTCACCACATTCAATTGTTTCACTAATCACATGTCAAAAATAGTTATCTTGCAATTCAAGCATTTTATCTTAAATTTATTAGAATAGCCGTAATAAATTTTATGTTTTCCTAATATAATTACCAAACCCAGTATCAAACCGAAACTTATTATTAATTGACTGGACACGATAATATTCTATATCAATATAATAATAGTATTAAGTTCTGTAAAAATAATTAAATCAAAATCTAAATAATTGAGATATTCATAATTATTCAATTTTATTCCATCGATTCCCTTAGTTTAAACATAAATATTGAGAAAAGACTTATAAATATAAATAACCTAATTGCTATTTATACAATTTAGTCATGACAATTATGGATCACTAAACTCATGGATAACAATAGAAAGTATAATATTGAATTAAATTATCGGATTAATCAATATCAATCTTTTATGTAAAATGAAAACAAGAATCAAAGAATACTTGAATAAAGAAGAGCAAGAAATTAAATCAAGTACATAATCTCACAGTGAAGACAATCAAATGATAATTCTATTTGAATCAGAAAATAAAACTAGCCACTTATGGTAGAAAATATGATCCTTTAAATTCTTCAATGAAAGAAATAGAAAATAAAATTGTTCTTTGAAGGAAAAAAATGCAAAACCCTAAAAAAAACAATAGGCAGTCGTCCTCCTCTAGTAGTGAATAAAGGAGACGTCCTGGAGCTCCTTTTTTTTTATGCCCCCTAGATCTCAAAAGACTCCCCTTATCCAAAGATTAGGAATAGTTTCTACAAAATAGGAAAAATAATTTTACTTCTAATTAAACAATTGACTTAAATTAAAATCCTACTAAAATAAAAATTTTAACTAAAACTAAAAGTCTTCCACTCTTGTCAAGCTTCTTTCTTTCTCTTCATAGGCCCAAATTTGATATTTTGAACAATTAAACTCTAAAATGTCTCTTTAATCCCACTCGAACTAATCTTTCAATTTCTAATCACCTGATAATAAAAAATCATAAAATCCATCTATTAGACCACTAATCAATCTAAAATAAAACCATAATATGAACAATAAATTCAACTTTATGCACACTATCAATGTTAATGATATTATGATTATTGGTGGCAACAATACTAAAAGAGCGTTTGATTAGTATTCAGAAATCGGAATCGGAATAAAAAATTTTAGAATTCAAAATCAAAATCGAAGTCTGATACCTACTGTTTGGTTCAAATTCTAGAATGGGTATGATTACTATTGTTGATATTTTATTTATATATTTTTCGGAATGAGAATCATGTAATTGGACAATTTTACCCCTTGATAAAAAATACTTTAAAATTAATATTTTTAAAATTTTATTTTATTTTTTAAAATTAAAACTATAATTGTCATCTATTTTATTTTATTTTATTTTATTTTATTTTATTTTATTTTATTTTTTTAAAATTAAAATATGTTTTAAAATACTTTTAAAATTAATATTTTATTTTATTTTCTAAATGTTTTAAAATCAATTTGTAAAATGTCAACAAAGAAATATTATTGAATATTTGTAAAAAGGGGAAATAATAATTATATATACAAGCTGAACAATTATAAAATTAAAATGGATATGATTATTATTTTTTTTAGCAATACAAGTTGAACGATCTTCTCATACATCAATTTCATTCAAAAGTTAGAAACTACTTTTATTTCTTATTTATTGGTTCCGCTAAACTTGGCTTTGTACATTCTTAGAACAAGCATTATCAAAATCAAAAAATTATATATATAAACAAGTACAAAAGTAAAATATTAGTATCCACCTATTTCCTGTATTTTATGAGCAATTAGTAATTCAAAAATAATGGTTTAAACAAGCAAGTTTTTATCAACCACATTATATTAAATGTGAATTTCTTTACTTCCCTCCGCACATGTGGATGTATCAAACCAACAGGTGTTGCTTTGGCCATAACCAGTAAGACAGGAAATCAATAGTAAGTCCTTATGCCATTTGTACAACATTTATACTGCTACTACTAGAAAAAATTGATATTCACAGAAAACCAATAGTTACATTGACAATCATATTGTTTGCTGATCCTGCAACTTCCACCATGAGTCCACTTGGCCATAATTTTATAAGCTAAGATACAGAAAATATTAATGTCAACAAACATATCACACATGCTTCATCAAAACCCAAAAAGCCCAAAGTTATCCTCTACATACAACCATCAATTTTGTAAACCCAAATCTTCATGAAAACCCTAAAGTTAACCAAAAAAAGGGTGCCCATAAGAGTACTAGCAGGTGCTTACTTAGTTCATAAGTACAATTAACTATCATGAACTACTATTAGTTTAATGATTATTCAGAAGATATAAAGGTTCATCACATATTGCCTTTTCATGTCAAGAAGAAGAGTGAAAAAAACATCAAGTTTATGAGACTCGGCTTCAAACATGTTGGCGGCATTGTAAACATCACCACTTGTGAGCTCAAGGTTTAGCAACTCTGGAACAATATTATTTTTCCTATCCAATGGTAATTGCACGCGCTTATCTTCATTCACCATAACAATCACCATTGCATTAAAGTTAGTAGAGATACCCTCCATAAAATATCCAAATTTACCTGTAGTTTACTGAAATTATGCTTCAAGACTCAATGGAGGGGCTGCTGATTTCAATCTTTTAGACCAATTTTCAGTAAGAGTATTGTTCTTCCTTATCTTTGAACTCCTCATGCTTGTTAAGGTAATTGGGGTAGATTCCCTAACAACATTTGCTTTATCTCCATCTTCATTGTTATCATACCCATAATCATTTTCCTCCTATTGCATATCCAAATCTTGGTCAGTCTCCATGTTTGTCACAGTATTGATAATATCTTCAACAACATCCCCCGTTGCTCTATTTGCTCCATATACAATCTCAAGGTCACCCAACCATAGAAATTTGACATCCCAGAGGCCTCTTGTATCTCTATGTATCTAAAATCCAACAATACAAGTAAATAAGAAAGATAACTTTGAACTCATACTCAAAATAAAAAGTTAGAAGATTATTTCTTACCTTACACCAATCATCATACCATTGCTTTTTATAAGTAATCTTTTGCTCAACTTCATTCCAATTACAACCACTTTGTCTACACATTTCAGTAATTGCATGAAACTTGAGTTTCAATCACTTGACTTTTGATTTAATGTGGGGATTAATTTTCTTAAAAAATATGGGAATTTTACGTAGGATGATTTTATATAACTCGGTCATATAGGTGTTCTTAAAACCTCCATCAGTTTTCCATAAAGGATTATAAGCTAATTCTTGTAATACTTTAATCAAAACTTTCACCTCATCATTTGACCAGAAACATTTGTTTTTATATCGTCCACGTAAACATTCATTATTCTCCATCTTTTCACTGAAATACAACTCATAGAAATTTTAAATTTTAACATTAAATATAAGATTCATTGAATAAGATAAAGTGAAAAATATAAGGTAATACCATGTTTTTAAAGTAACACATTGAATCAAGTATTCCAATCAACCACTCCAATCAAATATAAAATAATACATTGAATCAAGAACTCCAATCAAACAAAAAGTAATACATTGAATCAAACAATCCAATCAAACATAAAGTAATACATTGAATCAAACACTCCAATTAAATATAAAGTAATGCATTGCATCAAGCACTCTAATTAAATATAAAGTAATACATTGAATCAAGCACTCTATTCATTAAACATGTGAATAGCTAAATTATTTCTACAATAGGCCCACTCGTCACTTGGTGTCACACTTGTTATGTACTCTACTTCATTCGCCTCATCCTTATCACATTTCTCCTGTCTTTCCTTATCGCTTTCATCTGTATCATCATCTAACTCTTCAATTGGTTCTAACTCTTGAGGATCAGAAGCCATGCACTTTCGTATCAAATTACGCAATAAACAACATACCAGTATAATTTTAATTTGTGTTTTAATTCCAAAAAATAAAGGAGAAGCAAGAATTTTCCACCTTCCTTTTAACAATCCAAAACACTTTTTTATGATATTCCTAACTCATCAGTGTTTCATGTTGAAATATTCTTCTGCTGTCAGTGGTTGGAAACCATCAAATTCACTTAGATGATATCGTTGCCCTCGATAGGGGACAAGAAATCCCTTAGTATTACAATATCCAACATTCACCAAGTAATAACAACCTTCAACATACAATTATGTTTGATTAATACATTGTGATAACTTCAAAATTAAATAATTTTTAATCAAATTAAATTTAATTAAGTCAACTATTAAATGGTACTAGATATTGCAATGTATGTATCTTGTGACGCTTTAAGCCCATTAGACCTAAATATGGCATCTCAAAGCACACGACCATCATGTGTAGAAGCTTCCCAACCAGGCAAGACATAAATAAATTCCATATTGGGTGAACAAATTCCTAACACATTGGTTGCAATACTTCCTTTTCTTGTTTGATACATTGGCTTTTGATCAGAAGATGGTGTTACACTAATTAATGTCCAATCTAAGGCATCCAAACAATTCTATATTTAAAGACACCCAAAAAAACAAAAATGAGCAAAAACTTTTACAATCACCATATAAATTATAAAAAAGTTAATTTAAACAAAAAATTATCTTAAAATATTTCAATCTATCTTCTATGCAATCATCAATTATAGGTTCTGGTTTCTTAAGCAATATCGAATGTAATTTCAAAACTGCTAACAGACAAAGATTGGATTGCCGACTAATAGTTTTACCACTTTTCAAGAAGTAATACCTTATTGCTTTATTCTTTTTGTGGTGAACCAAAACATAAAAAAATATGGATACAATCTCTTCTAATTGCATATTTCTTGTAGCTTTTAAACATCCAACATCTCTTAATATCTCACATAATATTTCAAACGTGTGTCTATCCATTCGAAGTTTACTAATACAATGAGTGTCACTATCTCTTGTAAGTCCATGCAAGCGAT